>JAVIAB010000092.1:179079294-179639294 GCA_032433765.1 Megaustenia siamemsis
CGATGTCAGAGACAACATTTTTCATGGTTTTAAAAATCAATCTACATATTTATCTAACATATAACATATCATATATATGCATTTTTAGATAATTGAACAGGCTATTAGATTTCACCAATACCAATATGATACAAGACATGTAAAATGAATATGGTTTGATGGCGATCACATTAATCAAATTGAGCATGGCGCACAATGCGGCGAAACGTACGCTGCCGAAATCGGTATGGCGCACAGTGCGGCGAAATTTAAAGAAAGAGTTTTTAATAAATGATACAAAAATTCAGGTTTAGTGGATCGTTCTTGACAACAAATTATGGATCTGCTAGAAACAC
The DNA here is from genome assembly GCA_032433765.1 of Megaustenia siamemsis. Taxonomy (NCBI): domain Eukaryota; kingdom Metazoa; phylum Mollusca; class Gastropoda; order Stylommatophora; family Ariophantidae; genus Megaustenia; species Megaustenia siamemsis. Next base: position 179,079,630 of record JAVIAB010000092.1, read on the forward strand.
TTGGTAAAGTGTCAACAGAAGAGCTAGTTGAAGACAAATAAACAGCAAACTGAGTGTCCCTCTTGACGCTGAAAGGCTAACGTGGTCGGAAAGAAATTGTTGGATGTAAGCATAAATATCTTCTTCTTCTTCTTTCCTTCTTCATTTACCTTTCAGCGTCGAGGGGAGATATAATTTGCGGTCTTTTGCTCTTCTGTTCGCCTCTGCTGCTGTTATGTTTCCTAGTGATTCTAATATTCCATCGATCCATCTTTTTCGAGGTCGACCGTTGGGTCTGATGTTCTCGCACCGTTTAATGAAGGCTCGTTGTGTTGTGTTTTGATTACTATGCCTTGTTACGTGGCCAAACCATTTTATCTGTTGATTCTTACTATATTCTATGGTGGGGGCTATTCCTAGAATTTTTCTCAGTTCTTCTTTTCTGATCTTATCTCTCAGACCGTTTTCTGTGATTTGTCTGACACATTTCAACACAGTAGAAGTTATTTTTCTTATTGTTTTTGCATCTAGGGTCCAGGTCTGGCATTGGTAGCACAACGTTGGGATGAAAATTGTATTGTATAGTGCTCGTTTTGCCTCCAGAGTTATTTCCTTGTTGGACAATAGTGGTGGTAAATGTCCAATGATTTGACAAGCCTTGTTGCATCTTGATTCTATCTCTGCTGTTTGGGAATCATCGTTTGTCATTAGACTTCCTAGGAATTTGAATTCCTCTACTTGTTTTAGTTGTTTGCCTTCTATAGTTATATTGATGTTCGGTTTATTTTTGGCGACATTAATGACATTTGTTTTGTTGATGTTGATTTTCATGTTGTGTTTTGTGCCTGTGCGTCGAGTCTATTTAAATGTTCTTGTAGGTCTTCTATTGTTTCATGTATTAGTGCCTGATCATCTACAAATAAAAGCTCGTTGATCTCCCCTGTCTCTGATGGGTTGGCTAGCTTCCATATATGGTCCATGTATGTAATAAACAGTAGGGGGATAGTACGCACCCCAGTCTTACACCTGATCTAACTTCGAAGTGGTCTGTGTAGCCTGCTGCTGTTCTGACCCTGCATCTGCTGTTGATGTAGAGACTTTTAATAAGGTTAGTTAGATGTTGGCTTACTCCGTATATTGTTAGTATCTCCCACAGTTGTTTTGTTTACTTGGTCGAATGCTTTTTCCTGGTCAATGAAAGCTATGTACAAATTTTAATTGTTTTGTCGTTTTTTTTCTAGCTGCTTTAAGGTGAACAGAGCGTCAGTGCATCCTCAGTTTTTCATGCAGAGAACATGGAAAACAAACATAAAATTGTAAGTAGCAGCTAAACTAATTGAAAGACAAGACAAACTACAACATTTCGGCAAAAGTCTTCATGATGTATAATACACAAATGATTAAAGCTGAACAAAGTAACCAAAGCACTAAAACAAAACACTGATCTAAATCATGACGGAAAGAAAAGAAACGGTGGCCAGGATTTACGTAGATGATTATATGAATAATAATAGTTGTTATAGCCCTCTCAAATTTCCTTTCGCTTGAGACTCACATAAACGGAGCTGCTGTCAAGAAAATGAGGGAAGACTGTAAAACAAATACAATAGCATTAAAGTAAATCAGCACGGTTACTGATCAACAACGACGACACAAGACAGAACAGACGATGCGGTAAGAAAGGCATTCGAGAAGGACATTTCTGAGCTAGGTAACACAACTCAAAGCATTTCGATGTTAGCTAACACACTCGGATCTTCCTCTTTTCTTCACCTTCTCTTTCTTCGGCGTTTAAGTCTGATACGAACTCGACTCTTGTCCTGTTGCATGATGGGAAAAGGGGTGGAGGAGGTTAAGGACTTCATCATGACAGACGATGACCTGGTCGCATGGTCAGTACTTGTATATGCGTGTCTGTATCTTGATTTTTCCCCTAAACCTGCGCCGTGGCTGACACACTCCGTCTTCAGCAGGCTGGATCTAGGTTTGATGTAGAAGTTTTCCTTCTCGTATGGTAGACGCCGTCCACGGTTACTGGACCCACCCTACCCGTGGTTTATGTCTGGGATTTCTCCCATAGCCTTTCCTACTCCATGTGGTAACTGCTACTCTGGAATGGTTTTTTTTTCCAGGATGCCCATCCCCGTGGATAGAGCTTTAGATGCGGCTCTTACTCTAATGGCCTGTCTCATCGTTAGACGCATGGGGCGTTTTTTAAATTTTGGGCAAAAATTCCACCTGCTGCCCCTACCCTGTCCTGATGGAAGAGGTCAGATCTGCAGTCTCTTATCCATGATGAAGCTGAACACTCCAATCAAATGCATCTTTCAGGTAAGTCTTTATATTTTTCTGAACCATGATGCCCAAGTAGAACACTGTGCTTGCCTACTGACAAGGAGACTAGGAAAACAGGTGACAAGGAGACCAGGAGGTCAGGAAACCAGAAGACCAGGAGAACCGGAGACTAGGAGGTCAGGAAACCAGAAGACCAGGAGAACCAGAGACTAGGAGGTCAGGAAACCAGAAGACCAGGAGAACCGGAGACTAGGAGGTCAGGAAACCAGAAGACCAGAAGAACCGGAGACTAGGAGGTCAGGAAACCAGGAGAACAGAAAAATAGGATTCAATTAAAAAAAATTGCGGCAAACTTTTATCGTATAAACGAAACCTGTGGTTCACACAACCTTCGAAAATGAGCATCGAATATTTTTTATTGGAAAAATTGGCGGTGCGGCGTGATCCTGGCCATAGTCTCATAAATTTGACGATGGTCGTGAGAAAACAATATTGTCACTAAAGCAATGATCCCCATACAGGTGCCTTTTATTCATGCGTCATAGCTTCATATTATTAAAAGTGATTTTAAAGTTATTTTATTTATCAGTATCTCCTTATTGTGGTTTTCTTGAAATATGTCAACACATGATTGTCTTTGTTTCATCACGAGTAGATAACTAGTTATCTGGGGAATCGTCGACGAGAAAATGTTTGATCTTCATCTGAGATGGAGCGAACGTAGCAGGGGTTAACATGCCAATGAGAAATGAAGAACTGAGAGGAAAAATCTAGGAATAAATCCCGTCATAGAATACATAAAATGAGGAAGATAATATGCAATCCATTTTTGACAATAGAAACAAGAAAAAGAATTCTTAAATGTTAGGTAGAGCCAGTCTTTACATATGGATGTGAATCATGGACAATATCACAACAGACAAGAAAATCACTGGGGGTTGTAGAAATGAGATTTTACAGAAGAATATTGAGAATACCACGGACAGCTAAGAAGAGTAATGAAAACGTTCTGATGGAGGCCAAAGCAAAAAGTGAGCTAATTTATAATATTAGGAAGAAACGATCATCATTTTTTTGGCCATGAAATGAGAAGGGTACAGCTGGAATATATTGCAACAACTGAAAAAATATCGAGGGATGAAGAGATAGAGGGAAGCAAAGAGAAAAGATACCAGACAGCTTAAGAGAGTGGCTTGGCAGAAGGTCAACAACGGTAATAATAAACAGCTGTCAAGATTAAAAGTTGTGGAGAGACATGATCGCTTACGCCAGCAGGCAATGTACTTGATGATGATGGCTTAATACATAAAGAAACAACAGATAAAATGGTTTCAACACATGATAAGACAGAAAGATCAAAACACAAAACAATGAGCCTTTAATAAACGTTATGAGAAAACCAGACTCAAGGATGGACTGCGAATCAATGAACTGATGGAATATTATAAACACACGGAAACATAACAGCAGAAGAGGCCAACAGAATAGTACAAGACCACAAAGTATATCTCCCCTCGTTGCTGAAAGTTAAATAAAGAAGGAAAGAAGGAGATCTTGCAACTACTTACAGTTAGTAACAAGCTTAATCAAATTAATAGTATAATACACAGCTAAAAATCATCCTTCTATATTGCCAGAACATTTTGTTGTATCTATTTTATTGTTTCAGAAACCTCAATGTTGCTTCACTCAACCGATTTGTTTAAATGACATGGCAAGGTTTGTTTGTGCATATTTAATCTAGTTCAGGAGAGGGTGGACTTGATCATGAAAACCAGCAGCAGAACAATAATGAGTGATACCATGATTTATTTACGTTCCAAAGTTGAACACTGAAAGCAGACACAAATCAGCGAATAGCAAACATTAAGTGGAGAGAAAACTGGTGATCAATTAGTCAGTCCGGAGCTAGTCACTTTCTCTCATTGAATTTGTTTACCGAGTAAGCATGTATAAGTAAAATAAAAACAAGAGGATATCAATAACACAAGCACACAATATGGACGACACTGATATGGACTGTGAAGATAACTTTGATCACAGCGGTAAATTAGAGAGTGACGTTCTTTGTTGATGGATGCCAGCTCTGTAATCAAGTCCGGGACTAAAGGCAACTGCGGTCTAAGGTTCTTTCTCAGAGCTACACGGACCTGCGAGCCTTGACAAGTTTACGTTTATTACAAATATTGTGCTCTAAGTTTTAAAATTGAGCTGGCATCGATTGTGGACAAATAAGATAAACAAACAAGTGGATCTCATCTATGACCGGAGATAGACACAAATACATCGTTCAGGGTCACTGTAAAGCTGAGGGAAGCAATGAAAATAAATGTTTAAAATGTATATAAAATAGCTTTTAAAAAAGTATTAAAAAAGGAGAAGATAACGACAGCACTGCCTTATTGATAGTAAAGCCATTTTCTTCTACCTGGTATCTGTTCATCTACCATAATTAGTTGAAAACAAAGCGAAAGCATCAAAAGCGTAGTGGTCAATTGCTAACCTGTGATAAAGTGAACTTTTAGAGCTCACCGTCTTCTACATAAAAAAAAAAAAATGTGCACCTGACCCACAGATTTGGGGAAAGTAAATGACAGCTGGGATAAGGAACATAACATTCTTATATCTAAATGGTAACTTAGTACGGTGAAATGTAAAACCCTACGTCTCTATGACATATGTCACGAGACAGCTTCTGCTTGCTCTTGAAGCTACAGTTCAGACAAAGCAGTGGTTTTCTGACATAGCATTGGTTTTCTAGTATGGCAGTGGTTTTCTGACATAGCATTGGTTTTCTAGTATGGCAGTGGTTTTCTGACATAGCATTGGTTTTCTAGTATGGCAGTGGTTTTCTGACATAGCATTGGTTTTCTAGTATGGCAGTGGTTTTCTGACATAGCATTGGTTTTCTAGTATGGCAGTGGTTTTCTGACATAGCATTGGTTTTCTAGTATGGCAGTGGTTTTCTGACATAGCATTGGTTTTCTAGTATGGCAGTGGTTTTCTGACATAGCATTGGTTTTCTAGTATGGCAGTGGTTTTCTGACATAGCATTGGTTTTCTAGTATGGCAGTGGTTTTCTGACATAGCATTGGTTTTCTAGTATGGCAGTGGTTTTCTGACATAGCATTGGTTTTCTAGTATGGCAGTGGTTTTCTGACATAGCATTTGTTTTCTAGTATGGCAGTGGTTTTCTGACATAGCATTGGTTTTCTAGTATGGCAGTGGTTTTCTGACATAGCATGGTTTTCTGGCATGGCAGTGGTTTTCTGACATAGCATTGGTTTTCTAGTATGGCAGTGGTTTTCTGACATAGCATTGGTTTTCTAGTATGGCAGTGGTTTTCTGACATAGTATTGGTTTTCTAGTATGGCAGTGGTTTTCTGACATAGCATTGGTTTTCTAGTATGGCAGTGGTTTTCTGACATAGCATTTGTTTTCTAGTATGGCAGTGGTTTTCTGACATAGCATTGGTTTTCTAGTATGGCAGTGGTTTTCTGGCATGGCATTGGTTTTCTAGTATGGCAGTGGTTTTCTGGCATGGCATTGGTTTTCTAGTATGGCATTGGTTTTCTGGCATGGCATTGGTTTTCTAGTATGGTAGTGGTTTTCTGGCATGGCATTGGTTTTCTAGTATGGTAGTGGTTTTCTGGAATGGCATTGGTTTTCTAGTATGGTAGTGGTTTTCTGGCATGGCATTGGTTTTCTGGTATGGTAGTGGTTTTTTGGCATGGCATTGGTTTTCTAGTATGGTAGTGGTTTTCTGGTATGGCAGTGGTTTTCTGGTATGGCAGTGGTTTTCTTACATAGCACGAGTATAAACTGGCACCTAGAAGTGCGCATTTACCCATCCTGCAACTGTAACATTCAGCTTATTAATTCCCCTTCATTTGCTGAAGCACTCATGGGGCCAACTCAGATGCTCTATTTAATAATCAATAGATGACACGATACATTAATAAATATATAGTAAATTAATTAATATATTGGCGTTGTGTCGACCATAGAACTAAAAAAAATAATGTTCCTAAGGTGTAGCTATTGAAAATGTGGCTCTGTCATATTTACACTACCCGACAGCTTGGCATGACAGGGCTCTTTCTTTCTTCTTTCCAGCAAATATTTTTGTTCTTGTTATGATAGTCATCACTGCACACTGGTCTAACCCATAGGTGATCCGATAGCCCCTCGAGAAAATCCGAGGAGAATCCTGGCCCACGTGCACGAACTCCGTAGCACGGCCTGGGATCCACGGTGTGGGTAGCTTTCTGCTGACAATTATCTCCCGGGCAGCGGCCATATTTATGGCCTACTCTTTTATATTTTAACTACCAAGGGTTCTTTAACATGCGCGAGTGCACACGGGACCTTCTGTTTATTGCTGTTATCCGAGAGGGCTTGACATCAAATCTCACCATACAAGCGATCCGGGGAGGTAACGTCATAAAGAAACTATGGATTAATTGTTCCTATTTTTTTTAAATCATCACCACTTCTGGTGGGCTTTGAACCCGGGTCATTCCTGTCATGAGGCTGACGTTCTACCACCAATAAATATATATAATAAGTTCATTATCATCATCATCATATGCCATATCTGTTGGCGTAAGGATCATGTCCTTCCACAATTTTCTGTTCATGGTGCATCGTATCAATTCTGTTGACTGTTTTCCAAGCCATGACTCTAAGTTGTCTAGTAACTTCTCTCTTTGTCGTCCGCGATCTCTATTCCATATATTTTGCCAGTTGTAACCAAGTACTTCAAATGTCCTCTTCTCATGATGTGCTGGAAAAAAATGTCGAATGTTTCTTTCTGATGTTTTTTTGAACTCCCTTTTTGCGTTGGCTTCTTTGAAACTGTTCTTGTTTGTCTTTCTACATGTCCAGGGAACTTTCAACCCACTTCTGAGAAATCCCATCTCTGTGACCTCTAATCAACTTTTCATTATAAATTCATAAATACGTTTCAGCAATTAAATACACCTTTATATACATACTTCCAATAAATATCTAATAAATCAACACGTGTGTATCAATCCCTAAAATGTGTAAATTATGCCTTCATTTACCTCTAGGCCATCGCTCATCTGCATTCATGCAGAATGGCACAGGCAAAAGCAGCTTTCCAAAAAATGAGTACGATACAGTGCAATCCATTTTTGACAATAGAAACAACAAAAAGATTTATAAAATGTTATGTTGAGTCAGTCTTAACATATTTATGTGAATCATGGATAATAGGACAGCAGACTAGAAAATTACACGCGGCTGTAGAAATGTGCTTTTACAGAAGAATGTTGAGAATACCATGAGCAGCTAAAAAGAGTAATGAAAACGTCCTGAAAGAGACCTAAGCAAAAAGACAGCTGCTTCCCAAAAGTAGGAAGAAACAATAATTTTTTGGCCATGCAATGTGAAGGGAACAGCTGGAGTATACTGTTAAACAAAATACCACTTCTCCTAATTTCTGTACTCTCCCTACTTCTAGTATACCACTTCTCCTTTACATTAACCCCCCCCCCCCCCCCCCTTTTCTGTCTATTAACATCTCTATTCATCCACCTCTAGTACTTCCATTCTTAGTATACCACCTCTCTTTATCTACTCCCAATTCACCACATTGCCTTCGGGTTCACAATTTCTCTGGTGCTCAGTTGCTACTTGTCTACAGCTGCTCTCCTGACCCTATCTCCATAACTTCGCTAGCTATCCACACGTGGGTTATCTTCCCTCAGTGTTCCAGTCCCTTGATTATGCCACTTAACTTTGGCCCCTCTCCCTCTTTCCCTCCCCTGATCGTTTGTTTGCTGCCTGACATGTCTCCATCAGGCTAGTGTATTGTACTACTGCCTCATCCATCGCCCAACGCCTTTTGTTTACGAACCTGTCTAGCCGGCACATCTTTCCCCACCTGGTCTTGTTTTACCCACTTATCACCTACAACGCCCGGGCCTTGTTCCTGTTGCCTGGTCAATTTTACGACCCCTTGTCTCGCCTGACTGCCTCTCATTCATACCACGTGACTGTTTCTCCATGCTTCTTGTCTCCAACTTTCATTTAGATGCATTCGCCCAACCGGGACAGCCAAGTCACACCAGCTATGTGATTTTAAATATATTTTCATAGATTTTTCACACATAATATACTTTTATGCTATCTATTCCACGTTTTTTTTTTAGTTTTCAGCTCTTCATCATTTCTCTATTTACGATTTTATATCTCTATACTTCACCTATCTTCCCACATGCGACACATCTCTTCTTCATCTCACCATCCTATGCCGCCGGCAAAACGTCAGTATTTTATTGTGTTCTTTTTTTGTAAAGCTGTCACCATACCTTGGAGTGTATACCCTTCCCCACTACTGACTCCTGGAGTATATTGTGACAACTGGACAAATCGAGGGATGAAGAGATAGAGGGAAACAAAGAGAAAAGATACCAGACAGCTTAAGAGAATGGCTTGGCAGAGGGTCAACAACAGAAATGATAAATAACTGTCGAGATAGAAAATTGTGGAGAGACATGATCACCTACGCCAGCAGGCATGGTACTTGATGATGATGATGATGATAATGATAATGATGATGATGATAATGATGATAATGATAATGATAATGATGATGATGATCGCTTGTTGGGAGAAAATTAAACATTTTTATTGTGTAACCTCTCCTTCCATTAATGGAAAGTAAAAAAAAAATAATTAACATCAAACAGAATATAAATTAGGATAAAGATAGAACAAGATAAAATGTATAATAGCTGATGCGTACAGCGTCACTGATTGAAGTGTATGTACGCAGACAATCGTAGCTTTACTAAGGCATGTGAGGGTTTTTCCGAGGTCATTCAAAGCTTGTGACGTCTGAGCTATGCGAGCTATGGATGGCTGACACTATTTTACCATCAATAGCTCCTGCTCCCAATCTGAAAACGTCACATGTTTTGGTTGATAACTTTCAGCCAGCCCGCCCACGGACCTTAGGTATAGTTGGCTGTGGACAGGGTGATGCTCGTGACGTCATTGACTGAAGTGAATGTATCAATGACGAATCGAGAGTTCCGTGCAGCTTTCTTTGTCCATCTGTTTCAAAGTGGAGCCCCCACGATGAAAAGAGAATAGAATGGAGCCACTGTTACCTGCCACGAGTGTTGTCAGAGACGACTAAGGAGGTTAGGAATTGTTGCCTGTGCTATCGAGTGGGACGTGCATGGATTGAACTTGTCAACGGAATTTACCGATGCATTTTGGGAAATACTGTGAAAGTGGTGGAGCGGATATGGGAAATTCCTGACTGCAATGAAACTGGTTCAATGGATAGAATAGAAAAATAATGTAACTAATTAGGGAGGAAATAGTGGTCGGGTAATTTTACCTGCTACTGTATGCAGTAAACAGTACAACCTGTGGCTGCCGTGCTGCCTTGCAGGTAAGTTCGGGAGAGTAAAAGGCTAAAGGAGGGTACCCCGAAGTAAAACAACCCCACTGTCTTGTAGGTGAGACTTTTTAGTCAAAAGCTAACGGATCAAACCGTAAACAAACCGACGGAAGGCAACAGAAAACCACCGTCGTAACTTCTCTGTAAAATCATGAATCGCCACAACAATAGAAATAACGACAACAATGTTAAGGCGGATTCCAATGGAAAACCCTCGTTCGGTAGGGGACATCATGTGATACCGGATCGTCATCAAGCTACTGTAAGCAAAATAAAGATAAAACAAACTCTAAAGATAGGTACTTGGAATGTGAGAACACTCATGCAGAAGGGTAAACTAGAAAACATCATACAAGAAATGAAAAGAATGGGTTTACAATTACTGGGACTTTGTGAAATGAGATACACCGGATCAGGGGAGATGTACTCTGATAAACATAAAATAATCTATTCTGGAGGTACTGAACACCAAAGAGGAGTAGGTATCATCTTGGATGCAGAAAGAGCAAGAACAGTGAAAGGCTTTTACCCAATATCTGACAGAGCCCTTTTAGTGAAATTGAATGGAAAGCCAATATATATAAATCTTATACAAGTTTATGCACCAACAGCAGACAGTCTAGAGGAAACAATTGATAAATTTTACAACGTGTTAAATGAGACACTTCATAAATGCAAACCACATGAAAACACCATAGTTCTAGGGGATTTTAACGCAAAAGTAGGAAAGGAAAGACTTGAGGAAGTAGTTGGTCATTATGGCTTAGGCGAGAGGAATGATAGAGGTGAGAAACTTATTGACTGGGCAAGAACACACAACATCATGATAGGAAACACCTGGTTTAAGCAACATCCAAGACGTCTGTGGACATGGAAAAGCACAGGGGGCAACGCACGTAATCAAATTGACTATATAATGATAAGCAATAGATTTACAAACAGTCTGATGTGTGTGAAAACTAGACCAGGGGCAGATTGCAATAGTGATCATGTACCAGTTGTGGGAAAAGTAAAAAGTAAAGTAAAGTACCCCCCGTCACGCCAAGTGCCGGCGTATAGGGAATATGGTGTTAGTGACCATAAATTTTACAGACCTTCGGCACATAATTTTTGGGATAATGTGGTCGGTATTACGCCCGTGCCGCTTTACTTTCCCAGAAAAACAATCCGGTACCCATTTAAGGCTGGGGAACCGGAAGCCGTCGGTTGGGATCGAACCCTACCACTTGTCCTTTGTAGTCCAGTTGTGGGAAAGCTTAGAGTAAAATTAAAAACAACAAAACGAGCCTCAGTTAACATCAAGTTAAATTTAGATTTACTAAAATCAGACAAGAAGCTGCAAGACAAATATAAAATCACAATTCAGAACCGGTACAAAGCAATAGAGAAGATACAAAGCATTGATGAACAGTGGGAAATGCTAAAAGAATCAATGCAACAAACATCAAAAGAGTTCATACCACCAGTGAGGACAAATTCAAGAAAGAAATGGATGACAGGCGACATTGTGCAGCTAATGGATACAAGAAGAAGGAATAAAGAAAATAAAGATGAGTATAAGAGATTAAATAAAGAAATTGTAGTAAAATGCAATGAAGCAAAAGAAGCATGGCTAAAAGAGAGATACAAAGAGATTGAAATGCAACAAAAAGGAGATGCTAAGGCTATATACAAACAAATTGAGGAATTAACAGGAAGAAAAACAAACGCAATAAAAAATGGATGTCTAAGATCAAAGGAAGAAGAACTGTTTATTGATCAAGAAAACATAAGGGAACGATGGATAGAATACATTATAGATCTTTATGATGATGAACGAACAGAAGTAAATATTAAGGATAATGGAGAAGGACCAGAAATACTCAGAGAAGAAGTGGAAGACGCCTTGCGCAAAATGAATGCAGGCAAAGCTCCTGGACCAGATAATATAACTAAAGAAGAGATTGAAGCCATGGGTGATTTTGGAATAGAAATAATAACAAAAATATTAAATGATATCTACAACAGCTGAAATATACCAGACGACATGCTCAAATCAATATTCCTAGCCCTACCAAAGAAATCGGGTGCGATTGAATGCGATGATCATCGCACAATAAGCTTTATGAGTTATATGACTAAGATATTACCAAGAATCATCATGCGAAGAGTGCGAAACAAAATCAGTCCAGAAATTAGCGATGAACAGTGTGGTTTTGTTAGAGATAAAGGAACAAGCAATGCTATTTATATCATAACATATTTTTAAGTAGAAAGAGCCATAGAGGTGAAAACAGATCTATGCCTATGTTTCATAGATTACACCAAGGCATTTGACAAAGTAAAGCAGAGGTAATGGTAACAACAAAGAAAAAGACATCACCTCAGTGCAAAATAAAGACAAGTGGAACAATATTAAAACAGGTAAAAGAATTTAAATATTTGGGAATTTTGTTAACCTCTGACGGAAGATGCACAAAAGAGGTGAGATGCAGAATGGCTCATGCAAAAGCAACTTTCCAAAAAATGTGGAAGATACTATGTAATCCATTTTTGACAATAGAAACAAGAAAAAGAGTTCTTAAATGTTACGTAGAGCCAGTCTTAACATATGGATGCGAATCATGGACAATAGGACAAGAGACAAGAAAATCACTGGAGTCTGTAGAAATGTGGTTTTAAAGAAGAATGTTGAGAGTACCATAGACAGCTATGAAGAGTAATGAAGATGTTTTGAGAGAGGTCAAAGCAAAAAGAGAGCTAATTTCAAATATTAGGAAGAAACAATCATCATTTTTGGCTATGTAATGAGAAGAGAACAACTGGAATATATTGTAACAACTGGAAAAATTTAGGGGCTGAAGAGATAGAGGGAAGCAAAGAGAAAAAATAACAGACAGCTTAAGAGAATGGCTTGGCAGAAGGTCAACAACAGAAATGATAAATAGCTGCCGAGATCGAAAGTTGTGGAGAGACATGATCACCTACGCCAGCAGGCCCGGTACTTGATGATGATGATGATCTCATGTAACAAGTGACAAGTTCCAGCAAATAAACACAAGCCCCACATGTAACAAGTGACAAGTTCCAGCAAATAAACACAAGCCCCACATGTAACAAGTAATAAGTTCCAGCAAATGAACACAAGCCCCACATGCAAAAAGTGATAAGTTCCAGCAAATAAACACAAGCCCCACATGTAACAAGTTCTAGCAAATAAACACAAGCCCCACATGTAACAAGTAATAAGTTCCAGCAAATAAACATAAGCCCCACATGTAACAAGTAATAAGTTCCAGCAAATAAACATAAGCCCCACATGTAACAAGTAATAAGTTCCAGCAAATAAACATAAGCCCCACATGTAACAAGTAATAAGTTCCAGCAAATAAACATAAGCCCCACATGTAACAAGTAATAAGTTCCAGCAAATAAACATAAGCCCCACATGTAACAAATAATAAGTTCCAGCAAATAAACATAAGCCCCACATGTAACAAGTAATAAGTTCCAGCAAATAAACATAAGCCCCACATGTAACAAGTAATAAGTTCCAGCAAATAAACACAAGCCCCACATGTAACAAGTAATAAGTTCCAGCAAATAAACATAAGCCCCACATGTAACAAGTAATAAGTTCCAGCAAATAAACATAAGCCCCACATGTAACAAGTAATAAGTTCCAGCAAATAAACACAAGCCCCACATGTAACAAGTGACAAGTTCCAGCAAATAAACATAAGCCCCACATGTAACAATTAACAAGTTCCAGCAAATAAACACAAGCCCCACATGTAACAAGTGACAAGTTCCAGCAAATAAACATAAGCCCCACATGTAACAATTAACAAGTTCCAGCAAATAAACACAAGCCCCACATGTAACAAGTAACAAGTTCCAGCAAATAAACACAAGCCCCACATGTAACAAGTGATATGTTCCAGCAAATAAACATAAATCCCACATGTAACAAGTGGCACGTTTCAGTAAATAAACTCATGAGGTGTGCACTGAGGAGACTCTATGGTCCGTTCAAACAACGTGGCCGCTCATCGTCATAAATAGAGGTAACGGTATGATCGATCTTGTGTGAACAATGGAGTCCCGTGATGGCGATGATATCAATATAGAGAAGGGCAAGCGAATAAAGAAAGAATATATCTTTCTATCTAGGTTATGTGGGGACATTTGGGAATAAAAGCCGCTAACAAGTGCAGTCGCCACGCATTATACATTATTTGAGCCATTTTTACATTCTATGAACAAGAAATGGAATTACAAAAGTGAAACAATGAGAAGATTTGCCTGATAATCGCGAGAATTGAATTGACTTTCATAGTTCATGTTAATACACACGTTGTGAAATGATAATGCAGACAGTAGTTGCGGCAATGAGACAGTCTGAATGTGGGAGAGATGAGACAATGCATGAGAACTCATCTCTAGAAGTAGCGGTCACAAAATATTCCACAATAAACCATTGGTCATGAAATGTATGAAGAAACACTTGCAGAAGAGTAAAACGCAAAGCACATTCTCCAAAGTTGTCGATCTTGTGTCTCTCTGAAGTAAAGATCTACTTCTTACAACGGCCAGTGAGATTAAACTACGAACATGTTACCATGCCTCATTGCGTCCAATGTCCTGTTTATTGGTTGGCCCTCTCCTAAATCAGAGCTTTTAGCGGATCATATTGTTTGCTAAGGGCGATAACTTGCGGGTAGAATATCACCTTCCTGTGGATAGACAAGTTTACGCCTTTACGGTACGTTACTCTAGCAACATTTTATCAAAATGAACACCCTTAAGACAATCCCTGTGCTGAAGCGAGTAACCGCTTTAGAAGATATATATGGAATATTAAAACGACGCCAGTCTCCAAGCTATCGCAGTAAACAGAAATGTCGCTGTTTCTCCTAAAAAGATGTCTAGTAAACTCACTTACATTAGAATGCAAATTGTGTTAAGCGGCAGCGACTCTGCACATATCGCTATTCAACATTTGACCTCAGAGTTATTCTCCTTGATTTTTTTCTGTATTCCGTAAACACTTTGCGATTTTCTTTCAATTTCAACGTCTCTCCCGTATTCTTTCCTCGTTGCACTTGCACCAAGAAACAATTTGCACGTTTTTAATCAAACGCGCGCATGCCCATACGTGTAGTACTGTACATTTATAAATATCTGTATTATAAATTAAAATAAAGGAGATCTGGCTATAAATACAGACGCTTTTACAGAACAGAGCTGATCAACTCACGCTCTTTGTGTCGGAACAAGGACGTATTCACGCGCACGGATGATGTACAGTTCTATGAAACATCTGGTCTCGTCCACGGATTCAATAAAAGACCTGGTTTATTGTTTTCTTAAAGTAATTATATTCTTCATTGATTCGTCCGGACGCAACCAAATAACATGATGTCACGTCCGTGCATATAAAGTGGCTGAAATCGCTGGAAATAAATAAATGAGAAATCTTTTCTTTTTTTAATTTTATTTTGTAATACTCGTAACGTAGTCAAAACACTTCACCGATAAGAAAGAGCTATGAATGTAGAATATTCTAGTAGAATTGGCATTAAGAAATTAATTAACTACAGTTGCATTATAAGAATGTTCTTTTCTTGACTGCCGATTCAATAGTGTTAGATGAATAGAACAGAAAAGGTTCCAAACGTGGAAAGAACAAGAATAACAACAAAGAATAAACATGGGCCATCTCGTATTTATCGAAGCTTTCATCAAGATGGCTTTTTCTAAGAGGTCACAATAAAAATCGGACGATTGAATAAGACTTGATCTTTTCAGTCACATAATGAAGATGTTGTGTGCAAAGCGATCGATCCATGAGAAGGGTCGCTAGGATGGCTAGATCTGTTACATCTAGAGGGCAATGTGGCTAAAGGGCGGTAAGTTGATGAAAGAAGAAGGACAACACGGACACCCTTTAAAAGCCAGTCTTTACTCGACAGGCAGGACATCATTTATGTTTGGTATAGCTCTTATCCAAATATGGGCGTGAATAAGCATGTGGTGTGGATTGTCAACTTGGGGCGCTAAATTCTCGTTCTTTTGGATAGAAATCCAGATGTCGGGCTGCTATTACTTTGATTGTACAACACCCCTACGATTACCCTGAGCAGACCCAAAATGAGGTCGATACCCAGGTCCCTCATTATTCGCCTAAAACGTCATTTGTAACAATTCAGACGACAGTCCGAATGTCATTCTAGAAGTACACCTTTTAATCTGTTGTCTCTACTAAAACCGGTGGTGGACAAACAAAGCGTGCTCGCAAACACTGAACGTTCGGAAACATTTCTCCATTTGTCCGGTCGTTGTGGTCTAAGTGAGACTAGAGGGTTTTTAGGAATGGTGTTTCTATACATCAATTATACATCAATTATATAACAATTATACATCAATTATATAACAATTATACATCAATTATATATTAATTATACACCAATTATATGTTAATTATACATCAATTATACATCATTTATATATCAATTATACACGCACATATGGGGTGTAAACTCGCGTGCTAAGACGCCGGTTCAAGTCTCGTACTTTACTTTACCTATATATCAATTATACATCAATTATACATCAGTTATGAATCAATCCATTTGCAAATTCTGATAATCTTATTGCGCACTATTTACAATTAAAATATGCTTCTAATTGTCAACATCAGGTGCCATACCGGTTGGGGTCTGTGATCATCTCTCTGCATATCACTCGGTCCTTCATGCATGTTATAAATTTGTCAGTAAACTTTTACTGTGCCATTTAGATAAGCTGCTCAAGTGTGTGTTGCCTTTGTTGTTTCTCCCATCCTATGTCAGTATATTCTGCCCTTTGTAATAGTATTCTCAATGCCTTCTTTTCGCATCACATGCCCAAAAAATGTAGCAGCGGCGGATATTCAGAGGAGGCAAAGGAGGGCTCGACTCCTGTAATATTTTTTCAGAAAACACAGGCACACTCAATGAGTTAAATGTCAGTGTACAACCAGCACAATGAGTTAAATGTCAGTGTACAACCAGCACAATGAGTTAAATGTCAGTGTACAACCAGCACAATGAGTTAAATGTCAGTGTACAACCAGAACAATGAGTTAAATGTCAGTGTACAACCAGGACAATGAGTTAAATGTCAGTGTACAACCAGGACAATGAGTTAAATGTCAGTGTACAACCAGGACAATGAGTTAAATGTCAGTGTACAACCAGTACAATGAGTTAAATGTCAGTGTACAACCAGGACAATGAGTTAAATGTCAGTGTTCAACAAGTACAATGAGTTAAATGTCAGTGTACAACCAGGACAATGAGTCAAATGTCAGTGTACAACCAGGACAATGAGTTAAATGTCAGTGTACAACCAGGACAATGAGTTAAATGCCAGTGTACAACGAGAACAATGAATTAAATGTCAGTGTACAACCAGTACAATGAGTTAAATGCCAGTGTACAAACAGTACAATGAGTATCAGTGCACAACCAGCACAATGAGTTAAATATCAGTGCACAACCAGCTCAATTTATGATGCACAAAACTAAGATATTATCGTGCAATTACAATTATGTTAACATTGGGTATAAATTAAAGGATCTATATTACATAGCGCAAATTCAGTTATATTTATGTCGCCAATGATCTGGTTAAAGGTCAATCTAAAAGTTCTGTCTCATGTCCTGGTCTCCTTAAGTGTCAAACTCACCGTCCGCCGATGAAATGTAGATTGTATTTTCTTTATGCTTCTGATGATATTTTTGTTTCTTCAGCTCTTTTGAACCATTCTTCATTAACAATATTTGCAATCAATAGAATGTGTAGCATTCTTCTGATAAACCACATCTCAGCCGCCTCCAATGTTCTCTGTGATGTCTTCATTATGGTCCGTGACTCACTTTCATTAAGTACTACAGGTTCTATGCTGCACGTTAGGACTCGTATTTTTAATATTAGATGACAGTTATCTGATACATAGGATGTGGCAAACATTCATTTAAACAAATAATAAACAAATAATAAACAAATAATAAACAAATAATAAACAAATAATAAACAAATAAGTAAAATTGCTTGGAGAGAGCAGAAGAAAAGACGTTGTTGCGTGTGAAGAATGAGGGAACATTTCTACTAATATATAAAACTACATAAACTTTCTAGACCCAACTACATAAACTATCTAAGACTCAACTACATAAACTTTCTAGACCCAACTACATAAACTGTCTAGAACCAACTACATAAACTATCTAAGACCCAACTACATAAACTTTCTAAGACCAAACTACATAAACTTTCTAAGACCCAACTACATAAACTTTCTAATACCCAACTACATAAACTATCTAAGACCCAACTACATAAACTTTCTAAGACCCAACTACATAAACTTTCTAAGACCCAACTACATAAACTATCTAAGACCCAACTACATAAACTTTCTAAGACCCAACTACATACACTTTCTACGACTCAACTGCATAAACTTTCTAAGACCCAACTACATAAACTATCTAAGACCCAACTACATACACTTTCTAAGACCCAACTACATAAACTATCTAAGACCCAACTACATAAACTTTCTAATACCCAACTACACAAACTTTCTAAGACCCAACTACATACACTTTCTACGACTCAACTGCATAAACTTTCTAAGACCCAACTACATAAACTTTCTAATACCCAACTACAGACACCTTATAAGACTCAACTGCATATACTTTCTAAGATCCAACAACATAGACTTTCTAATACCCAACTACAGACACCTTATAAGACTCAACTGCATATACTTTCTAAGACCCAACTACATAAACTTTCTAATACCCAACTACAGACACCTTATAAGACTCAACTGCATAAACTTTCTAAGACTCAACTACATAAACTTTCTAATGCCCAACTACAGACACCTTATAAGACTCAACTGCATATACTTTCTAAGATCCAACAACATAGACTTTCTAAAACCCGACTGAATAAACTTTCTAAAACCCAAGTACATATACTTTCTAATACCCAACTACATAAACTTCCCACGATCCAACTACATAAACTTTCCACGACCCAACTACATAAACGTTCCACGACCCAATTACATACACTTTCTAATACCCAACCACATAAACTTCCCACGACCCAACTACATAAACTTTCTAAGACCCAACTACATAAACTTTCTAAGACCCAACTACATAAATTTTATAATACCCAACCAAATAAACTTTCCACGACCCAACTACATGAACTTTCAAAGACCCAACTACATAAACTTTCAAAAACCTGCTTGGACATTAAAAAAAATATCTATTAGGGACAAGATAAGTAAGGTGAATGTTGCTTAATTCTTTCTTCTTCGCGTAGCTCATCGTTTTCTGTGTTCGATTTCTCTTCTTTATTCTTCTGCTTGTTTTGTGTGTGTTATAGAGTTATTGTTCTTGAATTCATTGATGGAATAAAGATGGGCAGGGCAATGGGAGACCAGAAAACATGAAGCTAGAGGCCAAGGGAGGGCAGTCAATTGCGTGGGTAGATAATTACAAACCAAATCTTCGGAGATCAATGGTTAAGATAAGAGTCATGAGGGGGGAGACAACACACACGCATGTACACAAACATGAATACGACCGCGCGCACATACACGCATAAAGAAAACGTGATACAAATAAGAAAAAACAACCTACTAATCTCTTGTCTCTAACTACTTAAGAGTTTCTGATTAGAGAGAGGGAAAGGGCGAACGTATGTCTGTGTGTGCATTCGTATATGTATGTATGTGTAAGAGAGAGAGAGAGAGAAAGTGAGTGTGTGCATGCGTATATGTATTAGAGAGAGAGAGAGAGAGAGAGAGAGAGAGAAAGAGAGAGAAAGAGAGAGAGAGAAAGAGAGAGAGAGAGAGAAAGTGAGTGTGTGCATGCGTATATGTATTAGAGAGAGAGAGAAAGAGAGAGAGAGAGAGCGAGAGAGAGAAAGTGAGTGTGTGCATGCGTATATGTATTAGAGAGAGAGAGTGAAAGTGACAGAGAAAAAAAAGAAAGTGCGTGCGTGTGTTAGAGTGAGACTCCATCAAAGATGTGTAACAGCCATTCATCGATATCATCTCTTTTCTGACTACATAAGTATAATAGATGCAAAGATGTGATCACAATATACGAAATCCGTTCCACCCGCGAAGATGTAATTTGAGAATAGTTGGACAACATGATTGTCAATTTTATTATTATTGCAGATTGGACACAAGCTGTTCATCCTTCTATATTCTCGAGCACGACGTCACTTCATGTTTTGGTTGTAAAGTAATATGTTCAGTGATGGTAACATAAACAAGGCTTCTCAAAGCGTATCATCAGTCTCTTACAGGACTAATCATTTAATATCATTGTCAAGACCAAGAGCCGTCCGCGCGAGATATCGCATTTGGTGTCAAGGTCACGCTCCTGCGATCAAGGAATAGTCACGTGATCTAATGACAACAACAACCACGTGCCTAGGTAAAATTTTTAAACTGGGACTTTTTGGGTTTTATTTTCCGCCATTTTTCCTAAAGTCTGATCAGTTTTGAGCAGTATCAAAATTGAAGGAACAGAGCTGGAGACAGTTCAAAGCTACAACTACCTTGGACATACTATAACCAGTGATGGAAAATGTACAACTGAAATAAACAAAAGAATAGGAATGGCAAAAAAGTAATTTTAATGTCATGAAAAAAATACTAACATCAAAACAAATAACACCATGGCTAAAACTAAGAATAGCAAAATGTTACGTCTTCTCAACATTCCTATATGGTGCAGAAACATGGACATTAGACAAGATAACAGAACCGAAAATTGAAGCCTTTGAAATGTGGATTTATAGAAGAATAGGTAGAATTGGATTGAAAGAAAAGAAAACAAATGATGAAGTATTAAAACATCTAAAAATGAAAAGAGAACTACTAAATAATATTCAAAAAAGACAAATACTATTCCTGGGGCATGTTAAAAGACACAACAGCCTACTAAAAGTAATCTTGGTGGGGAAAATACAAGGTAAAAGAGGCAGACCAAGACTAACATGGACAAGTAACCTCAAAAGATTGACAAGTCAGCCTATGACAACCTGCACCATCAAAGCAAGAGACAGAGCGGAATGGCGGTCCATTCCATGGTACCAACCTTCGTCGTGGAGATAGCACTCGATGATGATGATCTGTTTTACAAATTAGTTAACAATTTCTGAAAATCAATAACAGAATTTTATTTACAGAAAGTAGTGCGATCAGAGGTTGTGCTGATGGAGTCAAGAATGTGTCGGTGACGAAGATTCTTACCACTGAATCGAATTCCCCATTCACAATCATCATGCCATCTACTTTACTTACTTGAAGGTACATTTCACTAGATTACGTCTATAACACCAGACCAATGCTTCTGAGTTAAAAAAAAAATTACATGTGTGCCCAAATATTTTGTCATTTAAGCATTATTTTTATGGTGTACATTATTTTCTGCTTAATTTGATTTATATTGCGAAATATATTTTGTACGAACACAAAAATTTTGTTAAACTTGTTAACATTTAGAATTTTCAAATTAATACGTTTTACGTAAAATATTTATATAAAAACCAACGAAATAGTTTAGGAGACTGTGCTCGTGTCTCAGATGAACTTCTAGAACGGCAGCTTTTCCATTTGTTGTTTTCTGGATGTTGACTTGATGTGAGCAAACTTTATAACAGCCACATTAAACAGAATAATAGTAACGCCGATTTCAGTTGTAATAGACATGTTTGTGTGTGTAAAGAAGAAATGCCTAAGGGCGTCACGTCACGGGCTTCTGCATACATAGCAACATATATATAGTTTCTTTCACTGATAGAGAATTGTCTCTAGGAAGCGCCCTACAAACATCCTTATATCTCAGCACTGGACTGCTCTTTTGTCTCCTTCAGTCCTTAACTTCGCCATACAATATCTGTTTGGGAATACTAATGTTTGCCATTCTTCTTACATGACCCAGCCACCTTAGTCTACGACTCTTAAGTTTTGCCATGATGGATGCGAGTTTAGCTCGTTGTAAGACATTAGAGTTGGTTGCTTTGTCCATAACAACAACTACAACAACGTAAATATGTTGATAAGTTCTGATTCATTTGTTATGTATTAATGCTTGCTTTGATGATGATTTTCAAGAACTGTAAAATATTTATGTAAAAATGGATAGATTTCAAATTCTAAGTGAACGAAGATTCTGTAGCTGAAGATTCTAACTTCCACGCAAAATGAGACTGTTTAAAGATTAATTCTGCGCGAACAGATCCCAACCAGTGACAGACTATGTGAAGGTGGAGCGTCGTCAAGGATTCCTAAATTGAATTATGGGCACGATGTCTCGTTCCGTTTGTGAAAACGAAAGGTTTGGACCGTCCACTTGTATTTTCAACCAACTGAGAATCTAAATCCCGTTTTTTTAACTCCGCGAACGAATTTAGACTTTTCCCGGGTGTAAACTAGACTCTGGTCGCTCCACAGACTGTATGTTGTGACCAAAAGTGTGCTATTCTTAGACATAACCTTGTTTCATGAAGAAAAACATTCCAGTTATAGCCAAAGTTATAGAGAATTGTTTGCTAAGTTATTGGCAACATTTATTCATCATGATAACAATCAAGTAACTGACCTGCTGGCGTTGATGGTTATGTTTCTCCACAACTTTCTGTCTCCACAATTCTGTTTAAATGAATTCTGTTGTTGACGTCTTACCAAGTGATTCTCTTAAATCGTGGTATATTTTTTATCTGCTCTTGCCTCATCTTCCATTTACTTTCCCAGTTGTCACTTTATTTTCCAGCTTTCTCATTCATAATACATAACCAAAAACATTGTAATCATTCCTCCTAATTCTGTTAATGAGTTTTCTTTTTGTTTCGTTTGGATTATTGTAAATAACGTGGCTGTTACTCTATTTAGCTGTTAATGAAATTCTTGACATTCTTGTAAAAACATCGCGTTTCAATATCCTCTCACAATGTCATTTCCTTATGCCAGATTGTACATGATTTACACCCACATGTCATGAATGGTTTCGTATCACACGGAAACGCTCATTTTCTTACCTCCGTTGTCAAAACATTGATTGTAGGACAAATTTCAAATTTATTATTTTAAATGCAATAATTAAAATAGTTTCAAGTCAATTTTTTTTAAATAACGAGTGTTTGTGGGGCGGTTAGCGCGTTGACTTGAGAATGAAATGTTCGTGGTTCAATTCTTGACTAACGCGCTTGAGTCAAACCAGTGGGGGAAAAATGGGTACCTAGCTCACTCAGTTGTGAAAGGTATTAACAGTGATGAAATGCACTGGCCTCCTCTTACACTCATATGATGCAGCTAGTGCGTTGTGTTTGATACTTCATCTCCCTAAAACATTGCATGCTATGGATCATCAGCGTATTGTTTCCTACAAGTAAATTTAAAAAAATGGGTACCATGCTCACTCAGTCGTGGAAGGTATTAACAGCGAGGAAATGCACTGGCCACCTATTCTTACATGCGTATGATGCGGCTAGCACGCTGTGTTTGTGAATCCATATCTTAGTTAGCCGAGTTGGCAGTGTTCCCTAGCGTTTGGCTTTTCGTGGCAAGGCGCTGTGCCAAGGAGTACGGGTTCGATCCTGCTTCGGACCATATATATTCATTTATTATTATTAGTCTCTACGGTGTGTTTGTTACTTCCTCTCTCTAAGACATTGTATGCTATGTGTCATCCGTGTCTTGTTTCCTTCTATTACATTAAAAATCACATTTTCTTAACCTCTTCATTTATTTTATATGATTGTCTCTTTCTTCCTTATTACTTGTTATCAGAAGTTACGTTATAATAACACTTAGGATAGACCCATAGGTGCTCAGCCACTTTTAGCTCATGGTGAAGTGTGGAAACGCTGATAGTTGCTGGAGGTCGCTAGTAGAACACAAACCTAGCTCGACGCTGTATGCTATGATCTCTACACATTACTATTTGCTAAGAAAGTAATCAAAAATATAAATGACGGCTTAAGTCGGATGTATTGGACAGCTAGGTGTTACACACAGAGCACTGCAACACCCCAAGCGAACGACTACGAAGATTTCACATTAATTAACATGATGGATGTGTTTCACATTATTCAACACGATATGTTTCAAATTATTCAAAATGCTGTGTTTCACATTATTCAGTACGATGTGTTTCACATTATTCAAACGCTGTGTTTCACATTATTCAACACGATGTGTTTCACATTATTCAAAATGCTGTGTTTCACATTATTGAACACGATGTGTTTCACATTATTCAAAACGTCGTGTTTCACATTATTCAACACGATGTGTTTCACATTATTCAAAACGCTGTTTTTCCACATTATTCAACACGTTGTGTTTCACATTATTCAATACGATGTGTTTCACATTATTCAAAACGCTGTGTTCCACATTACTTTAATCCTCTATGTCATCATGGTCGTTATCTAACATGCATCCTTCAGGGACCTTCAACACGTCGCCCTTGTACATGCCCCATTGTCCCAATCACAACCGTCTCTCAACCCAGCCTGCCAGCACTTTCATTGGCACGAGCCCCTCCGTGACCTGGTCAGTACGCATTCCCATGCTCGTTTCTCGAGGTCCATGTCTTCTGTTAAAGGCATGTTCTCTTGCAGAAGACATCGATTCTGGACCTACAAAGATTTGACTGCGATGCCGACAAGGTATTTGGGGGAACTCTTTTGTGACAAGAGTTATGTTTGTGTAAAGAAAGGAAAGAAAAGTAAAAAGAGTGATGATTGTATTAAAGTAAATGAAATTTACAGTGATAGTAAGGAGAAATTCAGGAAAGAAGTAATTTTGATATGTGTATGTAAACGTGCTTGTATAGGAAGTGATGAAGAAAAAGGAATAAATTAATTTTGATCAAATTGATCCAAATTGATTTTATGAGAAAGTAATTTTTTTTTTTTAAAAAAAAAGCTCAAGAGCTGATTTTATGAGAATGTAATAAAAGCACAAAAATTGATTGTGAAGTAAGTTAAAATAGCAAAATTTATATTTGTGTATAATAAAATATAACAAAGAGTTCTCTACACCCATTGATATAAAAAGAGGAGTAAGACAAGGATGCATCCTATCACCAAGCTTGTTCAATATATACACTGAGCAAATCTTTAAAAACATCATAGAGATGCCAGGCCTACAAATTAATGGAAAGATAATCAATAACCTAAGATATGCTGACGATACTGTACTACTAGCAGAAAATCCTAAAGACCTACAACAATTACTTAATGAAATAAACACGACAAGCAAAAAATATGGACTAGATATGAATATCAAAAAGACTAAAACTATGATCATAAACAAAGAAAATACTCAAAACCCACAAGTGGATATCAAAATTGAAGGAATAGACCTTGAGACAGTTCAGAACTATAACTACCTTGGACATACTATAACCAGTGATGGAAAATGTACAACTGAAATAAACAAAAGAATAGGAATGGCAAAAAGTAATTTTAATGTCATGAAGGACATACTAACATCAAAACAAATAACACCAGAGCTAAAACTAAGAATAGCAAAATGTTACATCTTCTCAATATTCCTATATGGTGCTGAAACATGGACATTAGACAAGAAAACAGAACAGAGAATTGAAGCCTTTGAAATGTGGATATATAGAAGAATAGGTAGAATTGGATGGAAGGAAAAAAAAACAAATGACAAAGTCTTAAAACAACTAAAAATGAAAAGAGAACTTCTGAACACAATTAGAACAAGACAAATGCGATTCTTAGGCCATGTTAAAAGACACAACAGCCTACTGAAAGTGATCCTGGAGGGGAAAATACAAGGTAAAAGAGGCAGAGGCAGACCAAGATTAACATGGACGAGTAACATCAAAAGATGGACAAATCAACCGATGACAACCTGCACCATCAAAGCAAGAGATAGAGCAAAATGGCGCTCCATGGTAGCCAACCTTCGTTGCGGAGACGGCACTCAATGATGATGATATTTGTGTCAAAAAACAATTACAATACAGTATTAACAGTGTGATATTGATGGCTTTAAAGGAAAGTAATTCTATTGCTGACACTTCAGCGTGTCAGTACTTGATGCTACCTGCCCTGGCAATAGAATAAACATGGACTTAACTCCAGCATGAAACTCTCTCTAGTCAGTGCAACTAAAGAAGGAATGAGACTCCGGCTCAATGAGTTAGAGAAAGTAACAGCGAGGAACAACACACATGACCTGTCTTCTTCAAATACTTCTGGGTTGATTAGGTGAAGGTAAATGTTAAATTAAAAAAGTAAGTAAAGTACCCCCGTCACGCCAAGTGGCGTATAGGGAATATGGTGTTAGTGGCCAGATTTTTTACAGACTTACGGCACATGATTTTTGGGTTAATGTAGTCGGTATTACGCCCATGCCGATTTATTTTCCCAGAAAAAAAATCAGGCCATTTAAGGCTGGGTGAACCCGGAAGCCGTCGGTTGGGATCGAACGCTACCTCGTGTCCTTTGTAGTCCAGTTCACTGAGCTATCGCGGCTCCCAAATATTAAATTACTCTACGATAATTATAATCGATTACAATGCGTCATCTGTTACCCTGTCCTTCATTCTCTGGAGAAATGGAAAAAAAATATGTCGATATGTTTAAAGCTTTACGTTATAATTGTACGACACAAATTAGAACAACGTTTCGACCCAATAGGCCTTCAATAGGAACAAACATACAACACACACGCAGATAAATATTTCAGCAAAAAATAATAAATATAAAAAAAAACTGATTGTTCTAATTTGTGTCGTCCGCTTATTATTTAAAGCTTTATCCATAACGTTTTTTTTCTCTATTTTTTCTCTTTAATTTTCTTTACATTTCTCTTTACAATCAGCTTTACTGCAGATTCGCATTTGTATGCATTTATACGCATTTCTTTGCTTTGGCCCTCTTAATTCTCTAATTGATTTGGTGACGAATGTAATAGCAAGAATGATTTTTGTGAGATGAATGTAATAGCAAGAATGATTTTTGTGAGATGAATGTAATATAAGATTATAATTGTAATGCTGGTGCTATAAAAACTAATGGGAAGTAAAAAAGAAAGAAGTGACATTGAAAGTAGCAATTATGTTGCCAGTGCTAACAAAACAATTAGAGGTAATCAACATTTTCCGGAAATTATGAGAAGGTGGTTGTTGTTTGTTTGTTTGTGTACGTCAGCTTTACATCTCTAGAGAAATCTGAAGGGATAGAACTTTATGTGAATATCACTTTTTTCTTATTTTCTACACGGCAGCCGTGTGCTCAGGTGTCCCTCGCCACACAGACAGACCTTCTTCAACGTTGCTCTCATTTTCAATCGTCTAAAGTTTTGACTTTAAACATTTGTTTAGTTTATTTGTTCATATCAATTTGTACCTACCAGCGAGCCTTTATGGCCTACTCTTTTCTATTCTCAACTGCTAATTTTTCTTTAACGCGCGCAGCGTGCATTTCCTGTTTGTTGCCGTTATCCGTGAGGGTTATACGTTAGATCTCACTACCCAGAGAGGGCTAGATATCTGATCCCACTACGCAGAGAGGGCTTGACATCGTATCCCACTACTTATAGAGGGCTAAACATCAGGTCTCACTACTCAGAGAGGGGTAGACATCATATCCCACTACCTATAGAGGGCTAAACATCAGGTCTCACTACTCAGAGATGGCTAGACATCAGATCTCACTACTTAGAGAGGGCTAAACATCAGATCTCACTAGCCAGAGAGGGCTAGACATCAGATCTCACTAGCCAGCCAGAGACCAGGGGAGGGTAAAGAAATCATGGATTCGAAGTGAAAAATGATAACCACCTTTAGTGGGTTTCGAGCCTGGAACCTTCTTGTATAGAGATTGTCGTTTTACCTCTAGGCCACCTAGGTTCTCCGCCTTCCCCCATCCCATTTTTTCTGAAAAGTAACAACAAAAATGGGGATAAGTAACTGTAACATCCGCCTTGTTCAAGGTTACAATTAGTATTCCGGTTAAAAAATGTGAGTTGCTACTTCAAAACAAATATTTTAATTTTCTTAAACAAATGGAAACCGCTTCATCAAGGACACGTTTTTGAGGACAAGCGAATTGGAAAGTGATTCCCCTTGCTTATCTTTTCCTGGTGACGTTTGATGCGATGACGCGTTTGAACATTTTATTAGAAATGTTGCTGCATATAGAAGGTTTTTTTTTGTGGAAAAAATGTAAACTTTTGTTATTAAAAGGACAAAATGTTATCATAATGTGTTGAGTGATTTACAAGCTTAGGAACCAGGAATTGTGATGAGATATTGCGCTAAGAATTTGTTTCATTATATTCCACTGAAAGTAATCTTGTTTGAGTGTGGTATCACTGCGCATAAAATTAGATATAGAAATAAGGTAACGGGTTTAAGGGAAGTGACGGCGCATGTTAGCATCAGGGCTAAAAACGGGCAGTGACCTATAGGGAACAGGCAAATGAGTGCAGTGCTGCGGTAAAGCTGGTAGCAAGGAGCCAGTAGTGGGGTGTGGTATTTAAGAAAATCGTGATATGTCAGGCTTGTGAACTTAGGTTTGTCAAAGCGACATTATATCTGTTAAAGTTATATTATACAGTTATATTTATGACATGAATATTTAAAAAATGCGCAGCAAGTCATTTGAGTAAAAAATTACATATAAAACACCGAAGAAATTTTATTTTTGAAATTAAATTAGTATCTTTAATCAGAATTTTCAAATTGGGCTCATCGCATTGGTCACATTTTGACTTTTTTTTAACGATTTTATGACGACTTTATTACTTTACGAGTTTGTTCCTTGTTCTCTGAGTCTGTTCACTGATGCTTGTCTTTCAGGAAACAGAAATGCACGTACGTTAAGTATTGAAAAACATAGTGGAAAACGAACTAGCTTTTGGACAATCAGTGAAGCTCATTTGTAGAGAAGCTCTTGTCGATGGGAGGATTGAGTTTCTCTTAGAGAAGTCACGCTCATATTCAGCAGTAGAAAAGAAATGAAGTTTTGCAGTGATTATTAGTTGCAGCGGGACAGACATTTTCTTTTCTGTCACGAAAACTCCTTACAGACTGCTCGTCTTGAATTCTAAACCATCTCTTCACAAATCTCTTTCGCCGAAAGTGTCATAGTCCATTCTGGAATGTTCGTCTCTCCTTTAGACACAAGATGATTTTCCGTTCGTCGTTTCAAGCCATGATAAAACTTTGTTCATTCAATAAAGCGATTCAGATTGATTGACTGATTATCTGCTCTCTTCTTCAAGTCATTCCTTTAAAACTCGCAGTTTCAACTGTCTGTACAGCGTCAAGATGAACATGCCTTCTATTTCATATTTTTAAATAGTTCAGCTCCTTTTCCAAGTGAAGACAACAAAGTTGTCACTTTGTCTCTCGCCAATCAAAGTGTCACTTCACTGCGTACAGCAACTTGAAATGTGTACAAATCTGGCAGAATACCAAAATGGTAATTATAATAAATGTAGTTGCCGCGGCATGCTATGCGAGTTAATCAATCCAAGTTTTCAATTATTTTTAAATTATACATCTCTGGACCGTTACAATCTTATAAATTTACCGGAACGCGTTAGCACTTACCAGATTCAAGTCAAACGCACAGCATCGATCGTCTGTGTACAGAAGTGTCAGTGACTGTGCCAAGAAGTGACATCAATATAGGCTCCCACATAAACTATATCAGTGATCACACAATTCGTAGATCGCTTTATTCCCTTTGAGTAAATGTGCGCTATGCAGGCAGAGTATTGACACGATGATCCTTTATTTAAGAATCTATTGCACTGACCCTTATCCAAAACACGGACATTTCCAGTATTCATGGCCGAGGCTCCAGATCACCGTTGTGGGACATCAATCTTCCGCTATAAGACGAGACGGCACATTGAAAGGGGAAAAACTATTAATTTCCCATGCAGATGCCGTTTTGTTAGCATCATCGATTTTATTGTCTTTTTAAAGATAGTTTTAGTAGAAAGCATTCTTTTAGATCAGTTAATGAAGTTCACATATACATTAATACTTGTATATACATATAATAATTAAGCAGAAAATTGAAGCCTTTGAAATGTGGATCTAGAGAAAAATGGGAAGAATTGGTGAAAGAAAAAGACGATAAACGCAGACAAGTTGTTAAATGATAGAATGACTTAACAACATTCGAATAAGAGAACTGATATTTTTGGGGACATTTGAAGAAGCACAAAACCCAAACAAAACCTTAGAAAGGAAGGTACAAGGTAGATAAGACAGTCACAGATCAAGACTACAATGTACTGAGAACTTTAAAAGATGGATAGGTGAACATATAACAATGTGGACTATCAAGATAAGAGACAAAGTAAACCGGAGCTCTATAAAAACCAACCCTCAATATGGATAGAGCACCCAATGAATGAATGTATATTCTATATATGTAAAGAGCAATGAAGACCTTTTAAAATATTTAGACATTACAAAGAACTGGTTTATAAACACCACTCGACAAAGGAAATTAAAATACTATGGCCATGTTAAAAGATCCAGCGGGCTGGAAAGAACAATAATGGAAGGCATGGTTCCTGGGTGACGCACTAGGGACACACCAAAGAGAAGGTGGTTTCAAGACATCAAGGAGAGCCTGAACATGACAACGGAAGATGTGGGAGATCTGGCTAGAGACAGACATTCTTTCCCAAGGTCAGTGATGAATGCAACGTTCTACAAAGTACAAGGGACCTAATGATAATTATGATGATGACGACGACGTTGTATATTGTACACGCACTATAGTGGTTTTTCTAGTCGTCATCGAAATTAAAAATGTGAAATGTAGATTCAGACAACAACAATAAGAGCATATAATACCCGTAACATGACAACATCAAGGTTAAGTGAATTTTTTTTATCTAAAATCCTTGAAGCCACATAGTAGGTATGGGAGCCGCGATAGCTCAGTGGTTAGTGAACTGGGCTACACAGGACAAGAGGTAGGGTTCGATCCCAACCGACGGCTTTCAGGTTCACCCAGCTTTAAATGGGTACCGGATATTTTCTGGGAAATATAAAGCGGCACGGGAGTAATACCGACCACATGCCCCCAATAATCATGTGCTGAAGGTCTGTAAAATTTATGGCCACTAACAAACACTATATTCCCTGTACGCCACTTGGCGTGACGGGGGCTCTTTACCTTTACTAACATAGTAGGTATATCCGATTCCGCACCAATGTGACAATAGACGGTTGGATGGAAGACTATACGTTTCAACAAGCCCTAAAATCATCTACAGCTAATTCGTTGTGCATTCATCTTCAATTAAAATGTAATGACAATATATTCACTGAAAGAGTTGATAACAGCCAAAGAGTTATAACGGGAGCCGCGATAGCTCAGTGGTTAGTGAACTGGTCTACAAAGGACAAGAGGTAGGGTTCAATCTCAACCGACGGCTTCCAGGTTCACCCAGCCTTTAATGGGTACCGGATTTTTTCTGGGAAAGTAAAGCGGCACGGGCGTAATACCGACCACATTACCCCAAAAATCATGTGCTGAAGGTCTGTAAAAATTATGGTCACTAACACCATAATCCCTTTACGCCACTTGGCGTGAAGGGGGTACTTTACTTTTTTTTACTACTAAAGACTTATAACGGATCAAAATCAACGAGCCAGAGCTGATCAAGAACCCACGCTGCGATATTGCCACATGGTGTTTTATCATCGTTTACTAATTAAATTAAACCGTTATGTTTTTGTTCATGTTTCTTGATGCAGGTTTTTGGAATAGAGACATCGTTGTTCAGCCTTGTCAAACACCCGTAGAGTACAGTATACAATATATGAATGTTATTTTTTGCTCCATACAGTGGCCAAGTGAGTAGTAATCGAGGTGAGGATGTAAAATGAGGTCCTAAAGAGATGTAATGATTTAGCAATTCTTAAAAAAAAAAAATAAAAAAAAAAAAAAAAAAAAAAAAAAAAAAGGGGGTATGGTGACAGCTTTACGTGCTAATGGACGAAACAAAAATTGTTTTCCTTGTATTTATTGTTTGTATTGTTGTTTGTTGTTCCAGCTGAAGGCCTACTTGGCTGAAGCTTCGTTTTTTGTCCATTACCACGTAAAGCTGTCACCATACCACTTTTTACCTTTTTTTTTTTTAAGACTTGCTATTATCATCAGCTTTACAGCAGCTACGCATCTCTAAGCACCTTGATGCCTTTACATGTGTAATGTTTCAGGCTGGAAGGTGGGTGACTTGGCTGTGAACTATGGCACACAAGTACAACGTCACTGCCGTCGCCATAAAGGAGAAATAAACAATGATAATGTTCTTGCGCTTATTCTCTTTCTTTTTTGTCTCTTTCTTGCTTTCATCCGAAGACTAAGAAATGGATAATCCTCTCCCTCGTTCACCATTAAAAGGACGTTGAGTGAGCACAGATGCTTTATGCTATATTTTGCAGCAAAGATGTTATATTTGTGTCTTTCGGACCAACACATTCGACCTCAGCATGGCCTTTTGAGTATCGGATTACGTTCCCTCTCAATCCCTATCACGTGACCAGACTTCATCATCATCAAGTACCGGGCCTACTGGCATAGGTGATCATGTCTCACCACAACTTTCGATCTCGACAGTTCTTTATCATTCCTGTTGTTGACCTACAGCCAAGCCATTCCCTTAATTAAGCTGCCTGGTATTTTCTCTCTTTGCTTCCCTCTATCTCTTCGTCCCTCAATTTTCCAGTTGTTACAATATATTCCAGTTGTTCTCTTCTCATTACATGGCCAAAAATGATGATTGTTTCTTCCTAATGTTGTAAATTAGTTCTCTTTTTGCTTTGACCTCTTTCAGAACATTTTCATTACTCTTCTTAGCTGGCCATGGTATTATTAAAATGCTTCTCTAAAACCACATTTCTACAGACTCCAGTGATTTTCTTGTCTGTTGTCCTATTGTCCATGATTCACATCCGTATGTTAAGACCGGCTCTACATAACATTTAAGAACTCTTTTTCTTGTTTCTATTGTCAAAAATGGATTACATAGTATCTTCCTCATTTTCTGGAAAGCTGCTTTTGCCTGAGCCATTCTGCATCTCACCTCTTTTGTACATCTTCCGTCTGAGGTTAACAAAGTTCCCAAATATTTAAATTCATTTACCTGTTTTAATATTGTTCCACTTGTCTTTATTTTGCACTGAGGTGATGTCTTTTTCTTTGTTGTTACCATTATTTCTGTCTTTTTGCTATTAAGGCTGAGTCCTTTATTTTTACTTTCTTTCTCTATAATGTCCAACATTTCTTGTAACTCATTTTCACTCTTAGCGATTAATACTGTATCATCAGCATACCTTAGATTATTTATATTATGACCTCCAATTGTTATTCCAGACATGCCCCTTATGGATCTTAAAATAATCTCACTATAAATATTAAACAAATCTGGTGACAGCACACAACCTTGTCTAACACCCTGTTTTATTTGTTGAAACATTCCCAATTGGTTTCCAGTTTTTATGGCCACTGTTTGTTGCCAGTACATGTTCTTTAATAGACTTAACTTTGACCAGACTTAACTGGTTAGTATATTTCTAGAGGGAGTAGGATCTGGTTAGTTCTGGTTCACTTATGACGTAAGCAGAGAGCTATGAATTGCTAACCACTTTAGCCTTCTTTTGTCGTGCGCCTTCATCACACTCTGTGATAATAAAGTCTCGTGTCTATTTTCCTTTTTACTCACAAGTAATATCACATTTTAAAAAAGTAACACTTTAGAAATTATATAAATAACTTGTGCAACTATCTTTTTTTTATACCGAGAAAAAAACTTAGGGGAACAAAAATTCGCCGAGGAGGATCAAGTTAGTCTTGGTGGACTTTTTGCAGTATTTTGCAGCAAAGATGTTATATTTGTGTCTTTCGGACCAACACATTCGACCTCAGCATGGCCTTTTGAGTATCGGATTACGTTCCCTCTCAATCCCTATCACGTGACCAGACTTCATCATCATCAAGTACCGGGCCTACTGGCATAGGTGATCATGTCTCACCACAACTTTCGATCTCGACAGTTCTTTATCATTCCTGTTGTTGACCTACAGCCAAGCCATTCCCTTAATTAAGCTGCCTGGTATTTTCTCTCTTTGCTTCCCTCTATCTCTTCGTCCCTCAATTTTTCCAGTTGTTACAATATATTCCAGTTGTTCTCTTCTCATTACATGGCCAAAAATGATGATTGTTTCTTCCTAATGTTGTAAATTAGTTCTCTTTTTGCTTTGACCTCTTTCAGAACATTTTCATTACTCTTCTTAGCTGGCCATGGTATTATTAAAATGCTTCTCTAAAACCACATTTCTACAGACTCCAGTGATTTTCTTGTCTGTTGTCCTATTGTCCATGATTCACATCCGTATGTTAAGACCGGCTCTACATAACATTTAAGAACTCTTTTTCTTGTTTCTATTGTCAAAAATGGATTACATAGTATCTTCCTCATTTTCTGGAAAGCTGCTTTTGCCTGAGCCATTCTGCATCTCACCTCTTTTGTACATCTTCCGTCTGAGGTTAACAAAGTTCCCAAATATTTAAATTCATTTACCTGTTTTAATATTGTTCCACTTGTCTTTATTTTGCACTGAGGTGATGTCTTTTTCTTTGTTGTTACCATTATTTCTGTCTTTTTGCTATTAAGGCTGAGTCCTTTATTTTTACTTTCTTTCTCTATAATGTCCAACATTTCTTGTAACTCATTTTCACTCTTAGCGATTAATACTGTATCATCAGCATACCTTAGATTATTTATATTATGACCTCCAATTGTTATTCCAGACATGCCCCTTATGGATCTTAAAATAATCTCACTATAAATATTAAACAAATCTGGTGACAGCACACAACCTTGTCTAACACCCTGTTTTATTTGTTGAAACATTCCCAATTGGTTTCCAGTTTTTATGGCCACTGTTTGTTGCCAGTACATGTTCTTTAATAGACTTAACTTTGACCAGACTTAACTGGTTAGTATATTTCTAGAGGGAGTAGGATCTGGTTAGTTCTGGTTCACTTATGACGTAAGCAGAGAGCTATGAATTGCTAACCACTTTAGCCTTCTTTTGTCGTGCGCCT
Source organism: Megaustenia siamemsis (assembly GCA_032433765.1). Classification (NCBI taxonomy): domain Eukaryota; kingdom Metazoa; phylum Mollusca; class Gastropoda; order Stylommatophora; family Ariophantidae; genus Megaustenia; species Megaustenia siamemsis. Next base: position 179,114,545 of record JAVIAB010000092.1, read on the forward strand.
TCATCACACTCTGTGATAATAAAGTCTCGTGTCTATTTTCCTTTTTACTCACAAGTAATATCACATTTTAAAAAAGTAACACTTTAGAAATTATATAAATAACTTGTGCAACTATCTTTTTTTTATACCGAGAAAAAAACTTAGGGGAACAAAAATTCGCCGAGGAGGATCAAGTTAGTCTTGGTGGACAGTTCATGTAAGCGAATGAAAACTGTATACAAATCTTAGTTGGGATTATAAAAAAATCATTAGTGGGATTGTTTTCCTAGGAGAAACAACAGTAACTACAAACAACTGCTGCTTTGTAAGAAGGTTACGTTAGGGTGGCGACGGGGGAAAAAGAACTTGGATTATGAAAATACGCCAAAGATGATCTTTGGGGTAGAAAATAAAGTTGTTGTTGAAGTTGTTGTTGTTGCTGTTGCTGAAATTGTTGTTTTGGCTGTTGTTGAAAATGAGGTTTTTGACTTGTGACAGGACACGGTTCTTTAGACCTCCAAACTGTTTCCTGGATTTTAACATATCGCAACTACAACACAACAGTACAAAAACTCAATACAACAATAAAATCAACATTAACAAAACAGAAGTTATGAATATTGAAAAAAAAACAACAACAAACAAACAGAATATCAACATAACGATAAATGGCAGAGAACTAAAACAATAAACAAATAGAGGAATTCAAATACCAGGCAGCCTAGTGGCAAACGGCAATTCACAAACAGCAGAGATAGGCTCAAGATTCAATAAAAGTTGTCAAATCTTAGAATGGCTATCACCACTATTTTTCGACAAGAAATAACTCAAGAGGCAAAACGGACACTCTTCAATACAATCTTCATCCCAACGTTGTGCTACAACAATGCCAGTCCTGGACCTTAGAAATGAGAACAATAACCTCTACAGAGATGAAATGTGTTAGACGAATGATAGGAAACAGCCTGAGAGATAAGATTAAAATGAAAGAACTGAGAAAAAAGCTAGGAATAATCGCCACCAGAGAATACATAGAGAAACACAAGTTAGAATGGTTTGGTCACGTGATAAGGCAGAAAGATCAAAACAAAATACAACAAATCTTCAATAAACCTTGCAAGAACACCAGACCCAAGGTCCTACCACGAAAAAGGTGGATTGATGGAATATTAGAAACGTTAGAAACATAACAGCAGGAGATGACAATAGAAGAACCAAATACCGCATATTATATCTCCCCTCGACGCTGAAAGGCACATGAGGAAGGAAAGAAGAAGGACTGCCACTAAAATGTGAAGTAAAAATTAAATGTGGTAAGTTTTGTCGTTGCAAATAACAGGGCGAACGAAACCATTTGAGAAAGAAGAAAAAGAAGGTTAAAAAAGAACAATCATTTCTAGCAGACTCATGGTTTCACATCTGTGAAAGTATATCATTTGATTATGTAGAGAATTATTTTAATTATAACTCATCTGTATAGGTGAAAGTATGTCATTTGAATATGTAAAGAATTATTTTAATTATAACTCATCTGTATGGGTGAAAGTATGTCATTTCATTATGTAGAGAATTATCTTAATTATAACTCATCTGTATGGGTGAAAGTATGTCATTTCATTATGTAGAGAATTATCTTAATTATAACTCATCTGTATGGGTGAAAGTATGTCATTTCATTATGTAGAGAATTATCTTAATTATAACTCATCTGTATGGGTGAAAGTATGTCATTTGATTATGTAGGGAATTATCTTAATTATAACTCATTTGTATGTGTGAAAGTATGTCATTTGATTATGTAGAGAATTATATTTAATTATAACTCATCTGTATGGGTGAAAATATGTCATTTGATTATGTAGAGAATTATCTTAATTATAACTCATTTGTATGGGTGAGAGTTTGTCATTTGATTATGTAGAGAATTATTTTAATTATAATTCATTTGTATGAGTGAAAGAATATCATTTGATTATGTAGAGAATTATTATAATTATAAGTAATTTGTATGGGTGAAAGTATGTCATTGTCAAACTCATTTTATCAAAGCCAACATATGTTAACTGTTGTTTAAATACTTGCAAGTGAGCAAGTTATGCGGTAGCTTCCTTGTGTGACAATCTTAACCCTGACGTCTGTCTATTGATCATATTAGTTAGATCTGTGCTGTGTTTTCTGGCTTGGATTTCTGTGTTTAATTTGTATAGTTTGTTCGTTATACCCAATGAAGGCGTTTGCCGAAACGTTGTAGTTTTGTCTTGTCGTTCTATTAGTTCAACTGCTCCATACATTTGTATGTTTATTTTGCAAGTTCTCTACAGCTATACTAGCAGTTCTGCTTGGTATTTAATATTTTGTATATTTTATATTTGTGCTTATCCCCACCCTACTATATATAGCTACCGCCGTTTGGACAACCTGTTTTCGATTCTCGCTGGAAACAGTTTGTGAAATGTACTCGTGGTTGGAAAAAATAAGATACTCCTGCGGTCGACCCAGCCGCTGGCAGAAATGGGTACGCAGTTTTATACTCTGGGAAGGCGAGGAATGGCGTGACGCTAGTGAGTTATAATACTTGAGGCGACACTAGACAGCAGTCTCCGAACACTTCTGGATAGGCGGTCGAGAATATGTGAGTAAAAAACCTGTGTGCTAAGACACCAATTCAAGTCTCGTACCTTTTCCATAACCTTTGCTTATCTTCAATCACATTAACTACTAGGCCGATAACAAAACAGCCAAGTGTTTAAACCAGGAATCTTATTGGCAGTCTTGAGACATTCTGTTATCAAACGCGGATGATAATTATGTAAATTAATAAATAAATTGCCCATTTCCAATCCCATCATCAATTATTTCCTGAAATGTAAATTGTATTGTTAACACACAAACAACGGGCAGAAAAACCCCCATTGTTAATTGCTAGAAATATATACACAAATTAGAGTTCGTGATATTTTTTAATCGGAAAAGATATGTATTATATTCCTAAAATTAGGCCGTGCTAGAACTTGACAATAGTTTAATGTCAAATTAATGCACTTTGGAAATCAATACCGCTATCACTTAATGACGAACGGAGCATTACATTTAGTCTTGTATTTTTCAAATCGATTACTTGTTGCTCAGTGGACTGGTTTTTCGAAAATATTAAATGCAATTTGAGAGACATAAAACATGATCGATTGTTTGATGCATTGTCAAAGCTTCAGACCTGAAATGATTTGGGTACTTGTAAATGTGAATATGGTCTACACCTGGTCTACACATTGTTAAAGAAACTAGCCAATCATAATTTGGCTACTTGCAACTGCGCCTCTCACAGACAGATAATGATGCTGATATTGACTGAGTCTCGCGCTGTTATGCGTTTTAACGGATTGCTTAATGTTTCAAAAACAATAGTCACACAAAAAAGGAAGAAATTTAAGAGCTGTGAGATATATGTTGTAAAGAAATGTATGAGGCAAGATGAAGACTGTGCTTCTGCATCATAAAAAAAAAATGCAATACATGATCAAATATATATCGTTAATATATATATATATATATATATATATATATATATATATATATATATATATATATATATATTAACGATACAGAAATTAATGAATATAATATTACTATATTTTGTTAACTTCAAATGGTAGATGTACAACAGAGGTGAGATGCAGAATGGCTCAGACAAAAGCAGTTTTGCAAATTATGAGGAAGATAATGTGCAATCCATTTTTAACAAGAAAAACAAGAAAAGAGTTCTTCAGTGTTATGTAGAGCTAGTCTTAACATATGGATGTTAATCATGGACAATAGGATAATAGACAAGAAAATCACTGGAGTCTGTAGGAATGTGGTTTTACAGAAGAATACCATGGACAGCTAAGAAGAGTAATGAAAACGTTCTGAAAGAGGTCAAAGCAAAAAGAGAACTAATTTCCAATATTAGGAAGAAAAAAATCATTAATTTTTGGTCATGTAATGAAAAGAGAACTGGAATATATTGTAACAACCGGAAAAATTGAGGGACGAATAGATAGAGGGAAGCAAAGAGAAAAGATACCAGACAGCTTAAGACACTGGCTTGGCAGAAGGTGAACAACAGAAATGATACAGAACTGGCGAGATCGAAAGTTGTGGTAGTTACGATCACATACGCCAGCAGGCATGGCACTTGATGACAATGATGATGTTTTTGGAGACCATCTATCTCTGTCTATAATCTGCTGAGTCCAGAACACTGATACCAGCAGGTAGGTTAAAGAGGCACATAAAGACAAAAAAGAAGCATAATACCCTTCTGAGCGACATTTTAGGGGAGGAAAAACGTTACCGAAATAAGTACAATGAAGCGTAAGCTAACAAGAGATGAACTGGGGAATCGATCAAAGTATCATGTATTAAGAAAAGATAAAATTGCTATCCACTGCACAAACTTTGGAGGCTGAAGCAGCAGAATATGATCATATATATATATATATATATATATATATATATATATATATGTATACGTATGTTTAATCCAGTAAAACAAATGCGTCACTATAATAACTAAATGTTAAAGATACGTAGAAAAGACATCTTTGAGATGTAATTAGAGTGTTTGAAGAGTTGATGTGTCAAGATTTGAAAACCATAACAAATTAAACACAGAACAATCACGTCAGATGTCACAATTATTTCATTATGGTTATCTGTTAGAGAAAAAGCAACTCTAAATGTATTTATATTCCCTAGCGTTGGATGCTTCGGGATTTATGTACCTTGAATCCGCCAATGAAGTAATTAATGTTGTGTGCCTTTTTACTAAAAGGATGGATAATTGATATACGAATTTATCGCAGGAAAAATAGTGCTTTATTTCAGTCAGATTGGAAGTTGATATGTTGTTGTTGTTGTTGTTGTTAGGATTATCAGTATTGCACATCGAACCCATAGGATTAATCATGTATTGTGTGTGTGTGTGTGTGTGTGCGTGTGTGTGTAAAATAGAGCAAAATAGCGCCTTACGGCCCAACACATACGTCTTCGGATTGGATGGGTAGAGGTAGACTTGCTGAGCAATTTTTGCCCGTACAGTGGCCATCTTGGCCTGCTCTTTTCGACTTTAAACTGTCATAGGTTCTTTAACGTGCGCGAGTGGACACGGGACCTCGCGTTATTTACCGTTTTCCTCGAGGGCTCACATCAGATCTCACTATCCAGACAACGGACGAGGGTAAAGTCACGAATAAACCACAGATTCGATTAAAAAAAAAATTCTACCACTGGCAGTGGGAATCGAACCCATGACCTTCCCGTTTATAGGCCGACGCTTGCCTCCAGACCACACAGTATCCCCCTCCAACCAAAATTATATGCATCTTGAAAAAAATATCATTTTTTAGTGGATCTTTAAGTGATATAAAGATTCGTACTATCCAATTATTATGCTTCTATGGTCAACAATTAGAGACTTGACGTTCATGAATACCTTTGTCGTTCAATTACAGAAATGTACATAAAATACTAAGCAGAAAGAGAGAGAGAGAAAATTAGAGAGAATAAAATAGAGAATGAGAGAAGGAATGAGAGAGAGAATGAGAGAGAATAAGAGAGAGAATGAGAGAGAGAATAAAAGAGAGAATAAAAGAGAGAATAAGAGAGAGAATGAGAGAGAATGAACGAGAACGAGAGAGAGAACGTGAGAGAGAATGAGAAAATAATATAACATGATTCAAAGGGAAATAACCTAAACGAACAAACAACCCAATGATAACAGTTAGGTAAGTACTACGGCACCTATGAGTTCACACACGATACATTGAAGATGTCATGATATACCCTGGAGGAGCGAGTGTTTAGTGGTAAAACCCCAAAAAGAAATACCGAGTTTGGTAAAGGGTGTGATATCTTGTAGATCCCAAAGTCACACCACCTGTTTAGTGCCCAATTCTTTGCTATTAAAGTCAAACATGAACTCTGACTCGACCGTGCGCTGCCGGGGCCCGAAAGGGGAGTAAAGAATAGCGGCGCTGTACCCTACCAGGCATGTTCGTAAGAGGCGAGAAAGGAGGGCTGGGCATGGAACTGGCTATCCCATACTGTAAAAAAATTAAGCCGAAAAAAACTTCACAAACATGGACAAGTCAAAGAGAGAAAAAGTTAATCCGTCAACCAGGAAAGAGAAGGGCTCTCTGTCTAAGAGACGTATGACGCAATCCGGAGAAAGCCGTAAGGAGTCCGGGTTGCCGACTCACCCTTTGTCTACCAGGAAATCCTCTAGAATTGGCACCTGGAATGTTCGTAAGACCAAGGAATTCTTGGAAAAGACAGATCGAAGCAGAGATGAAGATGATGGGGAAGACATGGAATGAACTTTAAAGAATTGCAAAAAACAGAACGACTTGGAAAGTGTTTGTTGAAGACCTATGCTCCACTGGGAGCTAAAAGGTAGAAGAAGAAGATGAACTCTGACTAAAGATCAAGAAAGAAAACTGACAACATGTGAGATGAGATTCCTCAGAAAAGCTGTGAACAAAACACGAAGAGATCATGTAAAGAACGAGGAAATCACAAAAATCATTGGAATTCTACCAGTCACCGAATACATAGAGAGACATAGATTAAAGTGGTTTGAACATTTAATGCGCATGAACCTCTCAGTACCAGTGTCAAGAGCTTAAAACAACAAAATGGAACAACCAAGATATAGAGGTAGACCAAGAAGATGATGGATTGGGGGAATTTACGACATAATAAAACAATACAATATCACTATCTACCAAGGCACAAAAAGTGCTCCTGATAGAAAACACATCATTGACTAAAGACTGTGACGCATGCCGGCATAAAGCAGAACAGGATAAAGGAAAGAAAGAAATATCAGTAGCTTTCTGGTTACCCAAGCCATAGACTGAAAAACGGTAATGGAAAAACGGTAATGTTATTCTATCACAATCTGACTCAACGCAGACGACGGAGACCAGAAAAAAAACAGAATAAATATCTGAGCTAAGGAAGACCTTTCTTTTAGGACTATTTTACAACAGGCGAACGATGTCTTTTAGCATTTCGATCTCTTTCCTGACAACATAGGAAGGTTGTGGAACACTGTACGAACTCCGTAACACGGACGACGTCTCAAACTCAAATGAAAAAAAAATATATGTATAATAAAACAACTGGTTAACTGCTGTAAATAGTAAATTCACATTTATGTTTCTAATCTGGTCCAGACATTGACTTGTAACCTATTCTTATTTTTTTTCATTTCCCAAAATTTCCTAAAGAAGCTAATTTTTAACAATGAACCTCCTATTTTAATCGTCCATCTTTGATCTGATAAGATACTGAACTTCCTTAAGATGAGGGGGTCGCGTGAAAATTAAAAAAAAATCACTTTCAAGCGAGATAAAAACTGATGCCCTCTTGTAGTGGGCCAGCAACTTACCCTCCACGCTACAGTGACCACCCACACTACCCTGTTGGAAGGAATTAACATCAAGAAAAAGCATTGTTCGCCTCATTTCAAAGCCCTGTGTGCTAATGAGGTGAAGTTTGTTACTTTAATCTTCTGGCATCATCTTCTTCTTTCCCTCCTCATTTGCCTTTCAGCGTCAAGGGGAGAAATAATTTGCGGTCTTTTGCTATTCTGTTGGCCTCTCCTACTGTTGCGTTTCCCCGGAGTTTCTCCTTCAGCCCATCTTTTTCGTGGTCAACCTTTGGATCTGGTGTTCTTGTAAATGTCTATTGAAGGCTAGTTGTGTTGTGTTTTGATATTTCTGCCTTATCGTGTGGCCAGACCATTTAATCCTGAGATCAATATATGATTTTGTTGTGTGTCATGGTTTCTATACGGGTACATTCATATTCAGGGCAGTGTAATTACACTTGTAAAGAAAAGCAAGACATTCAGCGTGAGGCTCAATTTGTGCTCAAATTAAGTTAAAAGTAAAGTTATTAGCTGAAGATTATGTCTGGTGGTTCAATTTATTGTCAAATTCAGTTAAAATTAAAGTTATCAGCTGAACGTTTTATTGGTGGTTCAATTTGTGGTCAAATTCAGTTAAAACTAAAGTTATCAGCTGGACGTTATGATTTGTATTCAATTTATAATCAAATTCGGTTAAAATTACAGTTATCAGCTGAATGTTATGATTGGTGTTTCAGTATATGATCAAATGCTGTTAGAATTAAAGTTATGAGCTCAACGTTATGATGGTGGATCAATTTATGATCAAATTCAATTAAAACCAAAGTTAAGGGCTCAACGTTATGATTAATTCAGAGATATAAACAGAACTTTGACTTACCGGAGCTCTGGCTAGTGAATTCAACCACAACCAGTCTTCGGGTGATTCGGTGTTTTCGTGAATTTTCCCTTGCCTCTTTGATCTAGTCCTGGCCGGTGACTCCGACGTGAGTTGTCCATTTGTGCCGAGCTCTCCCTGGAGTTTCTCTCTCTCACGAAGAATGTAAGGCATATTGAGGTCACCGTTAAGTCGATCATTATCGGAGAGTGTTGAGTCCGCAATGTCTTTAGTGGCCATCTGGCCAGATACAACTTCCCTGAGCGAGGCGATCTCGAGGTAGCAGACAGCCAATGAGGTAACAATGATTGCAGTAAGGCAGACTAAAATGGCGTAAAGAATTCGAACGTGTAGCTTCAGTGAAGAAATGTGACTTGCTGATGCACATATTTCATTCTGCATGGTGGAGATCGCGTTGCTTCCTTCAGTAGCAATACTACTTTTACCATCGCGATGACTGATACAGCCACTGATAGCCATTTTGACATATCCTGAGTTATTTTTATTTCTTCCACAGAAGATCTGAATTTTTATTTATTTCTGGAGAGGGTGTGTCTCGTAAATTCTTGAAGTCAAAGGGAACGTTTAAACCATTTAAAACAACTGAAATGAATCAAATATGAAAGTCATAAATATATCACTATTTATTTATTTCATTTATACAACATTTCTCGCTTCATACATTTATCTTCATTTCTCACTTCATACATTTCTCAACATTTCTCTCTTCATACATTTCTCAACATTTCTCGCTTCATACATTTCTCAACATATCTCGCTTCATACATTTTCGCTTCATACATTTGTCACTTCATACATTTCTCAACATTTTTCACTTCATACATTTATCACGCGGGGCCTCGGTAGCCTAGTTGGGAAAACCACCCGACTGGACTACCGACTTTCGGACAAGCCGTGTTCGATTCCCGCTGGGAGCAGTGTGAATTGTACTCGTGGTTGGAAAAAAAAAATACCCCCCACGGTCGACCCAGCCGTTGGCGGAAATGGGTACCAGGGTATTACCATGAGAAGGTGAGGAATATCGCCTCGCGTCTGAGTTTCGATGCTTGAGGCGACACTATACAGAAATCTCCGAACATTTCTGGATAGGTGGCTGAGCACATATGAGTGGAAACTCGCGTGCTAAGACGCCGGTTCAAGCCTCGTACTTTACCTTTACCAACATTTCTTGCTTCATACATTTTTCGTTTCATACATTTCTCAACATTTCTCGTTTCATACAGCATTTCTCGTGTCATATATTTCACAACATTTCTCGCTTCATACATTTTCGCTTCATAAATTTCTCAACATTTCTCGTTTCATACAGCATTTCTCGTTTCATACATTTTTCGCTTCATAAATTTCTCAACATTTCTCGTTTCATACAGCATTTCTCGCTTCATACATTTTTCGCTTCATAAATTTCTCAACATTTCTCGTTTCATACAACATTTCTCGCTTCATACATTTTTCGCTTCATAAATTTCTCAACATTTCTCGTGTCATACATATCTGAACATTTCTTGCTTCATACATTTTTTCGTTTCATACATTTCTCTTTTCATAAAGTTCTCACTTCATTCATTTCTCGCTTCATACATTTCTCGCTTCTCATACATTTCTCGCTTCTCATACATTTCTCGCTTCTCATACATTTCTCACTTCATACATTTCTCACCTCATACATTTCTCACCTCATACATTTCTTGCTTCATACATTTGTTGCTTCATACATTTCTTACCTCATACATTTCTCACCTCATACATTTCTTGCTTCATACATTTCTCACCTCATACATTTCTCACCTCATACATTTCTTGCTTCATACATTTCTCACCTCATACATTTCTCACCTCATACAATTCTTGCTTGATACGTTTCTCGCTTCATACATTTCTCACCTCATACATTTCTTGATTCATACATTTCTCGCTTCATACATTTCTCGATTCATACATTTCTCGCTTCATGCATTTCTCACCTCATACATTTCTCACATCATCCATTTCTCACATCATACATTTCTCGCTTCATATATTTCTCGCTTCATACATTTCTCGCTTCATACATTTCTAAACATGTTTCGCCTCATCGCAAAATGTGTTTGCTTGCCCCCCGCCCAGTGAAAGATTCTTGGATATCGTCGTTCCCTAAAGGCGGTTAAAGATGGCGGGATTATTTTCCTGGAGGGATAGAATAACAAGCTTACACTGAGGGCTTCTGGGAAAATATTGCGACATCCTCCGAAACGCCACCTATCTCATCCTGGCACATCTTGTTCTCGATGGTTCCAGAGTTATGTTCCCATTTTTTTGTTCTTGTTCAGAAAACACGGAATTAGCGTTGATGATGTCACGTTATCACATAATGTACACAATAACGGCGCAGCATGCAGCGTGTTAAGCTGTTGGTGATCAAGGTTCGTTCATTACTAGACCACGTGATTTTTATGCAGCAGCAGCATGGGAATAAACCAGAGGTGGGCAACCTACGACCCGCGGGCCAGAATCGGCCCGCCACGTTATTTTGACCGGCCCTTGTGCTTGATTTGAAAATTACTATACACTCCATTCCTTGAGCTAGAAAAAAAATTTAATACATAAAAAGTAAAACTTAAATGCACAAAAATACACAACCCGTAAAAAAGTAATTTAATTAACGAATTCGCCAAAACGAAATAATGTGCAACTTCTCTTTGATCGACTAGTTGTTAAGTGTTACAAGCCAAGACTGCAAAGTTCATTGTCTATGATGATGGGGACACTACGCCGCCTGATAGTCCTGCCAATGTAACTGATTATGCAATGTATATAATGGCTTCATTAGCTGATAGTATCTGGCCCTTGGTGTGTTTATAGTTTTCATATCTGGCCATTAGTGTGTTTATAGTTTTCATATCTGACCATCGGTGTGTTTATAGTTTTCATATCTGGCCCTCGTGTGTTTATAGTTTTCATTTCTGGCCCTCGGTGTGTTTATAGTTTCCATATCTGGCCCTCTGTGTGTTTATAGATATCATATCTGGCCCTTGGCGTTTTTATAGTTTTCATATCTGGCCCTCGATGGAGTTTATAGTTTTCATATCTGGCCTTCGGTGTATTTATAGTTTTCATATCTGGCCCTCGGTGTGTTTATAGTTTTCATATCTGGCCCTCAGTGTTTCTATAGTTTTCACATCTGACCTCGGCGTTTTTATAATTTTCATATCTGGCCCTAGGTGTGTTTATACTTTCTTATCTGGCCCTCGGTGTGTTTATAGTTTTCATATCTGGCCCTCGGTTTGTTTATAGTTTTCATATCTGGCCCTCGGTGTGTTTATAGTTTTCTTATTTGGCCTCGGTGTGTTTATAATTTTCATATCTGGCATCGGTATGTTTATAGTTTCCATATCTGGCCTCGGTATGTTTATAGTTTTCATATCTCGCCTCGGTTTGTTTATAGTTTTCATATCTGGCCTCGGTGTGTTTATAGATTTCATATCTGACCATTGGTGTGTTTATAGTTTTCATATCTGGCCTCGGTGTGTTTATAGTTTTCATATCTGTCCCTCGGTGTGTTTATAGTTTTCATATCTGACCCTCGGTGTGATTATGGTTTTCATATCTGGCCCTCGACGTGTTTATAGTTCTCATAACTGGCCCTCAGTGTGTTTATAGTTTTCATATTTGGCCCTCGGTGTTTTTATAGTTTTCATATCTGGCCCTCGGTGTGTTTATGGTTTTCATATCTGACTCTCAGTGTGTTTATAGTTTTCATATCTGACCCTCAGTGTGTTTATAGTTTTCATAACTGGCCCTTGGTGTGTTTGTAGTTTTCATATCTGGCCCTCGGTGTGTTTATAGTTTTCATATATGGCTTTCGATGTTTTTATAGTTTTCATAACTGGCCCTCGGTGTGTTTATAGTTTCCTTATCTGACCCTAGGCGTGTTCACATTTTCCATACCTGGCCTTCAGATAATAACAGGTTGTTCTCCCTGGAATAGACAATAGGAATTTAAGCCAGCTTTTCGCACATGATCAAATATGAAAGAATGGGAAATTATAAGTGTTTCAAGGTGCACCCACTTACTAATTATTATATCGACATATCAAGTGGCAATGTCACCAGCATAGTCGCAGAGAATTGGCTTTGCGGTTAGGTGAACACAAGTTGGATCATATCTTGACGCACTTCAGTGACCCAGCTACAAAAACAATGAGTACAAGCCTTCACGGTTTGAGGAAGAAAAACAAGAGAAGACTTCCAGCTATATCACCTTCAAATAATGTAGTCCAAAACAAGAGCGATGAAGACCTCCAGCTGTATCACCTTCAAATAATGTAGTTCAAAACAAGAGCGATGAAGACCTCCAGCTGTATCACCTTCAAATAATGTAGTTCAAAACAAGAGCGATGAAGACCTCCAGCTATATCTCCTTCAAATAATGTAGTCCAAAACAAGAGCGATGAAGACCTCCAGCTATATCTCCTTCAAATAATGTAGTCCAAAACAAGAGCGATGAAGACCTCCAGCTGTATCACCTTCAAATAATGTAGTTCAAAACAAGAGCGATGAAGACCTCCAGCTGTATCACCTTCAAATAATGTAGTCCAAAACCACATCCACTTATGTCATTGTAATGGCCGGAGGGCTGAATGAAATCACCCAAAGTGTGTGATGTTTTCAGGTTGGCGAGCAGGGACGTTTGTGGGCAAAATGAAGACAGACATTTATTGATCGCGTAGCTGAAGCCGTCACAAACTTTGGGTGTTTTCGGAATTTCCCACTTAGCCTACATGCCTTAGTAAAACTACAGATGACTGTTTCTAAAACGATGACGTTGAATACTTCATTTTCCCACCTTATTCAAATACATCACGTGACTCACCTTCCATTTTTAGTTACAATTCATGTACCTACGTGTATCCAATGTACTGTAGCTGAAAGAAACCACTGCTATATAAGACGATGAGAGATAGTAGACACTGTGAGCCATCAAGTTCAAGGAATAAGAAGCAAACTATATTTTTGGAGAATCAGTTTCAGTCATTTATACTGTAAAACGTATAATTATCTTTAGCGCACAATGGGAATTTTTAGCCGTCTTTCCTGGGACTTTATGTCATTTATAATGGAAGTCAAAGACACACTCATGAAACATAGTTACGCTCATATAATTAATAGTCACACGCAGAATCAATAGACACACTCATTGAATCAATAGCCTCACTCATAGAATCAATTGACACACTCTTGAAATCAATAGACACACGCATATAATCAAAAGACACATTCATTGAATCAATAGATACACTCATAGAATCAATAGAAACATTCATAGAATCAATAGGCACGCGCATAGAATCAATAGACACGCCCATAGATTTAATAGACACACTCATAGAATCAATAGACACACGCATTGAATCAATAGATACATTCATTGAATCAACTGACACAGTCATAGAGTCAATAGACACACTCATAGAATCAATAGGCACACTTATAGAATCAATCGTCACACGCAAGGAATCAATAGACACACTCATAGAATCAATTGACACACTCATAGAATCAACAGACTCACTCATAGAGTCAATAGACACGCGCATAGTATCAATAGACACACTCACAAAAAAAAAAAGAATTCCTACAAACCCCCCACAGTTTCAGACACCAGAAATCCTACCAGCCCTCAACTGTTTCAGACACCAGAAATCCTACCAACACTCAACTCTTCAGACACAAGAAACCCTACCAACACTCAACTGTTTCAGACACCATAAATCCTACCAACACTCAACTGTTTCAGACACCATAAATCCTACCAACACTCAACTGTTCAGACACAAGAAACCCTACCAACACTCAACTGTTTTAGACACCATAAATCCTACCAACACTCAACTGTTTCAGACACCATAAATCCTACCAACACTCAACTGTTTCAGACATCAGAAATCCTACCAACACTCAACTGTTTCAGACACCATAAATCCTACCAACACTCAACTGTTTCAGACACCATAAATCCTACCAACACTCAACTATTTCAGACACCATAAATCCTACCAACACTCAACTGTTTCAGACATCAGAAATCCTACCAACACTCAACTGTTTCAGACACCATAAATCCTACCAACACTCAACTGTTTCAGACACCATAAATCCTACCAACACTCAACTATTTCAGACACCATAAATTCTACCAACACTCAACTATTTCAGACATCAGAAATCCTACCAACACTCAACTGTTTCAGACACCATAAATCCTACCAACACTCAACTGTTTCAGACACAAGAAACCCTACCAACACTCAACTGTTTCAGACACCATAAATCCTACCAACACTCAACTGTTTCAGACACCATAAATCCTACCAACACTCAACTATTTCAGACACCATAAATCCTACCAACACTCAACTGTTTCAGACATCAGAAATCATACCAACACTCAACTGTTTCAGACATCAGAAATCCTACCAACACTCAACTGTTTCAGACACCATAAATCCTACCAACACTCAACTATTTCAGACACCATAAATCCTACCAACACTCAACTGTTTCAGACATCAGAAATCCTACCAACACTCAACTGTTTCAGACACCATAAATCCTACCAACACTCAACTATTTCAGACACCATAAATTCTACCAACACTCAACTATTTCAGACATCAGAAATCCTACCAACACTCAACTGTTTCAGACACCATAAATCCTACCAACACTCAACTGTTTCAGACACAAGAAACCCTACCAACACTCAACTGTTTCAGACACCATAAATCCTACCAACACTCAACTGTTTCAGACACCATAAATCCTACCAACACTCAACTATTTCAGACACCATAAATCCTACCAACACTCAACTGTTTCAGACATCAGAAATCATACCAACACTCAACTGTTTCAGACATCAGAAATCCTACCAACACTCAACTGTTTCAGACACCATAAATCCTACCAACACTCAACTATTTCAGACACCATAAATCCTACCAACACTCAACTGTTTCAGACATCAGAAATCCTACCAACACTCAACTGTTTCAGACATCAGAAATCCTACCAACACTCAACTGTTTCAGACAGAAGAAACCCTACCAACCCTCAACTGTTTCAGACACAAGAAACCTACCAACCCTCAACTGTTTCAGACACAAGAAACCCCACCAACCAACTGTTTCAGACCCCCTTAACTGTTTCACAGAAGAAACCCTACCAACCCTAAACTGTTTCAGAACAAGACATCCTACCAACCCTAAACTGTTTCAGACACCAGAAATCCTACCAACCCTAAACTGTGTCAGACACAAGACACCCTACCAACCCTCAACAGTTTCAGACACAAGAAACCCTACGAACCCTAAACTGTGTCAGACACAAGACACCCTACCAACACTCAACTGTTTCAGACACAAGAAATCATACCAACACTCAACTGATTCAGACACCAGAAATCCTACCATCACTCAACTATTTCAGACACCAGAAATCCTACCAACACTCAACTCTTCAGACACAAGAAACCCTACCAACACTCAACTGTTTTCAGACACATGAAATCCTACCAACCCTCAACTGTTTTAGACAAAAGAAACCCTACCAACCCTCAACTGTTTTGGACTCCACAACCCTAGCTACATTATGCATCAAACTCCACCACTCCGACATAAAAGCTAGTGACACTTCTGGTCGCCTTATGCACCGTTTATTTTTAATACAAGAAATCAAAAACGTGCGCTTACATTTGACCGCCACGTTAGCGGTTAGCTTCAGAAAATATTTTCTACTGAACCCTCCTTCTTGATCTCTAAGCAGTCGAAAATCGAAAGATTTAATATATAATCTGTATCCACTTTTTAAAACACTGTCCATATCCATATGATTCGAACTTACAAACTTGAACAAAATGTCAAACGTCTAAAGTATATTAATTTTTTTCCCAAGTAATGATGTCATTATGCGAAACACTTATTAATCCTGGCCGTATTAAAATGGTCGATATATGTTCTGCTTTGTCTATAGCAATTACGCATGTATCTGCTATTGTTATCATATATCGTTTCCTCGTTCATATCGCCTTGACAGGTTCCTGTTAATCTCTGGAGAAAAGGGCCTGTTTTTGTTGCTTCTTTCCTTCTTTTACGAGATCAGCTCATGGCTTCCCCGTGTTGCCATTTATAGCTAAGGCTAAATAGTATTGAAGAAGTGAACATTATGTTTTGTACACATGCTAATGGTCTTATCGTAGGACATGATGTTTTGTACACATCCTATGATCCTATTGTAGGAAATGATGTTTTGTACACATGCTAATGGTCTTATCGTAGGACATGATGTTTTGTACACATCCTATGGTCCTATTGTAGGATATAATGTTTTGTACACATGCTAATGGTCCTATTGTAGGACATTATGTTTTGTACACATGCTAATGACCATACCGTAGTACATGATTTTTATACACATGGTAATGGTCCTATCGTCGGACATGATGTTTTGTACACATGCTAATTTTCCTATCGTAGGATATGATGTTTTGTACATATCCTATGGTTCTATCGTAGGACATGATGTTTCGTACACATGCTAATTGTCCCATCAAAGGGTATGATGTTTTGTATACATTCTAATGGTTCTATCGTAGGACATGATTTTTTGTACACATTCTATAGTTCTATCATATGGCATGATGTTTTGTACACATGCCAATTGTCTTACCGTAGGACATGATGTTTTGTACAAATGCTATTGTCCTATCGTAGGACATGATGTTTTGTACACATGCTCAATAGCCCTTTCGTAGGACATTATCTTTTGTACACATGCTAATGGCGCTAATTTTGGACAAGATCTTAAGACACAGTCTAATAGCTTTACCAAACGATACAATAACGACACACTATAGCGACGCAACTTTGGGACATAATCTTATGGCGTACGCTGTTGGCACGACAAAAAGTACACATTCTTACTGCAAACGCTAATGACATTACCAAAGGCCATGATCTTTTTTTATACAAACGTTGATGGCGCTACCAAGGGATATTTGTTTGTTTGTTTGTTTTTTTAATTTTTTTCTTTTTGTACACACGTTAAAAGTGCTACCAAAGAACACGATCTTTTGTACGCACACTAATAGCACTACCAAAGTTACTTGTATCTTGAATAAATTGTTACTTGCTATTTTGATAAAATTCTGACCTATGGAAGCGAATCATGGACAGTAGACAAACAAAGGAAAAGACGATTAGAGGCCACAGAGATGGGATTTCTTAGAAGAATGTTGAAAGTTCCCTAGACAGCTAAAATGATCAATGAGAAAATTATCAAAGAGGCCAACACAAAAAGGGAGTTCCTAAAAACATCAGAAAGAAGCTATCAACAATTTTCGGGCACATCATGACAAGAGGAAAGTTGGAATACTTGGTTACAACTGGCAAAATAAAAGGAAAGAGAGATCGCGGACGACAAAGAGAGAAAATACTGGATAGCTTGGTGTCATGGCATGGAAAACAGTCAACAACAGAAGTGATAACAAGCACTGTAGATAGAAGATTGTGGAAGGACATGATCGTCTACACCAACTGGCATGACACATGATGATGATGACGACGATGCTATTACTCTTGATTTCATATTCACTTTTCCAGAAAAAAAGTTTTGCAAATAATATTCTCAAACATTTAGTTGCTTGTAGCTGTTTAATAAACTAAATTAACACACATCAACAATAAATCAATAAAACCAACATAAATACATAGAATCAATCAAATCTATAGGCAGCTATTATGATAAAGTATAGAAGAAACAACATGCACAAATGTAAACATCATGTTGAATATTAAAAGACAAACAACTAACTTTCGTCCACAATTTAAAAAAATTTTTAATGAAAAAACGGAACACTTTTTGACATGTGTCAGGACAAATGAAAAGAGATAAAGAGGATGCCAAGGGAGGAGATATCGAATAGCCAAGCCAAATAAAGAGGGAAAAGAATGCTTAACAATAGCTGAGGGGAGAAAGAGAGACAGGATTTTACGAGGAGGTATGCAGTTTATATTAAGTTGACGTGGGTACTCAAAAGAGGTGAATAGGAGATAGATTGAGTGATAAAGGGAAGCCGGAAATTATTCTATTTTGTTGTTATAGATTAAGGACACCAGACTTGTAAGAAAAATAGGAGAGAGGGGTATATGTGGTTATATCATTTAGCCTAACCGCTGCCTCCTCCGTTGGCTAGGAGGAATTATATATTATATATAGGAAAAACAGGAGGAATTTCTTAAGTTACTTCAGACCTGGACGTCTATTTTTTTTGCGGTGATAAATTCTGTTCTATTTTTATGTTTGTTGATTTATCAGTGAGTCATTTCTGTCTGCCTGGGCTTTGTATGTTGGCCTATATATGCAGCAGGGGGTCAAGGTCTGGGAGTCATGACCCAGGCGGGCCCACCTCTCCAGTGCGTGCTCAGAGACTAAAGAGCCTAAACACTTGCTCGACGGTGGTCACTTTTGATTACTTCAGCCCGCTGCTGCGAATCTCCGTATAAGGAATTTTCTTTTACTGTTATATATATCAACATTCATGATCTTAAATGTTATGTAGAGCCAGTCTTAACATATGGATGTCAATCATGGACAATAGGACAACAGACAAGATAATCACTGGTGTCTGTAGAAATTTAGTTTTAGAGAAGAATGTTGAGAATACCATGGACAGCTAAGAAGAGTAATGCAAATGTTCTGAAAGAGGTCAAAGCAAAAAGAGAGCTAATTTCCAACATTAGGAAGAAACAATCAGCATTTTTTAGTCATGTAATAACAAGAGAAAAGGAATATATTGTAACTCCTGGAACAATTGAGGGACGAAGAGATAGAGGGAAGTAAAAATAAAAAATATACCAGACAGCTTAAAGAATGGCTTGGCATAAGGTCAACAACAGAAATGATAAATAACTGTCGAGATCGAAATTTGTGGAGAGACATGATCTTTTACGCCTGCAGGCCCGGTACTTGATGATGATGATGATCAGCAGTCTGTCGTCATTATATCTATTTGTCAGTTCTTTTGACAAAATGTTTGTATTTCTGTTTGCCTGTTTGCAAACTTTTCTATCTAGTAGGCCAAATTGGCATTAATCTACTATTGACCTCTCTTACTGTATGTGTATCTACATATCAGCCTGTTTGCTCACCTGTCTCCTTGTATACATGTCTACCAACCCCATAAATCAATCTATTTGTCAACTTATTTATCTGCTTAGCAGACTGACTGTCTGTCTACTTTTCTATATATTTGTTTATTTAATTGACTGGTTGACTGTCTGTCTTAATGTCTGTATTTTTGTTTATCTGGCTAGGAGACCATAATTCAATAACCGGCAAATCTGGTAGGGGGATCAACAAATACATAAGGAGGTCGACAGAAAACATAAATTTAAAAAAAACATACCGCGCATAAGCAGACAAATTAGGGAGTCTAATTTAATACAGCCTTCTCTGTTTATGTAATCATTATCCACAGTCTGTCTGCCTGTTTATATATCTGTCTATTTATCAACAGAAGAATGTTGAGAATACCATGGACAGCTAAGAAGAGTAATGAAAACGTCATGAAAGCGGTCCCAGCAAAAAGAGAGTTAATTTCCAATATTAGGAAGTAAAAATCATCATTTTTTTTGTCCATGTAATGAGAAGGGAAAAGCTGAAATATATTGTGACAACTGGGAAAATTGAGGGATAAATAGATAAAGGGAAGGAAAGAGAAAAGACACCAGACAGCCTAAGAGAATGGTTTGGCAGAAGGTCAATAACAGAAATGAAAAATAACTGTCAAGATTGAAAGTTGTGGAGAGACATGATCACCTACGCCAGCAGGCACATACTTGATGATGATGATTTATCAACATGTCTGACGGACAGCTTGCCTGTTTACCTATGTGACTGCTTGTCTGTCTGACTTCTTGAATATCTATCAATTTTTTTGTCTGTCTGTCTGTCTACATGTCTGTCTGTCAATTTATCTTTTTTTTTCATTACTGTGTCTGTCTGCCTCTTAACTGTTTAGCAGTCTACTTCCCAACTTCATCTCTACACGTGTGTCTATCCCCTACAGCAAAGATTCAATGTTTTCCATCTGTTTCCCAGTTCTTATTCTGACCATGCCCTTGTAGAAGCTCTTAAATAACGGTCTACCAGACAGCCAAGTGTCACACTTAAGACGGCGATACATGCACTAACTGCGCAATCTTGAAAGTCTTGCACGTCAAATAAAAAAAAATAAAATTCAAAATTCAATGAATTCTACACAGGTTTCCGATTATCACTGTTCACAGTCGATGTTTTAGTACAAAAAATAATATATTAGTGACATAATTTTCATATTATTTTACTTGACTGTGAGTAAGGAATCATTATACACTAGGCAGACCCATAGGTAGGATGAGAAGGTATACGGACATGAGGTGAAATATGAAGCCGTTAGAAATCCATTACTGTTAATATTAAGTTTTCTTTAAAAATTCGAATTTATGGAAAGTTAATGAGCTAGTTAAAATATGTATTTCGTAAGAAAATAAAATTATAAAAAATAGTATTTAATTAGTCGTCATTGTTTGTTTGTTTGTTTGTTTGTTTGTTTGTTTGTTTGGTTACGTTCGCCATTTTAAATATCTATCGAACTCAAGGGACTGAATTTTTCCATGAAAATAACTTTTTTTTTTTTTTTTAAAAAGCTACAGCCGTGTGCTCCAGAGGTCCCTCATCATACATGCAGATATTCTCCTATTTCAGAGGTACTCTCATTTCTATTGTCCACAGTTTTAACCTTTTGGGTATATTTTTTTCCTCTTAATTTTGCCCGGACAGCTGCAATTTTCGATTTAAAACTGACAAGGGTTCTTTAACGTGCGCAGATTGCACACAAGACGTAATGTTTTTCGCCGTTGTCAGAGAGAGAGAGATATATACATCGGATCTCACTATCCAGAGACCGAGGGGGGTGGGGGGGGGGAGGTCGCAAAGAAATCAAGGATTCGATTATTCTTGTTACATCTCCATCGCCTGTGGAGGGAATCAAACCTGGTACCTTCTTGCAGAGGTCGACGTCTTACATCTAATCCGCCCAGAGGGACGCAGGGAAAGAAGGGGATTGGGGTAGGGCCTCACGATGTGAACCTCCCTAGTTCATGATGCTGTCGCACCTGTCGATCAAATATTGGCAAGATTAGCCATGAGAGAAACTGCACAATAACTGCTCGTCTTTGAGAAGTTACTATTGTAGATAGATTTCTGTCTGCATCCAGTCATTTGTGACGACGCCAAAGAACATACACGCACATACATCTACATACAGACACATAAATATAAATAAATATATGATAGTTTGTATAATAAGAGCGTTGTATAATAAGAGAGTTGTATAATAAGAGAGTTGTATAATAAAAGAGTTGTATAATAAGAGAGTTGTATAATAAGAGAGTTGTATAATAAAAGAGTTGTATAATAAGAGATTTGTATAATAAGAGAGTTGTATAATAAAAGGGTTGTATAATAAGA
Source organism: Megaustenia siamemsis (assembly GCA_032433765.1). NCBI lineage: Eukaryota > Metazoa > Mollusca > Gastropoda > Stylommatophora > Ariophantidae > Megaustenia > Megaustenia siamemsis. The sequence goes on from JAVIAB010000092.1 coordinate 179,136,384, forward strand.
GAGTTGTATAATAAGAGAGTTGTATAATAAGATAGTTGTATAATAAGAGAGTTGTATAATAAGAGAGTTAAGTAGTTGGAAATCGAAATTCGTAGGCGAAAAGTGGTTGCTGTCCAGGAAAAACCGACATAAAAAATGTGTCAAAAACATCAAAACTTTCGGCGATTAAAAATGAGAGTACCTCTGAAGCTAGAGAATATCTGCCTGTATGACGAGGAATAACTGACAACATGGCTGCCAGTGTGAGAAATAGAAACAAAAAAATGCTATCCGCGCAAAATTCAGTCCCTTGAGACTTTGCTAGAGATAAAATGCTGTTGGCAAACAAACAAACAAACAAATGAACACACACAAAAACAAATGAATACACAAACAAACAAACAAACGAATACACAAACAAACAAACACACGAAAACACACACACACACGAATACACAAACAAACAAATGAATACACAAACAAACAAACAAATGAATACACAAACAAACATATGAATACACAAACAAACAAATGACTACACAAACAAACAAACAAATGAAAACACAAACAACCAAACACACGAATATACAAACAAACAAACACACGAATACACAAATAAACAAACACACGAATATACAAACAAACAACTAATACAAGATTTGCTGGAAACAATCGACGTTAACTCTTAATGTGCGTATAACCAAGGAGTGAAACGTCAGCAAGTAAAACAAGGGCTGATGAACAGATAATGATGGCCATTACTGAGATACTTCAAGTAGTTAACCTTTCACAAGATGAGTGTATCTTCTCTGTAAAAAATAAATGGTGAGATTTTTATGAACGTAAAGTTGGATAGATTTTTGCAACAATCAGAAAACGTTGTCGTATTACCATTATAAAATAGTTCACGTGAAATCCTTGCAATAGTTCACGTGAAATCCTTGCAATAGTTCACGTGAAATCCCTGCAAAAAGTCATGACCCAAAACCCTTTTCTACGAATTCAGAACGCAAAACCTGTTTTCTGAGCTACCATATTAGAAGAATAATTTCAAACCAAAAGCGTTCGTGGATAAGAAGTGTGAGAGACAGCAAAACCATATAATACAAATTAATCGACTTTATTGTTTGTTGTTTCTAATGTGGCAAACAAATACCAAAGTATGGGATTTAACGAATCTGATTTAACCAAGATCTTTTCACCTTCAAAGTAGTTTTTGTTGTTGCAGAAAGTTTTTGTCTTCCTACTTAGGCTGATTGAATAAGAAAGTTAACTGCAGTTGGAAAATCTGTGGTAGCAATTCGGATACGTTAAACTGACAAGCGCAGAGACAAAGAACTGGCTGCTAATTTCAATGTAGCATTATAAGTGTTCTCTTTTAGAACTAATGAAAAAAGAGATGAACACAATAAGAACTTCTTCTTTCCTTCCCCATTTGCCTTCAGGCATCGATGGGAAAGAGTTGTGGTTTCTTGCTCTTCTATTAGCATCTTCTGGAGGTATACACTTTCGGGTATTTCTAGTAACCCGTTTATTCACATTTTTATTGGTCAGTCTCTTGGTTTGGTGCTCTCGTATCGTTTTTTTTTTTTTTTTTTTGGTAACTTTGAATCAGATTTAGTCCTTTGTGTCTTATCGCACGTCCGTACCACTTGATCTGTTGTCGCTGTATGTATTCAACAGCTGGTTCCGTTCCTAGTTGGTTTTTTTTCGCAACTTTTTGTTTATGATTGTATCTCTTAGGCTGTTTCCTGTCATGCAACTGACATATTTCATTCATGTGGTAATTATGTTCTAACAGTTCTTGAATCAAAACAACAACAAATTGATATAAACTGATACGACTGCCCACACCAGCAAACAAAACATTTGAAGAATAATGTGATAAATACTGTGGTTATACGTGTGGATTCACAATCCTTAATATTTTCACACAATCTTCTCATTACTATCGCTATACAATAGCTAATGTGCTTGGATATGGCACAAACTAGTCTAGTGGTGGAATGGTTGAAGGAATGACTGCCAGACGAGCTATTCTTACTTGAAAAGTTCCGTAATGTTATAGGATGGCCACACAGAAAAGTCTAGTCACATGTGCTCACTTCACAGTACTCACTGTCCACATTTTGTTACTGGCCGACGATGGAGTTAACTTGTCTGGGGTTGAAGAAGAAATCTTAGAAGAGCTGAGAAAAGAGTTTTTGAAAATGTGGATAGAGATGGCAGAACTACAGGGGCGTACCATGCACGGAGGGAGGAAAATCGATTCATTGGAGGTGACAGTCGTAGAACGGTACCACAAATGTTCGTCTGCGTTCTCTCGCCGATTACTATTTTCCTCGTTCGCGCAATTAGTTGCAAGAACACAACGAAAAATAACCACAACCGAGATTAAAAAGGTTAGACGAATGACAGGAAACAACATGGAAGATCAGATCAGGAATGGAGAACTGAAAAGATGTTTGGAATAATTCCCGCCATAGATTACACAAAGAAACAACAGATAAAATGGTTTGGTCACGTGATAAGGCAGAAAGATCAACACACAACACAACAAGCCTTCAATAAACGTTGCGAGAACACCAGACCTAAGGGTCGACCACGAAAAAGATGGACTGACGGAATATTAGAAGCACTAGGAAACATAACATCAGCAGAGGCAAACAGAAGAACAAAAGACCGCAAATTATATCTCCCCTCGACGCTGAAAGGCAGATGAGGAAAGGAAAGAAGAGAAAATTAAGAAGAGGAAGAAGCAGTAGATGAAGAAGAAGATTACGAAGAACGCCCTTAAAGAAGCTTAATGTGGGTGATTTGAAGAGACGTTACAGCAAGTTACGTTCTCTGCGTATTTAAGTCTAACAATTCCGACTTCTAGATTTCCCCTTTCTTGCAGTCAGCTATGAGTCACCGATCATCTTCATCCCACACACTGTATGGAATCGTCAGCCTCACCACAATCAAAGTGACTATAAAGGGCTTCACCTACTGCTTCAAGCATGTTTATTTCAACCGCTGAAAAAAGTACTGTGTCGTGGTACAGTAATAAAGAAACCTCGGTGGCTGAATAGTTTGTGTGCTCTCTTTCTGATCAGAAGGGTCAGAGTTCGATCCCTAGAAGTGGCACATTTTATTTTGGAACGACAAGGCTCTGCGACTTCACACAACCTCTAAAACTGGGTATCAGACAATTTTTTTAAAAAATTATTATTATTTTTTTTTTTTTGGGGGGGGGGGGGGGGGGGGGGGGGGGGGAAGTAAAGACGTAAAGACGATTAGGTGTGATCACGATCACTTCACTCAAAAATGTTAGCTGAATGGCAGTGTTCCCTAGCGTTTGGCTTTTCGTGGCAAGGCGCTGTACCACTGAGTACTTGTTCGATCCTGCTTAGGTCCATATATTGTTCTTTGTTTTTGTTTTTTCTGTTTGTTGATTATTTGTCATTTTTTCCGAGTGCTGTAAACATACCTCTTCCTCTGAATTGATTCGCATTCAAAAATGTGCCGTGCCCATGGAAACAATGTTGTCACTAACACCATATCCCCATACACCTAGCCTGGAGAGGAGGGAACCTTTACTTACTTTACTACCCAAGTCAAGATAATTGCTCCATTCTACCGACCCACCGGCTGCTAGGTTCATCCAGCCATAAAAGAGGGCTAGAGAACCTCTTATGGGCTTGACATAATACACAAGATTTTACTAACAAATGTGCCCGTAGTAAAAAAATAATAATAATGACAATAACATAATAAGAAAATACAAGGAAACCTTTTTTTTTTTTTTTTTTTGTTTTGTTTTCTTTCTTTCTCTTCTCTTTCTCTATCTTTTTTTCTTGCTTTTTTTCTCTTTCCTCTTTCTTTTTAATTCTTTCTTTCTTTTTCTCTCTTTTCCCTCTCTTTTTCTTTCTATTTTCTTTTTTCTGTCTTTCTTTTTTCTTTCATTCATTCTTTCTTTCTTTCTTCTTTTTTTCTTCTCTCTCTCTCTCTCTTTCCTTTTCTTTCCTTTTTTTTGCTTTTCTTTCTCTCTCTCTCTCTCTTTCTTCTCTCTCTCTCTCTCTCTCTCTCTTTCATTCATTCTTTTTTCTTTCTTTCGCTCTCTCTCTCTCTCTCTTTACTTCTTTCGTCTCCAGAACAGTACAACTGAGGATAAATCAAGGTCACACAAAAGATAGACAAGTTGAATGGGAAGGAGGAGTAAATATTTGGAGTGAGAGAAGCTGAGCCTTCTCATTCTCCATTGTCTGGATGTAAATTAGAACTGGGAGGAGATAGAGCGAAGGTGTAAGGAGAGAAATGAAGTGGGTGTTTAGGAAGTCTTGAAGTGCAGGTAATAATGATGGAGCTTGTGGATGAATACGAATGAGGACAGGGAAGGTTAGGGACAATTCGTTTTCGGATATGTCGGGGGTAAGGGTTGATAACGATATACAGTGTATAACATTTGGTGAGTGGGAGAGTAACATATTTCAAGGTCAGCGTTTGTGAGTGTGCTGTGTGTGTGTGTGTGTGTAAGCATCCGTGACTTTGTGTCTAAGTTCTAAAATAGAGTGATTATAGAGCGCGCTATAAAGGACGACTACATGGTAGAATAGAAATATATAGAGCGCGCTATAAAGGACAACTACATGGTAGAATAGAAAGATATAGAGCGCGCTATAAAGGACGACTACATGGTAGAATAGAAAGATATAGAACATGCTATAAAGGACGACTACATGGTAGAATAGAAAGATATAGAACATGCTATAAAGGACGACTACATGGTAGAATAGAAAGATATAGAACATGCTATAAAGGACAACTACATGGTAGAATAGAAAGATATAGAACATGCTATAAAGGACGACTACATGGTAGAATAGAAAGATATAGAACATGCTATAAAGGACGACTACATGGTAGAATAGAAAGATATAGAGCGCGCTATAAAGGACGACTACATGGTAGAATAGAAAGATATAGAACATGCTATAAAGGACGACTACATGGTAGAATAGAAAGATATAGAACATGCTATAAAGGACGACTACATGGTAGAATAGAAAGATATAGAACATGCTATAAAGGACGACTACATGGTAGAATAGAAAGATATAGAGCGCGCTATAAAGGACGACTATATGGTAGAATAGAAAGATATAGAGCGCGTTATAAAGGACGACTACATGGTAGAATAGAAAGATATAGAGCATGCTATAAAGGACGACTATATGGTAGAATAGAAAGATATAGAGCGCGTTATAAAGGACGACTACATCGTAGAATAGAAAGATATAGAGCGCGCTATAAAGGACGACTACATGGTAGAATAGAAAGATATAGAGCGCGTTATAAAGGACGACTACATGGTAGAAAAGAAAGATATAGAACATGCTATAAAGGACGACTACATGGTAGAATAGAAAGATATAGAGCATGCTATAAAGGACGACTACATGGTAGAATAGAAAGATATAGAACATGCTATAAAGGACAACTACATGGTAGAATAGAAAGATATAGAACATGCTATAAAGGACGACTACATGGTAGAATAGAAAGATATAGAACATGCTATAAAGGACGACTACATGGTAGAATAGAAAGATATAGAGCGCGCTATAAAGGACGACTACATGGTAGAATAGAAAGATATAGAGCGCGCTATAAAGGACGACTACATGGTAGAATAGAAAGATATAGAACATGCTATAAAGGACGACTACATGGTAGAATAGAAAGATATAGAACATGCTATAAAGGACGACTACATGGTAGAATAGAAAGATATAGAACATGATATAAAGGACGACTACATGGTAGAATAGAAAGATATAGAACATGCTATAAAGGACGACTACATGGTAGAATAGAAAGATATAGAACATGCTATAAAGGACGACTACATGGTAGAATAGAAAGATATAGAGCGCGCTATAAAGGACGACTACATGGTAGAATAGAAAGATATAGAGCGCGTTATAAAGGACGACTACATGGTAGAATAGAAAGATATAGAACATGCTATAAAGGACGACTACATGGTAGAATAGAAAGATATAGAACATGCTATAAAGGACGACTACATGGTAGGATAGAAAGATATAGAACATGCTATAAAGGACGACTACATGGTAGAATAGAAAGATATAGAGCATGCTATAAAGGACGACTACATGGTAGAATAGAAAGATATAGAGCATGCTATAAAGGACGACTACATGGTAGAATAGAAAGATATAGAGCGCGCTATAAAGGACGACTACATGGTAGAATAGAAAGATATAGAACATGCTATAAAGGACGACTATGTAGTATAATAAAAGATATAGAGAATGCTATAAATGATGACTACGAAGTAGAATTTTTTAAAATATAGAGCAATAATTGATGAGTACGTAGTAGAATAAACATGAGTAAAACAGAGTAAACAGAGAACAGCTGTGGGAGATACTAACAACACACGGAGTAAGCCAAGATCTAACCAACCTTATTAAAAGTCTCTACATCAACAGCAGCTGCAGGGTCAGAACAGCAGCAGGCTATACAGACCACTTTGAAGTTAGATCAGGTGTAAGACAGGAGTGAGTACTATCCCCCCCCCCCCCCCCCAACTGTTTATTACATACATGGACTATATATGCAAGCTAGCCAACTCATCAGAGACAGAGGAGATCAACGAGCTTTTATTTGCAGACGATCAGGCACTAACTAATACATGAAACCATAGAAGACCTACAAGAACACTTAAACAAACTCAACATCTCTGGCACAAAATACAACATGAAAATCAACATCAACAAAACAGAAGTCATGAATGTCGTCAAAAATAAACAGAACATCAACATAACTATAGAAGGCAAACAACTAAAACAAGTAGACGAATTCAAATACCTAGGAAGTCTAATGACAAACGATAATTCTCAAACAGCAGAGATAGAATCAAGATGCAACAAAGCTTGTCAAATCATCGGACAGTTATCACCACTATTGCCCAACAAGGAAATAACTCTGGAGGCAAAACAAGCACTATACAATACAATCTTCATCCCAACGTTGTGCTACCAATGTCAGACCTGGACCCTAGATGCATGAACAATAAGAAAAATAACCTCTACAGAGATTAAATGTGTTAGACGAATGACAGGGAACAGTTTGAGAGATAAGATCAGAAATGAAGAACTGAGAAAAAAGCTAGGAATAGCCCCGACATAGAAAATATAAGGAAACAACAGATAAAATGGTTTGGCCACGTGACAAGGCATAAAGAACAAAGCACAACACAACGAGCCTTCAACAAACGTTGTGAGAACACCAGACCCAAGGGTCGACCACGAAAAAGATGGGTCGATAGAATATTGGAAGCACTGGGAGACATAACAGCAGCAGAGGCGAACAGAAGAGCAAAAGACCGCAAATTATATCTCCCCTCTACGCTGAAAGGCAGATGAGGAAGGAAAGAAGAAGAAGTAGAAAAAAAAAATACAGAGAATGCTATAATTGATGACTTCGTAATAGAACAGAAAGACATATCATCATCATCATGTGTCATACGTTGACGTAGGCGATCATGTCCCTCCACAATCTTCTATCTACAGTGCATCGTGTCCATTCTGTTGTTGACTGTTTTCCATGTCATGACACCAAGCTATCTAGTATTTTCTATCTTTGTCGCCCGCGATATCTCTTTCCCTGTATTTTTCCAGCTGTAACCAAGTATTCCAACTTTCCTCTTCTCTTGATGTGACCAAAAAATGTTGATTGTTTCTTTCTGATGTTTTTTTAGGAGCTCCCTTTTTGTGTTGGCCTCTTTGAGAATTTCCTCGTGGGTCTTTTTAGCTGTCCAGGGACCTTTCAACATTCTTCTGAGAAATCCCATCTCTGTGGCTTCTAATCGTCTTTTCATTTGTTTGTCTGCTGTCCATGATTCGCCCCCATATGTCAGAATTGGTTCTACAGAGCACCGATGAACTCTCTTTCTCACTTCTATTGACATAGAATTGTTGCATAAGATATTTTTAATTTTCTGAAATGTTATTTTGGCCTGAGCTTTTCTGCTTTTTATTTATGTGATGCATCTTCCATCTGATGTTATTATTGTGCAGTATGTAGTATTTGAAAGTAGAGGATGCTATAAATGATAACTACGTAGTAGTATGGAAAGATATCATCATCATTATCATCAAGTACCCGGCCTACTGGCGTAGGTGATCATGTCTCTCCACAACTTTCGATCTCGACAGTTATTTATTATTTCTGTTGTTGACCTTCTGCCAAGCCATTCTCTTAAGCTGTCTGGTTTTTTTTTCTCTTTGCTTCCCTTTATCTCTTCGTTCCTCAATTTTCCCAGTTGTTACAATATATTCCAGTTGTTCTCTTCTCATTACATGGCCAAAAATGATGATTATGGAAAGATATAGAGGATGTTATAAATGATAACTACGTAGTAGAATAGAAATATGTATAGCATACTATAAAGGATGAATACGTAGTTACAATAAAGTAGAAAGATATAGATGGTATTTATAAAAGATGAGCACACACTGAGTATGAAACAGAAAATGAGAAAATACTGATCTATGAGACATAATAAGTCGCGTCAGTCACTGACAGATGGAACATTCCTAACATGGGTGCAACATCACAGCAATGGGAAAATGATGCCGGTTAAAAAAATAAAGACCAAGTCATCAATGGCTAGGACAATTAATTTGAGATTAACCAAGAGAAGACAAAAGTAATAAAAAATCAAATTCGCATAGAAGAAACAAATAAACTTTGAAGGAAAAGCAGTGGAAGAAGTAGATCACTTTGTACATCTTGGAAGCTGCATAGATCAAGAAGAAGGCACAAAGAAAGAAATTAGAATTAGAGTCGCAAAGGTAGCAATGACTTACAGAGAAACCTTGATAAAATATAGAAATCTAAATTCTATCTATTGACCTTTCGAGCCGTAACCGGCCCATAGGGCGTAGACCAAGATACACCTTCTCCTATATGGATTTTTTGTTCTAGCAGTTTTCTTTTTAAAATATTTTATCAAATCTCGCCATCTGTCTCTGTTCTGTGCAAGCAGTTCTATCTCATTGAGGGAGCCGACTCCTGCTGCTCTTGCCTCTCTCATCAATGTTCTTCTCAGTGTCTCCCTGGGTCTTCCTCTTTTTCTTTTACCTGTTGTTTCCCATATGAGGGCTTGCTTTGCTATTCGGTTATTATCTCTTCTCATCACATGTCCAACGTATGACCATCGTCTTTTCTTTATTACTGAAGATATTAGTGGTTGATTGGCGATTTCTCTAATTTCCTCATTTGTTTTGAATTCGTTCCATGCTATACCAAGTATTTTCCTTAGACATTTATTTTCGAATGCGTTCAACTTTGTTTCTATATCTCTTGTTGTTCTCCAGCTTTCACACGCATACGTAAGGGTTGATAGTACATTTGATTTGAATAGCCTAAGTTTTGTGTTTGTGCTGATAAGTTTTGATTTCCACAACTTTTCAAGGCTTCTGAAAGACATTGCTGCTTTAGCTATTCTGATTTTAATTTCTTTGCTCGTATCCCCTTCTCGATCAATGTGACTTCCAAGATAGATAAAGTGATTGATCTCTTCTACTGGTTTGTTTTCCATGTATATTTTGTCACCTGTTGGAATTAAACTAGTCATGACTTTAGTCTTTTCATGATTGATCTCAAACCCAATTTTGATGGCTATTGTGGATAGTTCATTTGTGTTTTCCTGCATCGTTTTTATCTGACTGCTGATGAGAACTATGTCATCAGCAAAGTCGAGGTCCTCCAAATGGTCTCCTTGTATCCATTCGATGCCTTTATTACCAGTGCAGCATCTAAATTACTAAGCACAAAAACAAAGCTCAGGATTTTCATATCAAATGTGTTATTATTTATGCCGTACTTATGTACGCCTGGCCTGGGTAACAACCAACCAAAGAAATAGAAAATAAACTGGATGCATTTCAAAACAAATGCGTGAGGAAAATAATTTGAATACAGTGGAATGAGTTCAAAACTAGTTCAGAAATAAGAGATATGATAAAGCATAACAAATATCAACTATAATAAAGAGAAGAGGGTGGTCATGTGTTGGTTATACGATTAGAAGAGAAAACAAAATAATCTCAAAGCAGACACTCAAGCGGGAATCAGAAGATAAAAGAAAAAGAGGTCGACCTAGATAAACACTAAAGAGAACATTAAAGTGAGAGACAATAACAACAGGCATCAGCTCCATCGCCGAGACTGAGCAACTCACCCAAAATACTAGATAGATAGATAGATAGATAGATAGATAGATAGATAGATAGATAGATAGATAGATAGATAGATAGATAGATAGATAGATAGATAGATAGATAGATAGATAGATAGATAGATAGATAGATAGATAGATAGATAGATAGATAGATAGATAGATAGATAGATAGATAGATAGATAGATTGATAGATAGATAGATAGATAGATAGATAGATAGATAGATAGATTGATAGATAGATAGATAGATAGATAGATAGATAGATAGATAGATAGATAGATAGATAGATAGATAGATAGATAGATAGATAGATAGATAGATAGATAGATAGATAGATAGATAGATAGATAGATAGATAGATAGATAGATAGATAGATAGATAGATAGATAGATAGATAGATAGATAGATAGATAGATAGATAGATAGATAGATAGATAGATAGATAGATAGATAGATAGATAGATAGATAGATAGATAGATAACATGTGCAGCACTACGTGTATGAAACTTCAGAGCGGAGACTTTAGTGGTCCTGTATTATGTTTATTTCTTTCCTTCGTTCGCATCACAGGACGACAACCCACCCCCTGATCATTAAACTCAACCAACAACCTTACTCCATTTATGCCTACCCTCATCTATTTTATTCATAAACCAGTTTCTTTTCAGTCCAGAATTCCCCATATCCGCTCCACCACTTGTCTAAGCGCTTCCCAAAATGCATCGGTAATTTCCGTTGACAAAGTCATTCCGTGTACGTCTTTCTCAACTGCACGACTCCGATCCTACAACTCAACCAATAACCTTGCTCAAATTATGTCTAACTATATAGTACCCTTGGTGTGGTTCATATTGTACATTTTTATTGCACTGGTGTGTGTTTGGTTAACTCTCTTTCGCCTTCCCTTTATAATTCACCGCGTGACAGTGCTTGTGGACTCAGGACCACATCACAATAGTTGGGTTATCTCTCTTCAACTCCTTTCTATTATAACAATATGCAAGTTCTTGATTTGTTTCTTACTGATGATGTTTTGTATAATCGAAACGTACTCCTTAGACAAGTTGTATCAAATGTTGACAGTTTGAATGTTTCCTTTTTTTATTGGTCTTCAAATCAACTTAGGAAAAATGGACGTCTACGGTTTTCATTTGAACTTTTGTTGTTTCTGGGCTGTAGCAAGATGTTCTTAAAGTATTTTAAATCAACATGTCACAAATATAGGTAGAAGTTCAGCGTATCATTACCTTCCTATTAGGTTGAAGACGGCATATATGACGGAAGTCATAGTTCTCGACGATTGACAATTTGCTGCTAGTTTTTGTTGTTCTTGGTTGTATCATTGCCCCATTGTTGAGTCTTCGCTAGCAGTAGTTCTGTCTAGCGATTCCGTTTTTATTTTCACCAAATGATTTCCACATGAATGCCTGAGGAGGGAATCTTTCTTCATCCATTTTGAGCATATGGCCGCTGTATTTCCAACGCTTTAATCTGATAAGTCTGAACTCGTATTCTTATTCCGTATCGTATATTCTATTATGAAATCTATTCTCTCCAACTTATGTTTGAGGTTATCCGGACACTTTTCTTAACAAAACATAGACAATGCTTACATGGACGAATTATGAATATATTTCAACGAAAGATCTTTGAAAACTATTAGCATTCATTCGTCATTCTCACTGATGCGAAAAAGTATTGAGCATTCATTGGTCTTCCCGAAGTTCATCAGGATAGGTTCAAACAGCTAATTATCATCATCATCATCAAGTACCGGGCCTGCTGGAGTAGGTGATCATGTCTCTCCACAATTTTCGATCTCGAGAGTTATTTATCATTTCTGTTGTTGACCTTCTGCAAAGCCATTCTCTTAAGCTGTCTGGTATCTTTTCTCTTTGCTTCCCTCTATCTCTTCGTTCCTCAATTTTTCCAGTTTTCACAATATATTCCAGCTGTTCCCTTCTCATTACATGGTCAAAAAATGATAATTGTTTCTTCCTAATATTAGAAATTAGCTCTCTTTTTGCTTTGACCTCATTCAGAACATTTTCATTACTCTTCGTAGCTATCCATGGTATTCTCAACATTCTTCTGTAAAACCACATTTGTACAGACTCCAGTGATTTTCTCGTCTGTTGTCCTATTGTCCATGATTCACAGCCGTATGTGGCTATTCATTGTACAAAGAAGTTACGATGGTGGTTTTCTATTGAAACGGCTAATAAGCAACACAATAGAACAAGAAGGAAATTGTTATGCGCGTGCGTGTTTACATATATTTTATGACGCCATCATTGCCAAATATATTGCATGGATCCACATTTATGCAAGCGACAGAGCTGCTTAAGCCTTAACACGTGTGTAGTTAGATCTATGTGTGCGTAAATATGGTGTCTATGGATGTACATGTTACGCGCTAATAAAGTATATGAATGTCGAGTGAATCTTTCCAGAATGGGTTCTAACATATGTAGATTCATAGGCTGTTAAGTGGAGAAATTAGTTCTATTTTCGGTTTCTATATTTCTTTTCACTAATTTAGATTCCAGATGCTATATGGTTGAACCATGTAGCTTCAACTTAAAATGATATTCCTTTATTGTTCTAATATCTAATTCTCACTGTTGTCTACACTGCTTTATTGTTATATTATCTAATTCTCATTCCAGCTAACATTCTTCTATTTTTTTACTATCAAATTCTCACCACAACCTATATTCCTTTATGATTTTACTAACTCTCATTCTACCATATAATCTTCTATATTTCACTATCCAATTCTTTAGTTTACAGCGAAGACAATGGCGCTGGATAGGACACACACTACGGAAGCCAACTGAGAGTATTACACAACAGACCCTTTTATGGAATCCCAAAGAAAAGACAAAGCGGAAGACCAAGGAATTCTTGGAGAAAACAGATAGAAGCAGAGATGAAGATGATGGGGAAGACATGGAATGATCTTAAAAGAATGGCAAAAATAGAACGACTTGGAAAGTGTTTGTTGAAGACCTATGCTCCACTGGGAGCTAAAAAGGTAGAAGAAGAAGAATTCTTTAGTTTACTTATATTCTATTTTTCTGTTATCTAATTCTCACTCTAAACAATATTTTCCACTTTTCTACTACCTAATTACTCACTTAACTGATATTTCTCTATTTTTCTATTACCTAACTTCTCACTAAACTGATATTCCTCTATTTTTCTATTACCTAACTCACTTAACTTATATTCCTATATTTTTCTACTACCTAATTACTCACTTAACTTATATTCCTCTATTTTTCTACTACCTAATTACTCACTTAACTGATATTCCTCTATTTTTCTACTACCTAATTACTCACCTAACTAACATTCCTCTATTTTTCTACTACCTAAATACTCACTTAACTGATATTCCTCTATTTTTCTACTACCTAATTACTCACTTAAGTGATATTTCTCTATTTTTCTACTACCTAGTTACTCACTTAACTGACATTCCTCTATTTCTCTACTACCTAAATACTCACGTAACTGATATTCCTCTATTTTTCTACTACCTAAATACTCACTTAACTGATATTCCTCTATTTTTCTACTACCGAATTACTCACTTAACTGACATTCCTCTGTTTTTTCTACTACTAAATACTCACTTAAGTGATATTCCTCTATTTTTTTACTACCTAAATACTCACTTAACTGATATTCCTCTATTTTTTTACTACCTAAATACTCACTTAACTGATACTCCTCTATTTTTCTACTCCCTAATTACTCACTTAACTGATATTCCTCTATTTTTCTACTACCTAATTACTCACTTAACTGACATTCCTTTATTTTTCTACTACCTAAATACTCACGTAACTGATATTCCTCTATTTTTCTACTACCTAAATACTCACTTAACTGACATTCCTCTATTTTTCTACTACCTAAATACTCACGTAACTGATATTCCTCTATTTTTCTACTACCGAATTACTCACTTAACTGACATTCCTCTGTTTTCCTACTACTAAATACTCACTTAACTAATATTCCTCTATTTTTCTACTACCTAATTACTCACTTCACTGACATTCCTCTGTTTTTCTACTACCGAATTACTCACTTAATTGACATTCCTCTGTTTTTCTACTACCGAATTACTCACTTAACTGATATTCCTCTATTTTTCTACTACCTAATTACTCACTTAACTGACATTCCTCTGTTTTTCTACTACCTAATTACTCACTTAACTGACATTCCTCTATTTTTCTACTACCGATTTACTCACTTAACTGACATTCCTCTGTTTTTCTACTACCGAATTACTCACTTAACTGATATTCCTCTATTTTTCTACTACCAAATTACTCACTTAACTGACATTCCTCTGTTTTTCTACTACTAAATACTCACTTAACTGATATTTCTCTATTTTTCTACTACCGAATTACTCACCTAATTAATATTCCTCTATTTTTATACAATCTAATTCCAACAATTGTAGTCTTCCTTGGCCTTCCTGCATGGCAGCATTTGTTTGAAGACAGAGTTACTTCTCTTAGGGAAGATGATGGACCAGACTATCGAGTTATTCAAACGTTTATTAACACAATTTACACTATACACTCATAATCATCATCACTACTTGAGCTAAAATCTCTGTGACTCATAGCTGACTATTTCAACCAGGTTTACTCTTTCACAGTCAAAAAATTTAGGACAAAAAAATCATTGAGCAAGCAAAAAATAAAAAAAAATGAAAAAAGGATAATTTTACAATGATCACCTAAATATTAACAATTAACGTCAATTTTTTTTCCCCCAAACCTCTTAATCGTTACAGAATCAATTCGTCTTTTAAGTAGAAACCATGCTAAAATGGGAGACGCGAAAGCTCTTTGGTTCATGAACTGCACTACAAAAGACAAGAGGTCGGGTTTTGTTCATGTTCGATGACTTCCGGGTTGACCCAGACTTAAATGAGTACAGCATTTTTTTTCGGCGAAAGTAAATCGGCACGGGCGTAATATCGACCACATTACCCCAAAAATCATATGCCGAAGGTTTATAAAAATTATGGTCACTAACACCATATTCCCTATACGCCATTTTGCGTAACGTGGCTCCTTACATTTACTTATAGTGTTCAAAATGTATGCGACTAGCCACAATAAAGCCTAAGGAAGATGTTGCAAAGTGTGCACCAGAATCCCCGAATGAGTTAAACCGAACAGCAGCTGATCAAAATCCAACTCCACTTCCCTGCATGTTTCTGGAATAAATGCATTAACCACTGTGGCTAAATGTTCACCCAGCCTTTAATGGGCACCGGATTTTTTCTGGGAAAGTAAAGCGGCACGGGCGTAATACCGACCACATTACCCCAAAAAATCATGTGCCGAATGTGTAAACAAAAAATTATGGTCACTAACACTATATCCCCCACACGCCACTTGGCGTGACGGGGCTCTTTACTTTATTTTTTTACTATGGCTAAATGAGCAATGATCAAGAGGGAAGGAAAATCGGCGCTCCAAAATACAATGTAGAAGACAATGATATTTGTTTGTAAGATGTAGGTATAGACAATTATATTTGTTTGTAAGATGTAGGTATAGACAATTATATTTGTTTGTAAGATGTAGGTATAGATAATGGATAACTAACACCATCTTAGAAAAAATGGAAGAAAGGAGACAAGCGAAGAACACTGCCCAATACAATAAAATAGATAATGAGATACGCAAAATGTGCAAAAAGGCAAAAGAAGACTGGCTCAGCCAAAAATGTAGAGAAATAGAAACTATGGAAAGCAAACAAGACCTAAGAGGAATGCACACAGAAATAAAGAGAATGACTAATAAAAATAAAAAAGCCACAGAAGGTGGATGCATTGCAGACAAAAAAGGAAAAATGCTAACAGACAATAAGGATATCATAGATAGATGGCAGGAATATATAACAGAACTATTTGATGATCAAAGGGACAAGAAACCAGTTATAAAATGTACATCAGGCTATAAAATCTTAAAATCTGAGGTGGAAAAAGCTATAAAAACAATGAAAAGGGGAAAAGCAGCAGGACCTGAAAGCATACAGATAGAGATGATACAGGCACTTGAAGATTTTGGCATTGAAGTGATTACAGACATATGCAACGACATATACCACACAGGATACATACCAAATGAACTAAAAACATCAACTTTCATTGCATTGCCTAAAAAGAATGGTGCAGTTGAATGCAGTGACTTTAGAACAATAAGCCTAATGAGCCATGTTACAAAAATCTTGCTAAAAGTTATACAAGGAAGGATTCAGAATAAAATCAATACTGAATTAGATGAGCAGCAATTTGGATTTAGGAAAAATAGCGGGACAAAAGAAGCCATATTCTGCATGAGAACATTAATCGAAAATACACAGAAGTAAACAAACCAATATATGCCTGCTTCATAGACTACACCAAAGCTTTTGATAGAGTACACCACAAACAACTTATAGAATGCCTAAAAGAGATACATCTAGATGACATGGATATACGACTAATATGCAATCTATACTGGGAGCAAACAGCAATAATAAAATATAACAAAGAGTTCTCTACACCCATTGATATAAAAAGAGGAGTAAGACAAGGATGCATCCTATCACCAAGCTTGTTCAATATATACACTGAGCAAATCTTTAAAAACATCATAGAGATGCCAGGCCTACAAATTAATGGAAAGATAATCAATAACCTAAGATATGCTGACGATACTGTACTACTAGCAGAAAATCCTAAAGACCTACAACAATTACTTAATGAAATAAACACGACAAGCAAAAAATATGGACTAGATATGAACATCAAAAAGACTAAAACTATGATCATAAACAAAGAAAATACTCAAAACCCACAAGTGGATATCAAAATTGAAGGAATAGACCTTGAGACAGTTCAGAACTATAACTACCTTGGACATACTATAACCAGTGATGGAAAATGTACAACTGAAATAAACAAAAGAATAGGAATGGCAAAAAGTAATTTTAATGTCATGAAGGACATACTAACATCAAAACAAATAACATCAGAGCTAAAACTAAGAATAGCAAAATGTTACATCTTCTCAATATTCCTATATGGTGCTGAAACATGGACATTAGACAAGAAAACAGAACAGAGAATTGAAGCCTTTGAAATGTGGATATATAGAAGAATAGGTAGAATTGGATGGAAGGAAAAGAAAACAAATGACAAAGTCTTAAAACAACTAAAAATGAAAAGAGAACTTCTGAACACAATTAGAACAAGACAAATGCGATTCTTATGCCATGTTAAAAGACACAACAGCCTACTGAAAGTGATCCTGGAGGGGAAAATACAAGGTAAAAGAGGCAGAGGCAGACCAAGATTAACATGGACGAGTAACATCAAAAGATGGACAAATCAACCGATGACAACCTGCACCATCAAAGCAAGAGATAGAGCAAAATGGCGCTCCATGGTAGCCAACCTTCGTTGCGGAGACGGCACTCAATGATGATGATGAGGTATAGACAATTATATTTGTTTGTAAGATGTAGGTATAGACAATTATATTTGTTTGTAAGATGTAGGTATTGTAAATTACTATAAACAGCCGCACAATTCACCCTGCCTAATTACGCCCATTTAAGGGTAAGTGAGAAAAGAAACAATAATCGAGCTAATGGAGACAATAGAGAACAAATATAATTTACGTAGCTCTAGCTAGAGAGCGTTCAATCTTACGCTTACTGGAGGTTATGGTTGCTGACTAACAATGTTTCTTGTTATACTTTCTCACTGAGGCTGGAATCATGATATTTGAGATGAGAGATCCATTCTTGATAATAGGGAAATTGAACAATAATGGTGTTTATAGATTTCTGGGTCGATGTATGTATAATTCCATAGTTACAAAATAGAACATTCTATAAAGATTAGATCAATGAAAGAACGCCTTAGTTAATTGCACACGCTGGATTAAGTTGACAACTGCTCTAGCAATCAACTTGGGTGAGGTCGTTGCAACTTCTGTCTCTCTTACTTTTCAATGTCTATTAACTTGTAGTTCTTATTACTATTTCATGTTAAAGTTTTCCGGTTTGCACAAAAATTATTTGTTTTTATTACATTGCGTGTGTATTCCTTTATTACATACTTTTTAAAAAATAAATCCAGCCTTAGAATCGTGATAGATTTTGAACACAAACATCATGAAAACAGTTCAGTTAGTGGTAAATAAGATGTTTCAGGTTTAGAATGATGTGAAGTATTGGTCATCTTGAGATTACACAGAGTACTTAAGCCAAAGCAAATTTGAAATTTTCAAGATGTAGTGATAGCGATAATTTAGATGTTTGCGAGGTAAAAACATTTTAATCGTAGTCAAACAAAGACAGTTTAATCGTAGCGAGGTAAAGACATTTTAATAAAAGCGAGACAAATACATTGTTAATGTAACGACATTAAGATATTTCAATCGTTGCGAGATAACGACACTTTAATATAAGCGAGACACAGACATTTTTATTGTAACGAGATAAAGACATTTTAATCCTGGCGAGATAAAGACAGTTTCGTTGTAACGAGATAAAGACATTTTAATCGTAGCGAGATAAAGACATTTTAATCGTAGCGAGAGGAACACATATTAATCGTAAATTCTTCTCTCATTCTTTTGCTTTTCAGCGTCTATGGGAGATATAATTCGCTGTCATTAGCTCTTCAGCTGCTGTTATATTCCTTGGTGTTTCTAATATTCCGTCAGTTCATCTTTTTCGTGGTCTGCCCTTGGGTCTGGTGTTTCTCGCAACGATTATTGAAGGCTCGTTGTTTTGTGTTTTGATCTTTCTACCTTATCACTCGGCCAAACAATTTTATCTGTTGTTTCTTTATATGTTCTATGGCGGGGTTATATATTCTATTCCTAGCTTTTTTTCCCAATTCTTCCTTTCTGATGTTATCTCTCAGGCTGTTTCCTGTCATTTGTCTAACACATTTAATATCAGTAGAGGTTATTTTTTGGAGCCGCGATAGCTCAGTGGTTAGTGAACTGGACTACAAAGGACAATTGGTAGGGTTCTATCCCAACCGACGGCTTCCGGGTGCACCCAGCCTTAAATGGATACCGGATTTTTTTTCTGGGAAAGTAAAGCAGCACGGGCGTAATACCGACCACATTACCCCAAAAATCGTGCTGAAAGTTTGTAAAATATAGGGTCACTAACACCATATTTCCCTATACGCCACTTGGCGTGACAGGGGTAGTTTACTTTTTTTTTTATTAGAGGTTGTTTTTCTTATTGTTCTTGCATCTAGAGTCCAATGATTTGTTTAGCTTTGTTGCAACTTGAGTCTATAGCTCCTGTTTGTGAATTGTTGTTTATCACTAGACTTCTTATGTATTTAAATTCCTCTATTTGTTTTAGTTGCCTGCCGTCTATAGTTATGTTGATGTTCTGTTTCTCTTTGCGAAACTCATGATTTCTGTTTTGTTGGTGTTGATTTTCATGTTGTATTTTGTGCCTCTGCTGTTGAGTCTATTTAAATGTTTTTGTAGTCCTCCTATGTTTCCATGTACTATATAGTGCCTATTCGTCTGCAAATGGAAGCTCGTTGATCTCCTCATTCTCTGATGGGTTGGCTAGCTTGCATATATAGTTAATGTATGTAATAAAAATAGTAGGGGGGATAGTACGCACCTCTGTCTTACACCTGATCTAACTTCGAAGTGGTCTGTGCAGCCTGTTGCTGTTCTGACTGTGCAGCTACTGTTGGTGTAGATACTTTTAATTAGGTTGGTTAGATGTCGGCTTACTCAGTATGCTGTTAGTATATCCCACAGTTGTAATCTGTTTACTCGTTTTTTACTGGTCAATGAAAGCACACATTTTAATCGTAGCGAGATATAGACATTTTAATAATAGCGAGATAAAGACATGTTAATAATAGCGAGATACAGACATTTTAATCGTAGCGAGATAAAGACATTTTAATAATAGCGAGATACAGACATTTTAATCGTAGCGAGATAAAGACATTTTAATAATAGCAAGATACAGACATTTTAATCGTAGCGAGATAAAGACATTTTAATAATAGCGAGATACAGACATTTTAATCGTAGCGAGATACAGACATTTTAATAATAGCGAGATAAAGACATTTTAATCGTAGCGAGATACAGACATTTTAATAATAGCGAGATAAAGACATTTTAATCGTAGCGAGATACAGACATTTTAATCGTAGCGAGATAAAGACATTTTAATAATAGCGAGATACAGACATTTTAATCGTAGCGAGATACAGACATTTTAATAATAGCGAGATACAGACATTTTAATCGTAGCGAGATATAGACATTTTAATAATAGCGAGATACAGACATTTTAATCGTAGCGAGATATAGACATTTTAATAATAGCGAGATACAGACATTTTAATCGTAGCGAGATAAAGATATTTTAATGATAGGTGAGATAAAGGCATTTTAATCATAACCAGATAGACATTTTAACCATTGCGAGATAAAGATATTTTAATCATAACCGGATAGGCATTTTAACCATTGCGAGATAAAGACATTTTAATCATAACCAGATAGACATTTTAACCATTGCGAGATAAAGACATTTTAATCATAACCAGCTAGACATTTTAACCATTGCGAGATAAAGATAGTTTAACTATTGTTCAATAACTATAACTATACTATTCATTTGAGCGAACATTTCTAGTTTTATATTTGCTTCAAACACACGGCTGCTAAAACAAGATTTGTCATTGAGTTGTCAAACATGGACAGTTATTATTTCTGCCGGATTTGCTGTGTTTGGCCTGAGATGAACTAACACTGGGCATACCATGACATACTTGTCATTACTTTTGTTTCTAATTTTTGATAGCTTTGTTTTAATACAAATTCAATTCATATAGCATGTACTTTTAACCTTAAACAATGTTTAACGGTTTATAATAAATATAATTAGTGCTACCGGTTGCCTCACTCAACAGAAAAATACGAGATCTGGCTAAAGGCAGTGATTCTTTCAGACGGGCTGTAATGAATGCAATGGGAGATCTGGTTAGAGACAGAGATTATTTCTGACGGGGTCTGATGAATGCAATGGGAGATCTGGTTAGAGACAGAGATTATTTCAGACGGGGTCTGATGAATGCAATGGGAGATCTGGTTAGAGACAGAGATTATTTCTGACGGGGTGTGGTGAATGCAATGGGAGATCTGGTTAGAGACAGAGATTATTTCAGACGGGGTGTGGTGAATGCAATGGGAGATCTGGTTAGAGACAGAGATTATTTAAGACGGGGTGTGGTGAATGCAATTGGAGATCTGGTTAGAGACAGAGATTATTTCAGACGGGGTGTGGTGAATGCAATGGGAGATCTGGTTAGAGACAGAGATTATTTCAGACGGGGTGTGGTGAATGCAATGGGAGATCTGGTTAGAGACAGAGATTATTTAAGACGGGGTGTGGTGAATGCAATGGGAGATCTGGTTAGAGACAGAGATTCTTTAAGGCGGACTGTGGTGAATTCAATGGGAGATCTGGTTAGAGACAGAGATTATTTCAGACGGGGTGTGATGAATTCAATGGGAGATTTGGCTAGAGACAGAGATTCTTTCTGGACAGGGTGTAGTGAATGCACTGTTCTGTTACAGGACATGCGGCCTGATGATGATTGTGAAATGTTAAGCATAAAGATAGCTACTGCTAAGATAGTCACTGGGGGGGGGGGGGGGGTCGCGGCAGCTCAGTGATTAGTGAACTGGATCACTTAAGGACAAGAGGTCATGGTCGATCCTGACCGAAGGCTTCCAGGGTCACCCGGCCTTAAATGGATACCTGATTTTAATTTCTGGGGAAGAAAAGCGGCATAGACCTCTCATACTGCACATTACCACAAAGATCATGTTTAACCGGGGATGTAAGGATGTAGGGAAATATTGAAGTTAGGGTCAGTGCAAGGAGAATTGAGAAAACTATCGTGTGTGGAGGGAAAGTGACATTCACTGATGAACTGTTTGTTTGGATCAGTAGAGATGGGAAAGTCTCGTGCTAATGGGGAATGTTTGAGAAGCACGGAGGAGTGAATAGTCTTAAAGGAAGTGTTGGGTGAGATAGGGGCTATGACGTGAAGAGAATTCATTGGCTGGGAAATTACTTAGGCAGTTTTGATTGGATGAGGCACAAGATACTTAATGCTGTGCAGCGAGTTTCTGAGGGGAGAAATTACTTGGAAACAAGTAACTAGGAAGGCACAGTTGAGCTAAGGTAGAGGACCGAGCAAAGGCTCTTTTAGTGAGAAGTAATTTAGTGTATGATAAGAGAGTCTTGAGATTGATTACAAGAGTCGGAAGTAAATGATATTTCCTTAACATTTACTTTGATACCCGAGCGGTGATGCCAGGTGATTGGGCTTTTGATATTGATTCATTTCTGTTTGTTGGACTATGCAAATAAAGTCTTACTATTCTCTTATACGAGAGACTTGAGTGTGCAAACAATGTCATGTAGACAGGTGTGCTGTATTCCAACCCAACGAACTAATCTGGACACAACGCGAAGTACGCAGATTGGACAATATACACCAACGTCTGAGCACAGTCATTGAAGAAAATAGCGAGCGGTCAAGGTGAAATTAAATCACCAAACCAAAGAGCGTCTATATTTAGAGAAACGTGCACAGTGAGCCTCATCTACATATATTAAAACTCTCCGCATACATATATGGCACTCCACACATCTGTGAAGGTCTGTAGACAAATTATTGGCGCTAACACCGAATTCCCTGCAGACCACGTGACGGAACTCTTTACTTCTGTGTATATCAAAATTATTCCGAAATGAAACAGTTAATTTATGAAGCAAACATCGTTTGATATAACAAAGAGACAGAGTTGCAGGGTCCCCTAATCTGATGTGGTAAATGATCAGTAAGTAAAGTAAAGAGCTCCCTACGTCAGGATGTGTATAGGGAATATAATGTGACCATAATTTGTTTAGACCTTCGGCACATGATTTTTGCGGTAATGTGGTCGGTATTACGCCAGTGCCGCTTTACTTTCCCAGAAAAAAATCCGGTACCCATTTAAGACTTGGTGAAACCGGAAGCCGTCGATCTATTTCAACCCGTCCTCTTGTCCGTTGTAGTCCAGTTCACTGAGCTATCGCGGCTCCCAGATGATCAGTGGGTGCGAATATTTCTGTACGGGAATTTTTAAAAAAAATCAGACTGACGTGAAAATCTTGAGGGTTGTTATATAATTTGTAAATCTTTATTGACATTTATGCCACAAAACCGTTAATAATCTACCTACCACCTACAGGATATACAACGTTCCCGTAATACCATGAATCGTGATGTATTGTAATAATCTGTTGACTCATATTGTAATTTTACCGTCATTTTAAAAATACACAAACTGCCATAACAATCGCGGATATCAATTTCTTGGAGCATGTTCATTTTCTTATGTTAATACTACACCACAAGATTACATTGCATGCGTTATCGACCACAAGATAAAAACAGACTTGCTTTCCGTGCGTTTCCTTGATAGCTGGGACGTTTATGATCTCTGCTCTATTTGTACAAGGCGTTGAGCGAATCTAATCATTGTTTAGTGTGAAACGCGTCTGTCCATCCGAAGACAATCTGCAATAAATGCATGCTTTATCTAATTTTTTTTAGACACATCCAAAAATTATTAAACTGCGGCAAGTTAATTTTATCATGAATGAGAAATCCTGCAAATTAATAAAACATGAATTATTTTTTGTTCACTCTAAAATAACAATTTAGTCGCTATATTATTTAATGTTGGGTAGAAAAAATACAAAACATCATAGTACGGTTACAGCTTCGTGGAAATAAAATACAAAAACAACAGACGACGATATCTAAAGTTGCAGCTATAACAATTATACAGTTATAGTCACACACAAAAACAAACTTGAAAATTACACAAATTACTATTAATCAACATACTATCTATTAGATCCAAAGTACATCTTACGCAGAGTGTATTCATTCCAACATCGTGCTACCAATGCCAAACATGGTCACTTACATCTAAACACAAGAGAAATCTTGTCACCATATATATGAGTGTCGGAGAAAATAGTCTGAGTAACCAGAAACGATAGAATCAGAAATGGCATTATAGGGAAAAGAGTAGACATTGAATCAATCCTAAGCTAACAGCAGAAAGAAAAAACTAGTTTCATCATCATCATGTGCCGTACCGGTTGGCGTTGGCGATCATGTCCTTCCACAATCTTCTATCCACAGTGCATCGTATGAGTTCTGTTGTTGACTATTTTCCGTGCCATGACACCAAACTATCCAGTATTTTCTCTCTTTGTCGTCCGCGATTTCCTTTTATTTTGCCAGGTGTAACCAAATATTCCAACTTTCCTCTTCTCATGATGTGCCCAAAAAATGTTGATTGCTTCTTTCTCATGTTTTTTAAGAGCTCCCTTTTTGTGTTGGCCTCTTTGAGAACTTTCTCATTGGTCTTTTTAGCTGTCCAGGGAACTTGATTTCTTACCACAAAAAGCATGCATTTAAAAAAGGAGAAGCGAGAAGAGCAAGAGGCAGACCCAGAGTAAGATGGACAAACAACATCAAAGAAACTTAATATCAACATCAATTAACAACGAGTGAAAAAAGGCGAGAACCAGAAATGTGTATCTCCCTCGACCCTAGAAAGGGTATAAGAGAAAGTGAAGAAAGAAAAATATTGATCAAAACCGAATATTTCCTTGATGTTGCCATTTAGTCCGGTCAGTATGACAGGAAGTTGTTGCATACTAACATGAGAGAGCTGAGCGAAACTTAAGAGCATATTAACATTCACTTTCCGACAGAGCGCACATTTTTCTAAACTTAAAATAGAAATCAAATATCATTGCTATAATAGTAAGTAATACAGTAATATCACAATTATCATCATCATCAAGTACCATGCCTGCTGACGTAGGTGATCATGACTCTCCATAAACTTTTGATCTTGACAGTTATTTATCATTTCTGTTGTTGACCTACTGCAATGCCATTCTCTTAAGCAGTCTGGTATATTTTCTCTTTGCTTCCCTCTATATCTTCGTCCCTAAATTTCCCCAGTTGTCACAATATATTCCAGCTGTTTCCTTCTCATTACATGCCCAAAAAATTATGATTGTTTCTTCCTAATATTGAAAATTAGCTCTGTTTTTGTTTTGGCCCTTTTCATAACGTTTTCATTACTCTTATTAGCTGTCCATGGCACCCTCAACATTCTTCTGTAAAACCACATTTCTACAGCCTCCAGCGATTTTCTTGTCTGTTGTCATATTGTCCATGATTCACATCCATATGTTAAGACTACCTCTACATAACATTTAATAACTCTTTTTTTTTAATTGTCAAAATGGATTGCACAGTATATTTCTCATTTTTGGAAAGCTGATTTTGCCAGAGCCATTTTGCATCTCATTGTTGTACATCTGCCATCTGGGGTTAACATTGTTCCCATATATTTCAATTCATTTACTTGTTTTAATATTGCTCAACGTGTTTTATTTGTGCATTGCAGTGATGTCTTTATCCTTGTTGCTACCATTACTTCTG
This sequence comes from Megaustenia siamemsis, assembly GCA_032433765.1. Lineage (NCBI taxonomy): Eukaryota > Metazoa > Mollusca > Gastropoda > Stylommatophora > Ariophantidae > Megaustenia > Megaustenia siamemsis. The sequence continues at coordinate 179,162,255 of JAVIAB010000092.1, forward strand.
TCATTTTGCTATATGAGACCGAGTCCTTTATTTTTGCCTTCCTTCACTTTGTCTCACATTATAATACTTTATTATTTAAAAAAAAGCTACAATTGAGCAGTAGTTAATGAACTGGTCCACTGTGAGCTATGGTTTTCTCTCACTTGAATAACTGGGTTACTAAGGACAAGCAATTGGGCTCTCTCCTAGTTGACAGCTTCCAGGTTCACCCAGCCGTAAATAGTACTGGCATTTTCTGGGAGAGAACGACGCCACTCATTAATACCGCCCACATTACTAAAACAATTACTAGAATAAAGTAATGAGTTAAATGTTATTTTTTTAATATTAGCAATGATGCCATGTTCTCTATACGCACACTCAGTGGTGGAGATTGTGTGTGTGTGTGGGTACGAGGCCTTTAGTAGTACAGTCACCATTACTATAAAATATTTTGGTTGTTAAGAAAATATGGGCATTAACGTCATTGTAGACTCCAATCAAGGCTGATATCTATTTTCCCACATATTAATACATGAAACACAATGTCTCCCACTAGAAGGTTAGCCCCACATATTGCTACATAAAACACAATGTCTCCCACTAGAAGGTTAGCCCCACATATTGCTACATAAAACACAATGTCTCCCACTAGAAGGTTAGCCCCACATATTGCTACATAAACACAATGTCTCCCACTAGAAGGTTTGCCCCACATATTACTACATAAAACACAGTCTCTCACTAGAAGGTTTGCCCCAAATATTACTACATAAAACACAGTCTCCCACTAGAAGGTTTGCCCCACATATTGCTACATAAAACACAATGTCTCCCACTAGAAGGTTAGCCCCACATATTGCTACATAAACACAATGTCTCCCACTAGAAGGTTTGCCCCACATATTACTACATAAAACACAGTCTCTCACTAGAAGGTTTGCCCCAAATATTACTACATAAAACACAGTCTCCCACTAGAAGGTTTGCCCCACATATTACTACATAAAACACAGTCTCCCACTAGAAGGTTTGCCCCACATATTACTACATAAAACACAGTCTCCCACTAGAAGGTTAACCCCACATATTACTACATAAAACACAGTCTCCCACTAGAAGGTTAACCCCACATATTACTACATAAAACACAGTCTCCCACTAGAAGGTTAACCCCACATATTACTACATAAAACACAGTCTCTCACTAGAAGGTTTGCCCCACATATTATTACATAAAACACAGTCTCCCACTAGAAGGTTTGCCCCACATATTACTACATAAAACACAGTCTCCAACTAGAAGGTTAACCCCACATATTACTACATAAAACACAGTCTCCCACTAGAAGGTTTGCCCCACATATTACTACATAAAACACAGTCTCCCACCAGAAGGTTTGCCCCACATATTACTGCATAAAACACAGTCTCCCACTAGAAGATTAACCCCACATATTACTACATAAAACACAGTCTCCCACTAGAAGGTTTGCCCCACATATTTCTATATAAAACACAATCTCCCACTAGAAGGTTTGCCCCACATATTTCTATATAAAACAAAGAGTTTCCTACTAGAGGGTATCCCCTATATTATTATCTATTTTTTGTAAAATGTGATGGAGTTCGTTAACGTTTTAACACTGTTCTCTGTAGCCAAAGAGAAAGGAGAACATGGCAACACCACGGAATTAACGTTTACCGATTAATGGTGTGACACGGCAGACCAATGTCGCAAGAATGACTGAAATTGAAACATTATTTCCAGACAATAATTTCACAAGGAGAATGCCTCCAAGATCGCCCTATTTAACCCCACCAAATATTTTCTTGTGGGGTCATCTTAAATAGGATGCTTACGGTCTTTGCCGTTTTGACAAACGGTTGGTAGCAAGCAATCATAAGTCAGTAGTTTGGTAAAATATTAGTATTTTATGCTGGATGCTGTTTTACTGTACAATCTTCTCTTGTGGCTGAATCTGCCAATATTGGATAGACAGATGCAGCCCCAGAATGAAAGAGCGAGTGTACAGGAATAAATCACGGAGGGTGGATAATTTACTAGAGATGATTCAGCACCAGATCCAGGCAGGAGTATGGAACGTTCCAAGGAGGACACTTCCAGGACATGTTGTCATTGTCCTCATACTCACAGGTAGGACATATCGTATCGTTTTATTTCAGCCTGTTTTGTTACTTTAAACTGACACTTTCATTGCTACCTTAATGTGGAACATACTGTATTACTGTCATGTGTGTACAATGCGTTCTACGTGGCTTTCAATTTTCATATTTCAAATGTGTAATCCTGTTCATTTACTTTTGCTGTAATATTTCTTCGTCTCATTTCAAAGACAAAAGAAAAAAGCGATGAACACTGCCAGATACAAGGAAATTGATAATGAAATACGCAAAATGTGCAAAAAGGCAAAAGAAGACTGGCTCAACCAAAAATGTCTAGAAGTCGAAACTATGGAAAGTAAACACAATTTAAAAGGGATGTACACAGAAATGAAGTGTATGATTAATAAAGACAAAAGGCTGCAGGAAGCGGTTGTATTGCAAACAAAGAGGGAAGAATGCTAACAGACAACAAAGATATAATCGATAGATGGCAGGAATATATAACAGAATTATTTAATGACGAAAGAGACAAAAAACCATTTATAAAATGTACATCCAGCTATAAAATCCTGAAATCTGAAGTAGAAAAAGATGTAAAAACAATGAAAAGGGAAAAGCAGCAGCACCTAACAATATACAGACAGAGATGATACAGGCACTAGAAGATTTTCGTATTGAAGTGATCACAGACATATGCAATGACATATACCATACATGTTACAGACTAAATGAATTAAAAACATCAACTTTCATTGCATTACTTAAAATGAATGGTGCAGTTGAATGCAGCGATTTTAGAGCAATAAGCCTAATGAGCCAGGTAACAAACATTTTACTAAAAGTTATACAGGGAAGGATTTAGAATAAAATCAATACTGAATTAGACGAGCAGCAATTTGGATTCAGGAAAAACAGTGGGACAAAAGAAGCCATATTCAGCATGAGAACAATGATTGAAAAGTACATAGAAGTAAACAAACCAATATATGCCTGCTTCATAGACTACACCAAAGCTTTCGATAGAATACACCGTGATCAACTTATAGACTGCCTAGAAGATATACATCTGGACGATACAGACATACGACTAATATGTAATATAAATAGAGGAGTAAGACAAGGATGCATCCTATCACCAAGCTTGCTCAATCTATACACTGAGCAAATCTTTAAAAACATTACAGAGATACCAGGCCTAAACATTAATGGAAAGATAATCAATAACCTAAGATATGCTGATGATACTGTTCTACTAGCAGAAAATCCTAAAGACCTACAACAATTACTTAATGAAATAAACATAACAAGCAAAAAATATGGGCTAGATATGAATAACAAAACTAAAACTATGATCATAAACAAAGAAAATTCTCAAGACCTACAAATAAATATCAAAGTTAAAAAAATACATCTGGAGACAGTTCAGAGCTACAACTACCTGGGACATACTGAGACATACCAGTGATGGAAAATGTACAACTGAAATAAACAAAAGAATAGGTATGGCAAAAAGTAATTTTAATGCCATGAAAAAAATACTAACATCAAAACAAACAACACCAGGGCTAAAAATAAGAATTGCAAAATGTTACATCTTCTCAATATTCCTGTATGGTGCAGAAACATGGACATTAGACAAGAAAACAGAACAGAAAATTGAAGCCTCTGAAATGTGGATTTATAGAAGAATAGGTAGAATTGGATGGAAGGAAAAGAAAACAAACGATGAAGTAGATAAGAGAACAATAACCACACTTAGAACAAGACATATGCAATTGTTGGGGCATGTTAAAAGACACAACAGCCTAATAAAAGTAATATTGGAAGGGAAACTAAATACAAGGTAAAAGAGGCAGAGGCAGACAAATACTAACATCAAAAGATGGACAAGTCAGCCTATGACAATCTGCACAATCAAAGCAAGAGACAGAGTGGAATGGCGCACCATGATAGCCAACCTTCGATGCGGAGACGACACTCAATGATGATGATGAATTTCCAAGATGGATTATTACTCTTCTTAGAATCCACATTTCTTTGTTTTCACTATCGCATAGATTACTTGCGTATTGTTAATGACCCCACTCGTAAGGGGGAGCCGCGATAGCTCAGTTGTTAGTGAACTGGACTACAAAGGACAAGAGGTAGGGTTCGATCTCAACTGATAGCTTCTGGTTCACTCAGCTATTAATGAGTACCGGATTTTTTTCTGGAAAAATAAAGCGGCACGGACGTAATACCGACCACATTACCCCAAAAATCATGCAGGTTGTTTCTATAGGTCACATTTACGAGGACATCACGTGTTACCATATAGCTTGTCATGCAGGTTGTTTCTACAGATCACATTTATGAGGACATCACGCGTTACCATATAGCTTGTCATGCAGGTTGTTTCTACAGATCACATTTATGAGGACATCACGCGTTACCATATAGCTTGTTATGCAGGTTGTTTCTACAGATCACATTTATGAGGACATCACACGTTACCATATAGCTTGTTATGCAGGTTGTTTCTATAGATCACATTTATACTCTCATGGTGTTGAGTGAGTGCTGCTGGATATATTCTGTTACCAGTTTCCTGATGCTGGATGAACTCCAATGTGTATCCTTAAGAATAAGCTCTCCCCAAACATAGAACTTATCGCCTTCCATCTGGTCACCAGAGGCGAGTATACCCGTTTGTATAAGAAAACCGAATTGAGTCACTCCTCGAGATCTTACCGTATATGAAAAATCGTGACGGTTTCATATAATAATTTTTAGCTTCAATTCGTTCTTTTGTACTGTGGTCAACAATCCGGGAAGCCGTCTTTCTTTTTCAGTAAAAACAATTTCTCAAATTCTCAAATCCAACTATCAATGAGGGATCAAGTCATCTTACTTCGCCTACGCACTGGCAACAACAGAATGAGAAACCAAATGTTCACCAAACTCAAAATAGGAACTATCAGCCAATGCCACTGTACACTGGATAACATGATAACAAAACATGTTCTATAGGATTGCCCCCAGTACACAGACCTGAGAAGGACAATGTGGTCCACACCCACCTTCCTGGAAGAGAATCTATATGGGGCAACCGAATCACTTAAACAGACAGCTGCCTTTATACGAGAGTCTGGAATCCTAGTCTGAATGAGCCATGATCGCAGAGGAAGAAGAAAAACAATTTCTTTCCTCAACTTGTGAATTCCGGAATTAGTTTGTTGTTTCCAACAGAATCATCCATTTTGGTATTGTGAATTATATAACGACATGAAATTCAAGTCAACTGTATTCCCAGCTTAAACTAATCAAACATAAAAATAAAAACATAATATTGCTGAATACAGTACCATTGTTAATAAGTCACTTTCATTCCTCGTTGACAGTTTTCTGGTTATTAAAATGTTATGGCTTGGTCTATAAAGACACTGACGGTTAAATGAAATGGACCGATCTATTGTCTACTGCAGATCTATGTCAATATAGACACTCATTGATGGATGAAATGAACCGATGTTTCGTCCATTGTAAGTCAATGTAAACATAGACACTCATCAATGGATGAAATGAACCGATCTCTTGTCCACTATTGGTCAGTTATCTGCCAGTTTATTCTTAGTTTATATTATCAGCATCAAGTACCCGTCTACTGGCGTTGGCGATCATGTTTCTATACTACTTTCTATCTCTACATCAGTTTATCATTTCTGTTGACCTTCAATGATATTTCTCTTCTAAACTATCTTGTATATTTCTGTTTTCCTCTTTCTCTTATTCTATATATTTGTACTCACTGAGGTCATACTAAATTCCCGTCTTTTTCTCCTCATAATAAGGCCCCACATGTCTCCTAATGCTGTAAATATACTTGGTGTATTAGATTGTATCGAGCCGGAAAATTATTTTAGTCACTCCCAATAATACATCGGGCATTGAAAGAAAACTCGTCGTATGACACAAACATGACAACATCAAGATAATATTCCAGGGTATGTTTCTATTCCAAGCTATCCTTGAGCCTCTCTCATGAATGCCACGGTAGTAAATGTTGATTAATGTAATAACCAATGGCTGGAAGAATCCTCAGGCAGCTCTTAATTTGCTAATCGATTAGAAAATTATGGAAAATTTGACTGGTAAATGAGTGGACAAAACAGAAAATAACAACAAGTATTCAACATACTTTATATCTTAAAGGTAATAATAAATGTGAAACAATTTGAAATGCAAAAATACATATTAACTTTGAAAAGAAATCCATTGATGCGGTACTGTATATATTTGTGCAGGATAATCTCAAGCAGAAACAAAAGGGGGAAAATCCAACGCAGAATAAAATAGCAATTTGCGTGAAGATTGGTTGTACAATAATGTACCATCATCATATGTTGTTCCGACTAGTGTCTAATTTTATTGTTGCTGTTTATTTGTTTTTACTTGGTTATTTTGTTTCCTTGTCACAAGGTTATCTATTATATTTTATTATGTCTTATTTTTTTGTTATACTCCGGTCTTTTTTGTTTTGTTGATTATCGATGTCGTAAAAACATGTTCTTATTGTTATTGAACATAATTTATTTGTTAAAGAGATGCATGCCAACACATGAACTTGAAATCCATAGCCGCAGGCATGAGCAAACCAGAGCTGACAATGAAACTACTCACCATTCTAGCAATAGGCAACTCAGAGTACCCGAGTGAGTAGTAAAGTTGAAGAGGGAAGCAAACCCGGTCCAAATATATAGCGATAACGTCTGATATGACAGATCAAAAGACACAAATAACGTAATTTCCTGTAACCTGCGACAAAAAAAAAAGCCCTTTCATCTGAAATCAGACGCTTGTCCTCCACGATCAACGACCTATTTGAGCACTTCGTCGCGTATTCTCTTAGATGTTCATTAGACATATGCTAAAATCGCTCAGCTTGTGACAGGGCTACAGGGACATGCACAAACGGTGACAGTTGTCGGCGAGAGCGTTTCGGACCCCAGTGTCAGTACATTGATCTAGTTTGCAAATACGCCTAGGGATCTGGACCTACAGATCCGGACAGTTTCATGGTCTAATCAACATGTTACGGATTGAAGGGGCGATAGTTGCAAATATCTGCTCCATCTCCATTGGCGGGGGTCGGAATGTGGCTCTCAAACAGAACGCAAACCAGACCGACACACTTAATGCTTGTTAATACAGTGGACGGGTGTGGACCAGAGGCCGCAGTTAATGGCAAAACAAAGACCAATCTTTATGACAATGACTGCACACACACACACACAATTGAGAAGTGGAACCAATTCTGTTTACTGGTATCTGAACTTTGACACGTCCCAGAAGACTCACACCATTCGAATTTATCATCGCGCTAGCACTATGATTCGGGTAAAGAATGACACTCCAAAGGCTTTCTCTGACAGTGGCGGTGTAGTGTTCCAGTATAATAATATATCATACCCAAATATTTCTGTGAACACTATTGTGGTCACCATACAAGCGACAATGGCACACAGTAAGTTGAGTTCTCACTGACCTTTTCGCAGGACGAGAGTGCACTGACGGTGTGTGAGGTGCAAACATCTACAGACACCTGTTGTCTGGACGGGCATTCTTGGTCGTTTTGTACAGTGTGTGGTGGGAGTAGCAAAGGCTGCACCGTCATCATCGGTACGTGTCACTTCAACTGTTCACATGGGATTTATGGACACGACTGCTCCGGGTCTTGTCTTAGTGTCAGGTCCTTATGTGAGGAAAATCCGGAAAATGCCAACATTGCAAACATCCTGGCTATACCTGTGATGACACGTGTTCTGATGTTGGGTTACAGTGTTGTTCCAATTTTGGGTTACAGTGCGAACAGACGTGTTCTGATGGCTGTGACATCATATGTGACACAGAAAGAGCAGACTGTACGCGCAAGGAAGCGTACTACGGGCCAGACTGCACTATGGGGGCCGGCGTCTCGTATGTCGATGATCCCCACGTTAAGAAGAGTCTGCCGACTACAACAAACCCAAACATATGGATACCTTAATGTGTACTGGATATTTTCTTTCTGTGCTGGACATGGTTCATTTTTTGGAGTGTTTCATTGCTAGCCAAGGCTCATATCTTGGCTTGTGTGTGTGTGTGTGTGTGTGTGTGTGTGTGTGTGTGTGTGTGTGTGTGTGTGTGCTGGCCATGGCTCATATCTTGGTGTGTGTCATGTTAGTCATATCTCATATCTTGGAGTGTCCGTGTTAATCATGTCTCATATCTTTAAGTGTGTATGTGTTTAGTTATATCTCATATCTTAGTGTGTATCCGTGTTAGTCATGTGTCATATCTTTGTGTTTGGGGCTAGTGATATCTCATATCTCTGTGTGTATGTTTATGTTAGCCATATCTCATATCTTTGTGTGTGCATGTCTGTGTATGTCACATCTCATATCCTTGTGTTTGCATGGCTATGCTAGTCACATCTCATATCATTGTGTGTGCCTATCTATGTTGGTCATATCTCATATCTTTGTGTGCATGTCCATGTTAGACATGTGTAATTTCTTTGTGGGTGCATGTCTATGTCAGTCATATCTCATATCTTTATGTGCATGTTTATGTTAGTCATGTGTTATATATCTTGATGTATGCCAGTGTTAGTCATGCCTCGTATCGCTATGTGCATGTATGTGTTTGTCACATCTCATATCTTTGTGTGTGCGTGTCTGTGTTAGTCACCTCTAGTGACTCGGGCAGATGGTGCTCGTAAACCTGGGAGGGCCGACCATCTAAGGGCAGAATCCCCCTACAGAAAAGATCACCTGCTGCCTTGCAGGAAGATTGGGGACAATCAAAGGCTAGGGAAAGCAAACCTGAATAAAATGCTGGCTGAAATCGGATGCACTGGGCCACTGGCGCAGAACACAGTGCAACGTTTTTAACGGGTGTTCAATCAGAGTGGATCTGGCAGACTCTAATTGTGATGTTCTGTTTTTAACACACCTAACCTGACAGCTGAGTTCATGTGAGGAGCTGGAATCCTACTCTGATTGGGTCCTGATCGCAGAGAGAGACATATTAATTCGAATGTGAAAGTGCACATCAATGGTTTCAATCTATCTTCGTATGTGTTCTCCATATGTTGGAGACTACCTTCAATCGGTTTTGATTAACTAAAAACAATAGAGAAGAGGAACATTCTCATTTTCGTTAACAACTATTGATCATACATTCTACTTGGTAATGCTATTTTCTATTTTCACCTGAAATGCAACAATGTTCTTTATGTTTTCACTGTTCTATTCTATTCCTCTTAAAAAAAAAAAATATCGTTCTCATGATGTTATCAGAGCTGGGTTCAAGCAAAAAATGCATTACAATGCAAAGCTGCAGTAAAGCTAATTGTAAGGAGAAATGAAATATAGAGAGAAAAAAATAGAAAAATAGAAAAAACGGTATGGTTAATAGCGCTTTACGTATCTATACATATCTGTGTGTGTGTTATATATATATATATATCAAATAAATATCACATATATATATATATGTGTGTGTTTGTTCCGGCTGAAGGCCTATTGAGCCGAAACGTTATTCTAATTTATGTCGTTCACTTATTATGTAAAGCTTTAACCATACAGTTTTTTTCTTTTCTTTTTTATTTCTATTTATTTTTTCATTTCTCCTTGTTATCAGAGCTCCCAGATGTACATCAGCTGAAACGGCACTGTCATGTTTAAACTCTTTCTTTGGTGTGTGCACATTTGAGATCATTCCCACATCCTAGTAGGAAAATTGGAGCGTGACAAGAGATATATATTGCAGGTCGTCTATGACAGTTTTGAAGAGTGACAATGATTAATAAGGATGCAGGTTTGAGACTACAAGAAGTGGAAGTCAGGTCGGTTCGGACAGCACGGAAGATTAAAGGAACGGTCAAGATTCAGCAGGTAGAAGTAAACAGCTCAAAAAAGCAACACTGTAAATAGCAAGTGAGTGGATGCCCAGGAAGGAAAAGTTACAAACCCAAATGGACTGAAGACATACTAGTATCATTGAGCTTTCAGAAACTTTCAGTTAAGAGGGATAGCTTTGTATCACCTGTTTGGTAAATTGATCACCAATGTGCCTGTCTAAGTACAGTGAAATAGTTTTCAGTAATCGGCTGCATCTCAGAAAATAAGTTCATTTAATGATGATCACTTTAGTGTTCTTGCTGTTTATATGGAAATGGTTGTATTTTACTTTCAGTGTTGACTTTTTGATTGTGTTGTTAGTTCGTTTGTTGATTGCCTGGTCTGCTATTTAAGATCCAGAAATCTACGTTCTCACACAGACAACGTGCTATCCAGGGTACAGCGATCACCATCTATAGAAGTAAGCATGAAGGCTGAAAGGGAAACCCAGTAAAATGCCCAACTAGCAAAACGTTTTCAGTTTGCGAGTAGTGGCAGTTGTAGGTAGAATGATATCAGTCGTCTATACCTGAGAACATTACGTAAATAAGGATGTTCTAGGATTTCCCATTCAGCCCTCAGGCTTACTTCTGTAGGTGGCGATGATCCAGCAGTACACGTACCAAAACCATTAGGCCAATGCTATCCATGTTTTGGGCATTGTTGAATCTGTGGATTTTCTATCCGTTCAGTTTTAGAGCCGACAAAAAACTGCCACACTATTGCAAGATGTTGGCGATTATGATCGGCTTCAGTGCAATGTATCATTGCAGGGATTAAAGTTGGCGACCATTGGCTACTTCTGGATACTGTATCAAGGCGAGAATAAACGTTGACGACTATTGTCTGCTTCAGGGCACTGTATCATTGCAGGGATAAAAGTTGGCGACTATGGGCTACTTCTGGATCAAGGCAAGGATAAACGTTGACGATTATTTTCTGCTTCTGGACACTGTGTCATTGCAGGGATCAAACTTAGCGACTTTGGTCTACTTCTGGATACTGTATCAAGGTAGGAATAAACGTTGACGACTATTTTCTGCTTCAGGACACTGTGTCATTGCAGGGATCAAAGTCGGCGACTATGGTCTACTTCTGGACACTGTATCAAGGCAGGGAAAATAATGTACATTCCTCGCCATTAATTACCCGCGGTTGTGAATGTTGTACTGTAGCGTGGCGTTTTGTCAGACAGAGGTAATATGAAAGAATGTCGAAGCAGGTTCATATCACTTTCGGTGTGTGGAATGAATGCGAATATCAGAACGTTATATCTTTAGATTTACAAGTACAAGTTATAAGGGATAACTCCAGCAAAAAGCATTAAACAAGGCTACACAACATACTACTACAAAATCTGCACGATAAAATCAACTAGTTCTGTGATGACGCATCTCAGAAATTAGTTAAAATTCCAAGATAAATGACGTACCGCATACATATAATGCATTTGATGAATGAAGTATTAAATGTCACTAGACTAGAGCTCATTAATTTCAAGGTGAACCAGTGTGCTCTCTTACTGTTATTACTTTGCCCAACTCAGTGAACTTTGAACTCATTTCTTTGTCAGGTGCCCATTCTTTTACAGTCGATGTACTAGAGGGCGTCAGAATAGATTTGAATCAATTTTCCTTGTTTCGCCAAGACAGAGAGCTAACCACTATGCCACTAATACTTTCTATAAATGTAGTAAAGCCATGTAGCCATGATTGACTAATTTTGCGTTCTTCAACCAAAGTATATCAAGCTAATCCACTATTGATCTTAAGTGTTGCATTGAACAAAGAAAACTACAAATAAAACGTGCATCTTTGTTTATTTCTGTTGAGTTCGGTCAGTCTAAGTTGTACTCAAATGAGCATGGACACTCCAGCTCACTGGCATATCATGGATTTTGATTGTGCACAAATTACTGGTTATGTCGAAAAATGCAAATAAAGACAAAAATGCTCAATAATCTTGGGAGTTGACATTGTATAGCAAAGAATATGAAAAAAATGTGATGTTCAATTAAGAAATAAAAGATCTTGCCAAGGATCCACGTACAAAGGCGAGATTCCATTTAATTTGAGGTTTCAGTTGTGACGTTTCGGTTTGGGTTTTAACTGGAATGTGCTTGTAATCTAAAAGTGCTGAAACCAGATCAAAGTACACGAATTTACTCGCTAATGATCATATTTCACATGCGAGAAACAGTCATAGTTTGATACTATCATTACTTATTGTGATTCTAAATTAGCTTTATTTATAGACTTGCAAGTCCAAAAGAAATTATTAGTTTACTTTAATTGCATGGATATTTGAGCCTAGTAATCTATCATGTTTAGCAATTTTTCGATAGACGAAATTTAAAATTTATTTTTTTTTAAAAACGCGCCAGAGACGACTGCTGTCAAAATACATTTAGCGATGTATAACTGATGATTAATTCAAGAGGCCCAGTTCTCAAGGCTCCTTAAAAAGTAAAAGAAAAAAGTCAAAAGAGAACATACAGATAAAGGTTAAAACGTTGATTAAATAGTTTGAATGAACTGTTTCCACTTTGACTGATAGCTGTATTTTGTTCAGTTTAATATATAATATAAGACGTATTGATCTCTTGTATCAGGTTAATAGAATTAATTTTTGTTAACCCTTATGTTAATTCATAAAATGTTAAATAAACGCCCAGTGCACTAATTTATTAATTAAATCTCTCTATAAAATGGTTCATAAGTCGTGCCCAACTTTAAAAATCAATATCTTTTAAACCGCTTTTGTAATTTTTTTCCAAATTTGCATGTATAGTTATAATGATTAGAACCCAACAGGGAATTAATTTCATTAAAAACAAACATTTGGTTATTATTATTGCTTATTTGATTTATATAAATTTATAACGACCCATTGATGTAGTCAAAACTTAGTGTTTACAGTATTTAAGTTAAAAATAGCGATTACAAATCTATACACGCTCAAATTTACGATTTTGCACGCTTTCCGCGTGAGTTTCCTGACACAATTAGACACTTGTAGTAAACACGAGACATTGTGTATTCCATTTCCGTTAATTCAGCGGCGTAACGTGGAACAATAACATTTATCACGAGTCTTAAAATGAAATTCTGCAGTTTACAAAACATCGCAATAAAAATGTATGACTATTTTTGCAAAGAGGCTAAACGAGGAAGATTATTTCATTCTTTAGAAAACCCTGAGAATAGGACAAGACACATTTTGGATTTATCTAAACGGTCATTTAATCGCTGGATTCAAGCACGTGACCGTCAATGTTCCAAATATACAAAATCACAAGGAAGAGCAAAAATGTTGGATAATTTCGACAGTGAACTTATTAGAAGTGAAATTCGCAAAATGTTTGGTATGAATGAAACTGTTACAATAAGAAAATTAAAAGTATCGCTGAAAAAGAACAACAGTATTGAAATATCAAAGTCTACATTATGGAGGAATGTGAGAGCTGCAGGCTTTACATTCAGAAAGTATTCCAATGGACGAAACATCATCTGTGAGAAGCCACATATAGTAGTCATGAGAAGCAAGTACTTACGTGAAGTAAAAGAGGTGCGCAAGCAAGGTTATGATATTGTGTACTTGGATGAAACATGGATCAATGCTCACCACACTAACCAAAGGGAATGGCAGTCATCAGATGGAAAGATTAAGAGATTAATACCTAGCAGCAAAGGACAGCGCTTGATAATTGCTCATGCAGGTAGTCGACAACATGGACTAATACAGAATGCAGAGCTCATTTTTCTTTCAAAATCCATAGACAATCGGGATTATCACTCTGAGATGAATGGTCACATATTTAGACATTGGATTGAAAATTATGTTCTCCCAGCACTAGATCGACCATCTTGCCTAATAATGGACAATGCAGTGTACCACAACATTGTTGCACTTGAAGATGAAGTCCCGACGTCATCCAGTACAAAAGATGCTATTAAGATATGGCTCACAAAGGAGCACATACAATTTAATAACATGTACTTAAAACCTGAATTACTATCTCTAGTAAAGCAAAAACAAAGGACAAAGATTTTTCAAATAGATAAGATTATCCAAGAGCACGGTCATATAAGTTTGAGGCTGCCACCTTACCATGCTCATTTAAATCCAATAGAACTAATCTGGGCAAAATTAAAAGGACAAGTGGCAGATGAAAATACAACATTCAAAATATGCGATGTAAAGACTCTTGCTAATCTCGCTTTATTAAATATAGACAAAGATTATTGGGCTAAATGTGAAGACCACGTCTTAAAACAGGAAGAGGAATATTGGAAAAATGATGGTTTGTGGAATGTTCAACCCCAAACAGTTATTAATCTTTTAGACTCGTCTGATTCAGAATGAAAGTATATAGCCCCCACAATGTTGGCCCCTATATTACCTTAAATTATTTCAACAAACGGTCCTTTTCAGGACCACACAACTATGAAAATTGGACATACAGGTATACCTTGATATTATTATCGTCCGTCCTCGAACTGAGCAGACAATAATTCTCCTGGTGTTTTGTTTTATCCAGTTATTTCCCCATTACGGCCACGCCTTTACCTAGTGAAAATTAATCGTAGACCAGCAACTACGGTAATTTCTATTCTTTAGGGCTTCACAATTTACAATTTTGACAAACATCAAAGAAATATCGCCGCTTTAAGAAAACTGCAGCTGCAAGATATTTGTTAAATATACATTTAAAGGGTCTTTTGCATTCTAATAACATTTGGAAAATTTCAAAAGTATTTAACAAACGGTTAGAGAGTAATAGCGTTTTGAAGTTGGGCATATGTTTTGAAACGAGCTATAGTTGTTGACGAATCGGTCACATTTTAGTCTCGAGTGTACATAACAAGATCATTATAGTGAAGAGATTTAATAATGTTATATATATAGTGTAGCAGCTACAGCTGTTTTCATTTCAAAGCGGCATCATTGGCTCGTCGAGTGAATCATGGACAATAGGACAACAGACAAGAAAATCATTGGAGGCTGTAGAAATGTGGTTTTACAGAAGATTGTTGAGAATACCATGGAAAGCTAAGAAGAGAAATGAAAACGTTCTGAAAGAGGCCGAAGAAAAAGAGAGCTAATTTCCCAAATTAAGAAGAAACAATCATAATTTTTTGGCCCATGTCATGAGATGGGAAATGTTGGAATATATTGTGACAACTGGGGAAATTGAGGGAGGAAGAGACAGAAGGAAGCAAAAAGAAAAGATACCAGACAGCTTAAGAGAATGGCTTGGCAGAAGGTCAACAATAGAAATGATAAATAACTGTCGAGATCGAAAGTTGTGGAAAGACACGATCACTTACGCTAGCAGGCATGGTACTTGATGATGATGATTAATGACTGAGAGTGTTCCAAAAAGATGAAGTTGAAGAAGTAGTAGGGAGAAGAAGAACAACAACAATAACAACAACCACAATGATAGGTGTTGCAAATTTGAACCGCAAGTGAGAAATGTTAATTCTAAAAAAAGGAAACTTTTTCAAATGAAAAACATCATCACCATCATTCTAAACAAACACTACATTCGGTCCATTGTTAAACTTAAATGTAATAATTTGACGCTGCAACCCAAAATTGTTTGAAGTAAGATTAGTGGAAACCGAACTGGCTTTCGTTCCATCTAACAAAAGCAATAAATAATAAACATTTATATGTTATAGACAGGGCGAAGTGCTGTCAGTCTAACAGACATAACTGCAGTAGCGATGTTGTGGCAGATGCAACAGAGCTTTGTACAGACACGGAATAGCACGCTTCACTGATTTCTCGGAAGCGCATTACTCGGCATTAAAACACGACTTCATCAGCAGCTCTGTGCATTGACTTATCAAGCGGAATGCCCGTTACGAAGACAGTACGGAATACTTGGTAATTTAATTATATTGAGCAAAACAAAGACACGGCGATAGGGAAAAACACTATTATTTTATTCCCAATATATTCTTTCTTAGTTTATATTTCAACTGTAATACTTTTGTATTAATTGTTTATGATTATAACTTTACAAGGATTTGTGTTTGAGGATACTGTAATTTGGTTTTATAGAAGAATGTTGAGAATGCCATGGACAGCCCAAATTGAGTAATGAGGGAATTCTGAAGAAACACACACAAAAAAAACGACTTTTTGTTTGGAAAGATTCTTTTCAACATCAGAATGAAGGAATAATTCGTAGACTGCCATGCTATGAGACGGAACAGTAGAATATATTGTGACAACAGGAAACATCCAGGGAAGAAGAGACAGGAAAACAGATCAAAGCTACAAGACAGCTTAAGTGCGTGTTATAGAAAGGATACGGCAGCAGAATTAATAAACATCTGCAGAGTTATGAAGTTGTGAAGGCGTGATCACCTATGCCAGTAGGCACCGAACTTGCTGATGATGGGAATTTGTGTTTGCTAAATCATTTTTGGAATACTTGGTTATAACTAGCAAAATATAGGGAAAGAGAGATCGCGGACTACAATGAGAGAAAATACTAGGTAGCTTGGTGTCATGGAAAACAGTCAACAACAGTGCCTCAGAACAGGACACAATCGACTCCATAGTCTCATGTATACAAAATTCAAGATCGGCACCTCAACTATTTGTACATGTGGACAGGCGCCCCAGACTGCTGAACACATACTTCAAGACTGCACTGAATATAGTAGACTGAGGAAAATCCATTGGCCCATAGATACAACACTGCAGATAAAACTATATGGGAAACTGCAAGAATTACAAAAGACAGTAAAATTTATACCGGAAACGACATTGGAGATATAGACAATTAAAACTTCAGGCAAACGAACGATAGATAGATAGAATTAATACATGAAGTGGACTCTTTTTGTGTTTAACTCAAAAGCATATGTGCTTTTTAACCAAAGACCTTTTTTGGGGGGACTCAATGAAGATACCGCCGATGGAAGAATAAATTGTACTATTAATCCCATAAATGATTCGCTTCCAGAGGTTTATGATGTAAACAAAGCAGTTTTTTCATTGCAAGTGCATAATGTCCACACCTATAATTGGTCAGGATTGTGTAGCAGCAGCAGCTTCATAGCGAACACAGAAAACATCATAGGATTGTGCTGTTCTGAAACAGCTATGCCATGCTACCCTGGAATTGCCTTTAATGGGATTACTGTGACCACAAACCACTCTCCATGTGTGTGCCACATATTTACACCCCAGAAAGAAATACTGAATATAACAACATCATGTGCCGTCTGTGATATTAATGACCACAGACCAGGAGCCTCCAGCATGATTGATACAACTGTTGCACCAAGCAATACATCAGCAGAGCCATATCTATGGAATGTTAATCTGACATTGTTCTTGAATGATGTCCAAGCTAATGAGACATCAGAATCGTGTGGCGGCAGCTACAAGAAGGGAGCGGAGAACATCATGGATTTCTGCTGCTATAAAGGAGACTTGCCTTGCTATCCCAGAATTGCCTTAAATGGGATCACTGTAGTTGAAAACTTCTCCTCTTTGTGTAAACTACACATTCACATCTAAGAGTGAATCAGTGAAGGTCACAAAATCATATTCTCTCTGTGGTTTTACTAACTACAGGTCATGTGGCTTCTGTTGGATTGGAAATGATAACTTACCACCACTGTGTGTCTATATGTTGGAATTGGAGTCATCAATGATGGCCTAACATCATCAAGTGCTACGACGATCATCATTTTCGGGAGGACGTAAACTCCCATGGTATATGGTGGATAGGCGGCAGGAACCATTGAAGGCTATGTCTGAAAAGTGTTCCTTCTTGCAGTTTCCTCATATTCCAAGTCCGGCTTGTTGCAGGAGCTACTGAGTTAAGTGCTCTGTGCACACCGTGAGCTGTGTGTCTCATACGTTTTGATCCTGCTTCGATTCCCCGCTTGTTTACGATGAATGATGATATCGTATGACGAGGAACAGTTGGCTGTGTTCACTTTCTGCACGGTTTCGCCTTATGTCTTTTTGGCGTGTGCTGAGACTGCTACGATGGGGATTACAGTTACCTTTCTTTGTTTGGGAGATGAGTTAGTAATTCGGATGATTTCACTGGCACGGGCGGTTGAGCAATTATGGATTTTAATTCGTTTGCTGTGATGCCGAGGCCTTCCATAACCAATAACCAATAATTAATACGTTGCACTGTGGGTAGAAGATTGTGGAAGGTCATGATCGCCTACGCCATCCGGTACGGCACATGATGATGAAATCGTTTTAAATATTAAATTAAAAATAAAAATAAAAATAAAAAAACATATGGGTAAAGGCTGTCCCGTACCATATAATGTCGGAAATGAACTTCAAATGTCACATCACTAGACCACAACATGTTGAGATTGGAGTGTGGCTAACGCATTTTTCTCGATGTTAGTACTTTACCAACTCAGGTAACCAGGAAATTATGTTTTTTAGTTTGGTAGACCAGACTGTCTCTCACTGAGACCGAACCACTTACTGTATCGCCCAGATAACCACGTTTCTATTTCACAAACTGTTATCTGAATCACTTGCCTCCACTTATATTGAGTGCCTTCACTTACAATTAACGTTTGTGACCACTTTTTTCACCGATCTTTGTCATACAATTTCACATTTACTAAGAAATTTCATTTTTTTCAGTTTTTGTGTCTTGTACGTATTTTTTGTTCCGATTATTAATATTTTTTTTAAAATTAAAATTAATGCGTATGTTAACTTAACGTATGAACAATCACAGAACATACTGTTTATGTTGTTCATTCATTCACTTGTTATAAACATATAATATGACCATCAAATGCAACAACCATCTACGATAAATTACAGAAAAAATAGTCAATACAATTAATTTTCGAGAAAATAAATTGCTTAGTAGTTAGATAATGAAAGGTACATGGCATAATATCTGTTATAACGTTGTCGTTAAGAAGTAGCAAAACGTCTTGCTGCTGGTATAAAATAACACAGGACTTCCGGTCAATATGCAGATAGGCGGCAGGAACCATTGAGGTTCAGTTTGAAAATTGTTCCTTGTTACAGTTTCCCCATATTCCAAGTCCGGCTTGCTACCGGAACTACTGAGTTTAGTGCTCTGTGCACACCGTGAGCTGTGTTTTTCATCCGGATCGTGTTTCGATATTTCGATTGCTTACGATGAATGATGATATCGTATGACGAAGGACAGTTTAGCTGTGTTAACTTTCGGTGCCGTTTAGCCTTATGTTTTTTGACGTGTGCTGTAGCAGCTATGATGGGACTGCAGCTGCCTTTTTTGTTTGAGTTTTAATTCGGATGATTGCACTGGCACGGGAGGTTGAGCAATTATGGATTTTATTTCGTTTGCAGTGATTCGGGGCCTTCGACTAACAATAACCATAAAATAACACATCATCCTTTGATAAAATGAAGCAATCGTACAATTATGACTATATCATATCAAGTCTCTTATCCGCATTAAAAGCGACAAAAATATAAATCTTTCACAGTTATTGACACCCTTCTATAAGGTAAGCAGTGAGCTACTTATGGGGTTGGAGAGTACATAGCAAAGTACCCACAGATCATCTTTATTGTACATGGAAGCACTCCATAATGCTCAGATTAATAACTCAGAACTTCCTGACCGTTCGTCTTCTAGAGATTACTATATCACCACATGATAGAGAAAGTACCGAAGATGGCTTCAGTTCAGTTGTATAAAATCTGTACGTGCGGGTGAGGACTTTAAAGGGCCGGAGAATAAAGGTTTCATTTCCCCCTACAATCGCCATATTATGGACGGGTCCGAGTTTTTAATTTCTCAATAGAAAGGGAAAACAATTGTTTACCCTAAAGTAGATTAAGGGATCCTGGGTGACTCAGTGGTTAGTGTGCTCGCTTCCTGATCAGAAGGTTGCGGTGTCGATCCCCGGAAGTGACGGATATTTTTTTTCCGATTGACAAGGCTCTGAGGTTCACCCAGCCACTAAAAATGGATACAAAAGATTTTCCTTGAAATAGAGGCCTGGCGTGATACCGACCACATGACCCCAAATATATGCCGTGGTCACTGAAGGTTCCTAACATCATATTCCCCGTACGCCTATCAAAGTCTGAAGGGAACGTTACTTTTTGCGCTGATCAAACCCGCATCCTCAATTATGGATAATGTCATGTTCTACCACACTTGGCTCTACATAACAAGTTGACTCGAGTTTATCTTCAATCTTGCAGTGATGCTTAGAGATCAAATAATTCAAAAGAAAATAGAGGAGTCATCAATGTGTGACTAAACAAACAAAAAAAAAACATGGAGTACATAAATAACTGTCGGTAACATCAGAAAAAAAAAAGAAATTGTCCATCAAATTTAGAGCAAGGATGAGCAGAAGACAGAAATAGAAAGAAGTCAGGAAAGAAAGAGAGAGAGAGAGAGAGAGAGAGAGAGAGAGAGAGAGAAAGAAAGGCAGAGAGAGAAAGAGAGAGAGCTTGTTAAGTAGAAACGGCTTTATTTTAAGGAGGACAGTAGGCATGTGTTTTGGTTTCTATCCGCATTATGCATCATCATTTCCATATGCTGACTATAGAGTCAGTTCTTTATTCTCCTGCTATAAATCTCTTATATTCAACAGTTTAATCTTGATTTCCGTTGATTCTGAAGGTTCTAAAAGCAAATGAAGGTTAACATATTGTAGTCTACCCGCCCTATCCCTGCAGTAGTAGTTTGTTATCTTGTTAGTCGCTCAGTTTTAATACTGTCGTCTTCTACATCATCATCATCATCATCATCATGTGCCATACCGGTTGGCGTAAGCGATCATGTCCCTCCACAATCTTCTATCTACAGTGCATCGTATCAGTTCTGTTGTTGACCGTTTTCCATGCCATGACACCAAGCTATCCAGTATTTTCTCTCTTTGTCGTCCGCGATCTCTCTTTCCTTTTATCTTGCCAGTTGTAACCAAGTATTCCAACTTTCCTCTTCTCATGATGTGCCCGAAAAATGTCTTCTACATCATTTGCTATTTAAAAAAGTATCCTTCTATTATGGACTCTAGAACAAATGTCATGTCTTATTAAATTTCCACTGTATTAAGTTTCATTCTGAACTCAGTCTTCATTTGTTGCTTTAAGCCAAGCAGGATTGTTAACAGAATTACTTGTTTGCCTTTCTTTCCACGATGTTTAACATTCATTGTACTCATCTAATAAACTGGCTATCGCTACGGCCTCTTTCTCATTCCTGGAGTATGTCACGAGTTTTCTATGGAGCTGAGAATAAAGACCGCAAGCCCCGTGCAGCAGCAACGCTATGTTCAGGTCGAGTTTTATTTCAATCTCATTCGGAAAAAAATGTAAAGATGGACAAGCGATTGAACTGTCAAATGTGTAAATAATAAAAACATAGAACATCTCGATTTCCCATATTTTCTGGATCTTCTGATCTCAACTCACCCGAAGATAAATTAGATCGACTTTACCACTTTACATAATAAATAGGTCTCTAGATCACAAAGAGAATAAAAAATATCGTTGATTTTACAAATATACAACCAGTGGCACAAACTTAAAAAAGAACTTGTGTATTTTACAAACACAACCAATGCCACAAATTCAATAAAGAACATGTGCATTTTACAAATACATTCAATGAAACAAATTCAAAGAAGAACTCCTGTATTTTACAAACGCAACCAATGACACAAACTCAATAAAGACCCCCCACGAGAAAGCTGCCCACTTCCCTACCAAATGAAAATAGTGTCACGGAATGGAAACAGAACAATTGAAACTATGACGTATCGCGTTGGTATCAAGTGTCTAAAGTAGGCATCAAGCAATGACAAACATTTACCAAGCTCATACATCTAAGACCGTTCAACTCTTGTATGGTACCCGTACTAACATAAGGATGCGAGGGCTTAAGATACACTCAATTTATAGAAACAAAAAAACTGCTAATTTCCTGTGCAAATAAATACTACCAAGACTCTTAAACATAAATTGGAGAGGTTTTACAGCAAATGAAAACTAAAGAATCGAAGCAAAAAACACGTATCAAGCTATATACGGAGAGACACTGGGAATATAACGATCATGTGTTCAGAATGCACGAAAGAAGACGTCCACGACATTTCTTCATGAGGACACCCAAGTGGTAAAGTAAGGAAGACTAACGTAAATTATAAGAACAATTAAAGAGAGTTTAACTGTGAGCTTAATACCAAAACTAGACATACTCACGACCTAGCAGTGGGTCATCAGATAAGTAATGGTATGATCTCTGATGCGACATTGTCAGCCCGAGAGGAACTAATATTTAAGTTTAAAAAAACTGTAATCTTATAAACAAAAAGATAATATGACTTTTTAAAAAATAAATACAATGCATTGTTTCTGTGACACGTCTCGACTAATGAGCTATGGGTGTGACAAAGTCAGATTGTTTTCCTTGCAAGAAGTAGAAATGATATCATAACAACATGATGGGATATAATAATTGTTCACACACAAAAATAAAACGAGGGAATTGCAATATATGATTAAACAACAACTGTATATACTTGGAAGAGAGATATAGCGAAGACGATGGCGCTGGATAGGACACACACTACGGAAGCAACGGAGGGTATTACACAAAAGGCCCTTTTTGGAATCCCCAGGGAGAAAGACAAAGAGGAAGGCCAAGGAATTCTTGGAGAAGACAAGAACACAAAACAATAAGTCGTGTAAGAATACAAAACAATAAGTCGTGTAAGAATACAAAACAATAAGTCGTGTAAGAATACAAAACAATAAGTCGTGTAAGAATATAAAACAATACGTCGTGTAAGAATATAAGACAATAAGTCGTGTAAGAATACAAAACAATAAGTCGTGTAAGAATATAAAACAATAAGTCGTGTAAGAATACAAAATAATAAGTCGTGTAAGAATACAAAACAATAAGTCGTGTAAGAATATAAAACAATAAGTCGTGTAAGAATACAAAACAATAAGTCGCGTAAGAATATAAAACAATAAGTCGTGTAAGAATATAAAACAATAAGTCGTGTAAGAATATAAAACAATAAATCGTGTAAGAATATAAAACAATAAGTCGTGTAAGAATATAAAATAATAAGTCCTGTAAGAATATAAAACAATAAGTCGTGTAAGAATAAAAAACAATAAGTCGTGTAAGAATACAAAATTATAAGTCGTGTAAGAATATAAAACAATAAGTCGTGTAAGAATATAAAACAATAAGTCGTGTAAGAACACAAAACAATAAGTCGTGTAAGAATACAAAACAATAAGTCGTGTAAGAATATAAAACAATAAGTCGTGTAAGAATACAAAACAATAAGTCGTGTAAGAATATAAAACAATAAGTCGTGTAAGAATTAAAAAAAAACATTAAGTCGTGTAAGAATACTCAATAAAAATAAAAGTTATCTAAGAATACAAAGCCACAAAAAATGCAACATTTCCTAAGTACTCGTTTAAAAATTAAATGAACTAATAAATACAACAACGTGTTTACAGGCTTTCGTGGGAACAACATTTTTCCTTTTAAGAAAAAAAAAAACTTATTTAGCGCTTTTTCAATGTTAGCTCTAGTGTCACAAGAATTAAACAGTACGGAATAATCTGTTTAAGCTAAATATACAAATTATAGTATAACAATTAATTTTTTTTTTTTTCAATTCAGCGGGGGAAAACAACACGAACCAAAGAACCCTCTGGCAAAAACTCACTGCGTTAGAAGGTGTTACACTGTCAAGCGCCTCGGTCATCAATTTTCTCCGTACTGTCTTTGTGCGGCGCAGTTCCGGTTCCTGTAGCATGGCTAGCTGTGTTACTTGTTTGTAATGACCCTCGCTAACGCGCAGTGACAAACCGTTCATCGCGTCTTTGGCATCCGTGACGCAGGACAGACCTTGCTTTCCCTGACAGCTTGATAAATACATGTACTTCAATGTCAGACTCTCTTCTCTCACTCTCTTCTTATTCGTCCTTATCGTTTTTAATTCGGTAGCCAGTAGTTTGTGGTGAAGAAATGTTAGACATAATAGTGAAGGAAAGCAAAAATAAAGGACTCAGCCTCAATAGCAAAAAGACAGAGATAATGATATTAACTAAGAAAAAGACATCACGCAATGCACACTAAAGACAAGTGGAACAATATTAAAACAGGTTCGTGAATTTAAATATCTGGAAACAATGATAACCTCGAATTGTAGATATACAACAGAGGTGGCATGCAGAATGGCTCAGGCAATTAAAAAGGACTCAGCATTAATAGCAAAAAGACAAAGGTAATGGTAACAATAAAGAAAAAGACATCACCTCAGTGCAAAATAAAGACAAGTGGGACAATATTAAAACAGGTAAATGAAATTAAATATTTGGGAACTTTATTAACCTCAGACGGAAGACGTACAAAAGAGGTGAGATGCAGAATGGCTCAGGCAAAAGTAGCTTTAAAAAAAATGAGGAAGATACAGTGCAATTAATTTTTGACAATAGAAACAAGAAAAAGAGTTCTTAAATGTTATGTAGAGCCAGTCTTAACATATGGATGTGAATCATGGACAATAAGACAACAGACAAGAAAATCACTGGAGTCTGTAGAAATGTAATTTCTAAACAGAAGAATGTTGAGAATACCACTGACAGCTAAGAAGAGATATGAAAACGTTCTGAAAGAGGCCACAGCAAAAAGAGAGTTAATTTCTAATATTAGGAAGTAACAATCATAACTTTTGGACATGTAATGAGAAGGGAATAGCTGGAATATATTGTGACAACTGTGAAAATTGAGGGACGAAGAGATAGAGGGAAGCAAAGAGAAAAGATACCAGACCGCTTAAGAGAATGGCTTGGCAGAAAGTCAACAACAGAAATGATAAATAACTGGCGAGATCGAAAGTTGTGGTGAGACATGATCACCTACGCCAGCAGGCAAGGTACTTGATAATGATGATGATGAGTTATATTTTTTTTCGTTTTTGTTCATAATCAAACCTTCGCCTTCATTTCCTCTGTATTTCTACAACGGTCTGCGACTTCCATTACAGCTTGTATTCCGCTCCAAGCTGCTTCGAAATCTCAAGCCTTTATGTCTCTATTTTTCTACAAACCAACTTCAGTTAACCTTAACTCTGGTAACTACATTATTCTACCACGAGATAATTAATGAACTAAATAATTATTTTTTGCTTTATACTATTCGAGCCCTGCTAAACAACTAATAAATCCTCTATTTTTCTGCTTTCCGCCTATAACATCCTGTCTCTCAGTTCTCTATTTCTTAATATCCATTTCTAATCTCCCTTCTCACAACTCTCTATTTTTCTTTATCAAACTACAACCTCACTACTTATAGTTCTCTATTCCTATATTATAAAACCCTCAACTATAAACCCAGAATTCTCTATATTTTTGCGATTAGACTCCACCTTCATAAACCATAGTTTTCTATTTTTGTTCTATCCAATTGTAACTGTGCAACTCGCAGTTCTTTAAATGTTCTATTGTTTGGCTTCAACTTATACATTTATATTTCCCTATTCGTATTCCCAATTCAGCCCCAACTTAACTAATAACTATCTGTTTTATGTGCTATTTAATTCAACTTGGCAACCAATAGTTTTATATTATTTTGCTATTCAGCTTCAACTACTAATTTTTTTTCTCTGTATGATTTTCAGTCCTAACTTAGAAGCCTATAATACTCTATGCTATATAACTCCATCTTAGTAACCGATAATTCCCTATTTTTATGATACACAACTCCTTCTAAGCAACCCATAGTTCTCGACTGTTATGTTGTATAGCCCTAACTTCTTCTTCTACCATTCAGCTCCCTGTGGAGCATAGGTCTTCAACAAACACTTTCCAAGCAGATCTGTTTCTTGTCATTCTTTTAAGATCAATCCATGTCTTCCCCATCGCTTCATCTCTGCTTTCATATGTGTTCTCCAAGAATATCCTCTTTGTCTTTTTCCTTGGGGGTTCCAAAAAATGGCCTGTTGTGTAATACTCTCAGTTGGCTTCCCCAGTGTGTGTCCTATGCAACGTCATCTTCTTCGCTGTTTCTCTTTAGCCCTAACTTTATCATCATCATCATCATCATCATCATCATCATGTGCCATACCAGTTGGCGTATGCGACCATGTCCTTCCACAATCTTCTATCTACAGTGCATCGTATCAGTTCTGTTGTTGACCGTTTTCCATGCCATGACACCAAGCTATCCAGTATTTTCTCTCTTTGTCTTCCACGGTCTCTCTTTCCTTTTATTTTGCCAGTTGTAACCAAGTATTCCAACTTTCTTCTTCTCATGATGTGCCCGAAAAATGTTGATTGTCAGCCCTAACTTAGCAACCCATAAAATTATCTTTTATTTATTTATTTATTTATTTTTTATTTTTTTGCAAAACGGTCCGAACTTATCAACCCATAGTTCTATATTTGTATGCTCTTTAGTCCCAACTTAGCTACCAACATTACTCTATTTTTATGTTGTATAACTCCATCTTCATCATCATCATGTGCCATGCCAGTTGGCGTAGACGATCATGTTCTTCCATAATCTTCTATTATTAGTGCATTGTATGAGTTCTGTTGTTGACTGTTTTCCATGCCATGACACCAAACTATCCAATATTTTCTCTCTTTGTCGTCCGCAATCTCCTTTCCTTTTATTTTTTCCAGTTGTAACCAAGTATTCCAACTTTCCTCTTCTCATGATGTGACCAAAAAATGCTGATTGTTTCTTTCTGATGTTTTTTTTATGAGCTCCCTTTTTGTGTCGGCCTCTTTGAGAACTTCCTCATTTGTCTTTTTAGCTGTCCAGGGAACTTTCAACATTCTTCTGAGAAATCCTATCTCTGTGGCCTCTAATCGTCCTTTCATATGTTTGTCTATTGTCCATGATTCGCTTCCGTGGGTCAGAATTGGTTCTATATAGCACTGCTGAACTCTCTTTCTCATTTCTATTGACATAGATTTGTTGCATAAGATATTTTTCATTTTCTGAAATGCTATTTTGGCTTGAGCTATTCTGCTTTTTTATTTCTGTGGTGCATCTACCATCTAATGTTATTATTGTGCCCAAGTATTTCAAACGTTGCACTTGTTTCAGACTTGTCCTGTTTAGCAACTCCATCTTCTTCTTCTAACTTTTTTAGCTCCCAATGGAGCATATGTCTTCAACAAACACTTTCCATGTCGTTCTGTTTTTTGCAATTCTTTTAAGATCATTCCATGTCTTCTCCATCATCTTCATCTCTGCTTCTATCTGTCTTCTCCAAGAATTCCTTGGTCTTCTTCTTTGTCTTTTCCCTGTGGATTCCAAAAAAGCGCTTGTTGTGAAACACTCTCAGTTGGCTTCGGTAGTGTGTGTCCTATCCAGCGCCATCGTCTTCGCTGTATCTCTTTATCCATTGGTGTTTGACTGGTACATTTCCATAATTCCATCTTAGGAACCTGTATTTCTCTCTTTGTATGCTATATAGCTCTAAGATGGCTAGATGCAGTGATAGAGACATGTAACAACAAAGGAAAATCACTAATTCACACAGTTCGAGCAGCTCAAGAACGACAAATGATATAACCAAGATACCTTTTCGGTATCAGTGAGAAAGAGAAAAGAAGAAAGATGATAGCCCGATCTTAGCAACCCACAATACTCTATTTTTATGCTATATAACATCATCTTAGCAACCCACAATACTCTATTTGTATGCTATATAACATCATCTTAGCAACCCACAATACTCTATTTTTATGCTATATAACTTCATCTTAGCAACCCATAATTCTCTATTTTTTTATTATACACAACTCCGTCTAAGCAATCCATAATTCTCTATTTTTATGCTATATAGTCCTAAATTAGCAACCCATAGTTCTCTATTTTTATGCTATATAGTCCTAAATTAGCAACCCATAGTTCTCTATTTTTATGCTATATAGTCCTAAATTAGCAACCCATAGTTCTCTATTTTTATGCTATATAGTCCTAAATTAGCAACCCATAGTTCTCTATTTTTATGCAATATAGTCCTAAATTAGCAACCCATAGTTCTCTATTTGTATGCTATTTAGTCCCAACTTACCAACCCTTATTTCGTTGTTCCTATACAATATTACTCCAGCAAAGCATTTCACAGTTCTCTAAATGTTCTGCAATCTTTCTCCAATTAGCTACTCGAGGTTCTCTCTGCTATTTTAATCGAACTCAGTAACTCATAGTTCTCTATTTTTACTCTATTCCACCAACTTTAGAAAATCATAATTCTCTATTGTGCTATTAGAGCCGATCTTTCTTACTCACATTCCTCTACTTGTTTCCCCATCCGAACCTACCCCGATTACTTTCACAATCTCTTTACAAGGGATTCATATTTATTGTATTGTTTCATACTCTTACATTTTATCTACCAACAGTAGTTTCCAACTTACACTCAGCAGCCAAACCGGCAATGAATTCTGGCAGCATAATTAAAGAAGGAAAAGAGGGAAAGAATTCGAAAAGAAACTTGGACGATTCTTTAAATTTTGCATTCTCTAAAAATCTGCGGACGTATTCATTAGCTTACTAACTTAGAAGAAGTAAAGAAGGCGGTGAGGTTCCAGCCCGTTTAATTAGGTTTCTGGAAACTTAGTTTCAAAGTCTAGCCGCGGACGACCAGTAAACAAGATTAGTTACCACAAGTACCGAGCAACGAAACCAGACAAACAGCTTTCTTCAACCTTCCAGTGTTCTCCAGCAACATCCGAGCTGGCCAGATCCAGAAAATGGTGTTTAAGTTGACCTGAAATAATTATTGTTAAATATATTTTAATTGCAATATGTACTTTTAGTTTTTCGCTCATTTTTCATTTTATTTTGAGCAAAAATGAAAGTAGAATGTTTGGTATAAATGCGATACGAGATATCTTTAAACTCTATGGTAATACTAGATTAAACGTCAAACTACAAAAAAGATAGCTCGATCGATCTCTCTATCTTTCGTTCGCCTGCAGTATTGTCTACATTTGCAGTGTCGTTTCTTGTATAAATCATGCTGTTTTTATTTAATGTTCTTGCAGATGCCCATATAGTTTTGCTTATAGTGTTGTATCTATGATCCACTAGGTTTTCCTCAGTGTACTATATTTAAAACAGTCCTGAATTATGAGATGGATTAATGAAACATTAGACACACTGTAAGGAAAAGAAAGGAAACGCTAACAAAGCTAGAGACCGCAAGTGTATCTCTCCTAGTCACTGAAAGACACACGAGAAAGAAAAGAAGAAGATTTGTGGTATTAGTTATAAGTTAATACTCTTCATGTTATTGCCTTGCTATGTATGTTAAAAACGGATACAATTGCCAGATTTCATTAATCTGTATTATGAGTCTACCAAAGAAATCGGGCGTGATTGAATGCGATGATCATCGCACAATAAGCCTTATGAGTCATATGACTAAGATATTACTAAGAATCATCATGCGAAGAGTGCGAAACAAAATCAGTCCAGAAATTAGCGATGAACAGTGTGGTTTTGTTAGAGATAAAGGAACAAGCAATGCCATTTATATCATAAGATCTTTAGTAGAAAGAACCATAGAGGTGAAAACAGATCTATACCTATGTTTCCTAGATTACACCAAGGCATTTGACAAAGTAAAGCACCAAGAAATTATAAAAAATTTAGAAAGCATAAACGTAGACAGCAAAGATCTAAGAATAATAAAGAACATGTACTGGCAACAAACAGCGGCCATAAGAACTGGAAATCAATTGGGAATGTTGCAACAAATAAAACATGGTGTTAGACAAGGTTGTGTGCTATCACCAGATTTGTTTAATATTTATAATGAGATTATTTTAAGATCCATAAGGGGAATGCCTGGAATAACAATTGTAGGTCCTAATATAAATAATCTAAGGTATGCTGATGATACAGTCTTAATCGCTAAGAGTGAAAATGAGTTACAAGAAATGTTGGACATTATAGTGAAAGAAAGCAAAAATAAAGGACTCAGCCTTAATAACAAAAAGACAAAGGTAACGGTAACAACAAAGAAAAAGACATCACCTCAGTGCAAAATAAAGACAAGTGGAACAATATTAAAACAGGTAAATGAATTTAAATATTTGGGAACTTTATTAACCTCAGACGGAAGATGTACAAAAGAGGTGAGATGCAGAATGGCTCAGGCAAAAGCAACTTTCCAAAAAATGAGGAAGATAATATGCAATCCATTTTTGACAATAGAAACAAGAAAAAGAGTTCTTAAATGTTACGTAGAGCCAGTCTTAACATATGAATGCGAATCATGGATAATAGGACAACAGACAAGATAATCACTGGAGTCTGTAGAAATGTGGAAGTTCTTTAGAGAAGAATGTTGAGAGTACCATGGACAGCTAAGAAGAGTAATGAAGATGTTCTGAGAGAGGTCAAAGCAAAAAGAGAGCTAATTTTCAATATTAGGAAGAAACAATCATCATTTTTTTGCCATGTAATGAGAAGAGAACAACTGGAATATATTGTAACAACTGGAAAAATTGAGGGACGAGGAGATAGAGGGAAGCAAAGAGAAAAAATGTACAGACAGCATAAGAGAATGGTTTGGCAGAAGGTCAACAGCAGAAATGATAAATAGCTGCCGAGATCGAAAATTATGGAGAGACATGGTCACCTACGTCAGCAGGCCCGGTACTTGATGATGATGATGATGATTATGAGATTATAGGGAGCCACGATAGCTCAGTGGTTAGTGAACTGGACTACAAGCGACAAGAGGTCGGGTTCGATCCTGATCGACGGCTCCAGGTTCACCCAGCCTTAAATGGGTACCGGATTTTTTTTTCTGGGAAAGTAAAGCGACACGCACGTAATACCGACCACATTACCCAAAAAATCTTGTGCCGAAGGTCTGTAAAAATTATGGTCACTAACACCATATTCCCTATACGCCACTTGGCGTGTTGGTGTACTTTACTTACTATTGTAAGATCACACACTACGAAGATCAATATAGACACCGAGAATATTATCAGTTGGTGGTTTCATTATAAATAGCCTAAATAAGTTGATGCTTGTTTTAATCGTTGAGAAGGAGAAATTATGACCATATTTTATTGATATTATTAAGTTTAAAAATAATAACCTTAGCTTCGACAACAAAAGTCTTTATTTCAGCAATTAAGAAAATTATCATAAATGTAAATCATCTGGGCGCATGTCCTTTGCAGAACGTTGCATTCACCACAACACGTCTGAGAGACTCTCGGTCTATAGTCAGATCTCCAACAGAACGTTGCATTCACCACAACCCGTCTGAGAGACTCTCGGTCTATAGTCAGATCTCCAACAGAACGTTGCATTCACCACAACCCGTCTGAGAGACTCTCGGTCTATTGTCAGATCTCCAACAGAACGTTACATTCACCACAACCCGTTTGAGAGACTCTCGGTCTATAGTCAGATCTCCAACAGAACGTTGCATTCACCACAACCCGTCTGAGAGACTCTCGGTCTATAGTCAGATCTCCAACAGAACGTTACATTCACCACAACCCGTTTGAGAGACTCTCGGTCTATAGTCAGATCTCCAACAGAACGTTGCATTCACCACAACCCGTCTGAGAGACTCTCGGTCTATAGTCAGATCTCCAACAGAACGTTACATTCACCACAACCCGTTTGAGAGACTCTCGGTCTATAGTCAGATCTCCAACAGAACGTTGCATTCACCACAACCGTCTGAGAGACTCTCGGTCTATAGTCAGATCTCCAACAGAACGTTACATTCACCACAACCCGTCTGAGAGACTCTCGGTCTATAGTCAGATCTCCAACAGAACGTTGCATTCACCACAACCCGTCTGAGAGACTCTCGGTCTATAGTCAGATCTCCAACAGAACGTTGCATTCACCACAACCCGTCTGCCCATAGGGCATACACCCAGATACTCCTTCTCTTATATAAATTTTTATTCTAGCAGTTTTCAATCCTTGTAAAGATCTTTTATCAAATCTCGCCATTTGTCTCTGCTCTGTGCAAGCAACTCTATCTCACCAAGGGAGCCGATTCCTGCTGCTCTTGCTTCTCTGATCAATGTTCTTCTCAGTGTCTCTCTGGGTCAGCCTCTTTTCCTCTTACCTGTTGTTTCCCACACAAGGGCTTGCTTTGTTATTGTAATGTGATGTGTTGTCAAGATATATACCATACCACAAAGAACATTACAACGCCTAACCTGTTACATTATTCGGTTATTATCTCTCCTCATCACATGTTCAACATAT
Source organism: Megaustenia siamemsis (assembly GCA_032433765.1). Lineage (NCBI taxonomy): Eukaryota > Metazoa > Mollusca > Gastropoda > Stylommatophora > Ariophantidae > Megaustenia > Megaustenia siamemsis. Next base: position 179,194,568 of record JAVIAB010000092.1, read on the forward strand.
GACCATCGTAATTTCTAATAGGTGGTCCAAAAATATAAATGGTTCAATTTATAGCTGGACAATGAAAATGGAAACGATTTTAAACGGAACTTTTTTCTGAATCATTGTTTACAACAGGTGATACACACAACAACGGTGTCTAGTGAAACATAGCCAAGTGTGACGGCGTACTTTGAAGAAAGACCGTGGAAAAGTTGGGACAAATAGTTCCATGAGTTTCTTTTTTATAAATCGTCAATCGTATTGTAGAAATATTGATTTTATGTAGTTTAAGCTGTATAAGAATATAGAACAAAGAGTAATGTAAAAATATGGAACAATGAGTCGTGTAAGAACATGGAACAATAAGTCGTGTAAGAATATGGAACAATAAGTCGTGTAAGAATATGGAACAATGAGTTGTGTAAGAATATAGAACAATAAGTCGTGTAAGAATATAAAACAATAAGTCGTGTAAGAATATAGAACAATAAGTCGTGTAAGAATATAAAACAATAAGTCGTGTAAGAATATAGAACAATAAGTCGTGTAAGAATATAGAACAATAAGTCGTGTAAGAATATAGAACAATAGGTCGGTTAAGAATATGGAACAAGAAGGTGTGTAAGAATATAGAACTCTCCCACAGATCTTGTCAGATCTCCCACAGAACGTTGCATTCGCCAAAGCCCGTTTGAAAGAATCTCTGTCTTTAGTCAGACCTACAGAACTTTCACCATGATCAATGATACCAAGATAACCAAGCTTGTTCAATCTATACACTGAGCAAATCTTTAAAAACATCTCAGAGATACCAGGTCTAAACATTAATGGAAAGATAATCAATAACCTGAGATATGCTGATTATACTGTTCTACTAGCAGAAAATCCTAAAGACCTACAACAATTGCTTAATGTGATAAACACAACAAGCAAAAAATATGGACTAGAAATGAATATCAAAAAGACTAAAACTATGATCATAAACAAAGAAAATTCTCAAGACCTACAATTAAATATCACAGTTGAGGGAATACATCTGGAGACAGTCCAGAGCTACAACTACCTAGGACATACTATAACCAATGATGGAAAATGCAAAACTGAAATAAATAAAAGAATAGGTATGGCAAAAAGTAATTTTAATGCCATGAAAAATTTACTAACAACAAAACAAATATCAGCAGGGCTGGAACTAAGAATGGCAAAATGTTACATCTTCTCAATATTCCTGTATGGTGCAGAAACATGGACATTAGACAAGAAAACAGAACAGAAAATTGAAGCCTTTGAAATGTGGATTTATAGAAGAATAGGTAGAATTGGATGGAAAGAAAAGATAACAAACGATGAAGTTTTAAAATTGAAAATAAAAAGAGAACTGCTGAGCACAATTAAGACAAGACAAATTAAATTTTTGGGGCATGTTAAAAGACACAATAGCCTACTAAAAGTAATATTGGAAGGAAAAATACAAGGCAAAAAGAGGCAGAGGCAGAACAAGACTAACATGGAAGAGTAACATCAAAAGATGGACAAGTCAATCTATGTTAGCCTGCACCATCAAAGCAAGAAACAGAGTAGAATGGCGATCCATGGTAGCCAACCTTCGTTGCGGAGAGGGCACACGATGAATATGATGATGATGAGTCGTGTAAGAATATGGAACAATGAGTCGTGTAAGAATATGGAACAATGAGTCGTGTAAGAATATAGAACAATAAGTCGTGTAAGAATATAGAACAATAAGTCGTGTAAGAATATAGAACAATAAGTCGTGTAAGAATATAGAACAATAAGTCGTGTAATAATATAGAACAATAAGTCGTGTAAGAATATAGAACAATAGGTCGGTTAAGAATATGGAACAAGAAGGTGTGTAAGAATATAGAACTATCCCACAGATCTTGTCAGATCTCCCACAGAACGTTGCATTCACCAAAGCCCTTTTGAAAGAATCTCTGTCTTTAGTCAGATCTACAGAACTTTACATTCACCAAAGCCCGTCTCAAAGAATTTATGTCTTCCTGCCAGATCTCCCATAGAACGTTGCATTCACCACAGCCCGTCTAAAAGAATCTCATCTCTTTCCAGATCTCCCACTTCTTTTGTTGTCATGTATAAGGTCTCTTTGAGTCTTTAAACCACCTTCTTCTTGGTCTGCCCTTGATGCATAAATGTACAGTTAAAATAAGTGAGACAGAGTTTAAACGACTTAATAGATGTAATCCCATATGAACGAATGTAACTTTAGATGGTTGATGTTAGGCGGCGTAAGTTGAAGAATACAACAGGCAAATACATTATTTCAAAGAGTAAAGAAAGGTATCCAGCAACTTATTTATAATTCTATAAGGCTAGAAGTGCTAAACATCGAATCTCACCATCACGATATCGGTAAGACCACGGAAAAAAAAAACATGAATTCGAAGAGAAAGATTCCCACCTGAAGAGATATCCTTCCTCTTCTTCTGCGATCATGACGTCATTCAGACTAGGATTCCGGACTCTATTATGGAGGCAACTGTCTGTTTAAGTGATGATGTTGCCCCGTATAGTTTCTTTTCCAGGGAGGTGGGTGTGGACCATATTGTCCTTCTCAGGTCTGTGTACTGGGGGGTAATCCTGCAGAACATGTTTTGCTGTCATGTTATCTAGTGTACAGTGGCATTGGCTGGCAGTTCCTATTTTGAGTTTGGTGAACATGTTTCTCATTCTGTTGTGACCAATGCGCAGGCGAAGTAAGATGACTTGTTCCCTCCTTGATAGTTGGAGGTATCCATCTCTCTCGTTATATATACTTTGGGTGTTTTATCCATTTTTCATGATACTGGCCTTTGATGATGGATTTGGCTTCATCATTGGGGTAGTATTCGAATCCAGGGACACTCTTGTCCAAAGACCAACATTATTGGTTATTTTCCCTCTAGACCAGTTATACCCCCTTCAGTAACTGTTTTCAATTTTCTGGCAACTATTTCCCTTTATAATTGCTACCGGAAAGCTATCTTTGATAACTCACATTCCTTGCTCTGATTGCCAAATTTAACATTTTCCAATGCAATTTTTGTGTACAAAGAACTTTAGCTTCACATATGATATAAAAATATACCGGCTTGAAATGCTTGCTCGCAAAAAATAATGGCTTTAAAGCCACGATGATCTAAGGCGGGAAGGACGGAGCAAGTAAATAAACACATCTGTTGAAGGAGTAAATGAACGACGTGCAAATAATGGAGATGATTGAAATCGAATGGCTGCAGATGAGATGACCAAGTGAAGGAAGATAATCAATAGCACGTAAGACATCGATCAATTTCAAGGTACAATTGAAGAATATAAATTAATAACAATAGTTTTTTTTAAATATTATTAGATCTTTTAGTTTGCTCTTTTTTGTTTGTTTGTTTCTCTTTTAAGTTTCTTTTATGTTTATCTTTCTTGCTTTTCCTGACTGACTTTCTTTATTTCTTTCATGACTTGCTTTATTTGTTTTTTTAGCACTTGTTCTGTTTTATATATATATATATATATATATATATATATATATATATATATATACATGTATATTTCTTGCAACACCTTTCTGAGATACTCAAATAGCAGTCGTGGCAGCAAAACATTACAATAAATACGATAACGGTTCCTTCCCTTGCCATGCTAGGCGTAAGGAGAATATGGGGTTAGTGACCATACTTTTTTCATGACCTCGGCAAATTTTCTTAGAATGATGTGGTCGGTATCACACCAGGTCGCCTTTACCTCCTATTTAAAAAAAAAAAAAATCCTCGGTACGCCTTTTTTAGAGTTTGGGTAAAAATCCGGATCCTTGTCGATCGGAAATAAACAAATACGCCACCTCTGAGAAATGAACCCAGACCCTTCTGTTAGGAAGTGAGCGCACTAACTATTCAGCCCCACTGCTCCCACCACTCGCTTTTTTCCTATAAGTAAACTGAGCATTGATAGAAGATTTAGACATTGGAATAGCAAACCCGGGACAGTAAAAAAAGTAAAGAGCCCCGTCACGCCATGTGGCGTATAGGGAATATGGTGTTAGTGACCATTTTTTACAGACCTTCAGCGCATGGTTTTTTGGGTAATATGGTCGGCCCGTGCCACTTTACATTCCCGGAAAAAATGCGGTGCCCATTTAAGGCTGGGTAATCCTGGAAGACGTCGATCAGGATCGAACCAAACCTCTTGTCCTTAGTAGTGCAGTTCACTAACCACTGAGCTATCGCGGCTCCAAACCCGGAACAGACTTATACAATATTCTCCATCCTAGAAAAAGTAGACAAAAAAAGGTTTCCTTACATAACCATATTAAGATTTCTTAAATAACCATATTAAGATGGCCTTACATAACCATATTAAGATGGCCTTACATAACCATATTAAGATTTCTTACATAACCATATTAAGATGGCCTTACATAACCATATTAAGATGACCTTACATAACCATATTAAGATTTCTTACATAACCATATCAAGATGGCCTTACATAACCATATTAAGATTTCTTACATAACCATATTAAGATGGCCTTACATAACCATATTAAAATTTCTTACATAACCATATTACAATTCCTTACATAACCATATTAAGATTTCCTTACATAACCATATTAAGATTTCCTTACATTACTATATTAAGATTTCCTTACATAACCATATTAAATTGAATGAAGTAAGACTCCCCCATCAGGCATTCACGTGAAAGCAATCTAGTAAAAGAAAACAAGGCAGACCAAGAGAATCACTATGCAGAACAATTACTAGGGAAGGCTCAACTCTTGGACTAAGAAACAACCAAGAATTACAAGAACTAACAGCAAATCATCAATCGTGTGCCGTGTTCGACCCGAGAGGAAAATTAATAAATAAATGAATGAATAAAAAAAAACTATCTTTACGACACATAGTACCATTGCTGGTGTATGTCGGGGGGCAACGATAGAACCAGAGGGATAAAGGCCGCTTGGTCAAGCAGTCGCCACGACGTGTGAGACTCAGGATTTTTATTTTGGAATGAATGAATGAATGAATGAATGAATATAAAGGTTGGCTGTCCTTTACTGCGATCGAGCTATTACTATTTCTCCAATAATCTTACGCAGAAAACTTTAATTTTATCGATATCTCATAAAATATAAAATTACAAGACTTCAAACATTTTTTTAATAACACATACAAGTTGTTTTATTAAAAACGGGACAGAAGTTGATATTTTTTTATATTTAACGCTACCAAAAATGATGTTTTTAATTTTTAAAAACGCTACAAAAATTGATATTTTTATTAAAAACTGGAAAGAACTTGATTTTTTTATTTAAGAAAAAAAAACTGCACATAAATTTTGACTTTAATTAAAAACGAGACAGAAATTGATATCTTTTTATTTAAAAAGGGACAAAATTGATATATTTTTTTTATTAAAAACGGAACACAACTTACATTTTTATGAAAAACGGGAAAAAATTAACAGTAAAAAAAAACTGAACAGAACTTGGTATTTTAAAAAATTAAAACAGGATTGACTGGAAATATGAAGGAAAAACGGTACTGTTCATTTTAAAATGATGTGTATAGTCAGCCTGTACGACTTGTTTATCGTGTGCAGACTTAATTGATCAGAAATGCTCCCACACACAAAACTGAAGAGAAACTATACGGCGGAACTGAAACCCTGAACGAGACTCCTCACATTTTTGCACAGAATACGCAGCCTAGGCTACATGACGGATGATCGCACACAAAACAAATTACTTTAATTTTTGTTATGTTCTCTTTAAAGTTTCTGTTTGGTATTACCTTTATTGGTCTTCTTTATTGAATTTTGTTTTATATTTCCTTTATTAGTCTTCTTAATTGACTTGTTTTATATTCAATTTATTAGTTTATTTATATGCTTTTGTTTTGTATTTCCGTTATTACTTTAATGGCTTTTCTTTTATTTTCCGTTTATTTGTTTTTAATATGTTTTAGTATATTTTCTCTTTATTAGTTTTATTTAATAATTATTTTATGTTCCCTCTATTAGTGTTTATTTTAGTTCTTATTTTATTTCTTAAAATGTCTTGTAGTAATTTATTATCGTTAGTATTACTTCGTATTTGTCTTATTCTTTCTCTTTAAAAAATGTATTGTATATTGTTATGCAATTTCATATCTTTAATATATTTCTCTATAATCTGTTTAATATGTGTCTTTATCACTCTAATCATCATCGAATGTTATCCCCGCAACCAAGGTTGGCTACCATGGAGCGCCATTCTGCTCTGTCTCTTGCTTTGATGGTGCAGGTTGTCACAGGCTGATCTATCCATCTTTTGATGTTACTCGTCCATGTTAGTCTTGGTCTGCCTTTGCCTCTTTTACCTTGTATTTTCCCTCCAAGATTACTTGTATTAGGCTGTTGTGTCTTTTAACATGGCCCAAAAATTGCATTTGTCTTGTTTGAATTGTGTTTAGTAGTTCTATTTTCATTTTTAGTTGTTCTAAGACTTCATCGTTTGTTTTCTTTTCCTTCCATCCAATTCTACCTATTCTTCTACATATCCACATTTCAAAGGCTTCAATTCTCTGTTCTGTATTCTTGTCTAATGTCCATGTTTCTGCGCCATATAGGAATATTGAGAAGATATAACATTTTGCTATTCTTAGTTTTAGCCCTGATGTTATTTGTTTTGATGCCAGTATGTTCTTCATGGCATTAAAATTACTTTTTGCCATTCCTATTCTTTTGTTTATTTCAGTTGTACATTTTCCATCACTGGTTATAGTATGTCCAAGGTAGTTGTAGTTCTGAACTGTCTCCAGGTCTATTCCTTCAATTTTGATATCCATTTGTGGGTTTTGAGTATTTACTTTATTTATGATCATAGTTTTAGCCTTGTTGATATTCATATCTATAGTCCATATTTTTTGCTTATCGTGTTTATTTCATTAAGTAATTGTTGTAGATCTTTAGGATTTTCTGCTAGTAGTACAGTATCATCAGCATATCTTAGGTTATTGATTATCTTTCCATTAATGTTTAGGCCTGGCATCTCTATGATGTTTTTTTAAAGATTTGCTCAGTGTATAGATTGAACAAGCTTGGCGATAGGATGCATCCCTGTCTTGCTCCTCTTTTTATATCAATGGCTGTAGAGTTCTCTTTGTTATATTTTATTATTGCTGTTTGCTCCCAGTATAGATTACATATTAGATCACTCTAATGCTTATGTTTAATTTGATTTAATTTTTTTGCTATCTCTATTGGTTTACATCGTTCACTAATTATTTGAAATAATTCCTTTATTAATTGTATTATTGGTTCTCCCTAATATTTAACTCCATTGTTAATATTTAATGGTTCCCTTTATTCACTTACTGTTTATGTTTATTATGCCGTTGGTAATATTTTTTTTCTGCATTGGTTTACAATGTTGATTATTTTTTTGTAATCGAATCCCTTTATTGATTTTCTTGTGGGTACTTTCTCCTACCTGTCTTCATTGGGTCTCTTTATTCTTCCTTTTTATTGATTATTCTAAGTTACATTGGTTATCTTTGTTTATTATCATTAACAATTCTCATTGAATGTTCTCTTTATTGATTCTCTGTATTATGTCAGTGTCATGTCTGTCTTTTCAATCTTTCTGTTTTCACTGCTTGTTTTTAGGAAGAGAAATATGAAGGAACATCGCCACATCAGAAACGTGGCGGATACATTATTATAGTAACAGTATGTATTTTTTTACCATTAACATATTTGTTTATAATGTGACATTTGAAGACAGTTCGGTGAAGGTAATAAATACCTTCAGTGTATCTACATCCGGTGTAAATTTATTTCCAAAACAGGTAATATTGTATACTCGTACATGTATCTCTGTACATCAAACCTGATCAACAATTGAAAGAAACAACTTAAACTGTGACGCCTCTAGGTCCTTGCGACAATGGAGAAACAACATAGAAGTGTCAAAAACGTGGTGAGTTGTAGGAAACTCTTTGTACAGAGCTTCGCAGCAAGAGGTAATCTGATCATCAGAAGTGAACTCGTCGAGCAAGTATTTCGGCCCTTTAGCTTCTTGACACTCTAGGGGAGGTGGGCTCGTCTGGGTCATGATTCCCAGGCGTCGACTACCTGCTGCATTGCCCCTAAGGCTTACATAGTATGTTCGGCACAAAATAACCACTTAATAGACAAAACACTCGGAAATAGTTTAACTAAAGCTTACACAGTATGTTCTGTACAAAATAACTAGGTATAAACCAGGCTTTAACTGGGGAAGGGAGTCCGAGAATGGACCGCTGTGGTCGTGATCCCACAAAATATGATGTTCAAGAAAAGTGGAAGTCGCGGTAGAGCAGTAGAAATGTACAAGCTTAGAGAGAACAAGAAGTCGAGTTCGAGTCACATGGGACTAGACCATCATCTGCGGACCGCTGACTATAAAAGACGAAATCCACAATAACGACGAGAAGTGGGAAACCATAGATAGTCCCGAAACGACAACAAAAAGAGGACTTATCAACCAACACGTCGTTAGTCGTAAGTCGCTGGACGCTGAGGGACATGATGAGGAGGGGTTCTTGGCAACTATGGACATGTTGTTTGTGCAATAATGATAACCTACAAATAACTCAATAACTCAACTCAATCACTTATCTGGATAGCTTCTAGGTTCACTCAGCCTCATACGGGTATTAGATATTTTCCCCCTAAGAATTAAAAAAAAAATAGTACATGCATTATTATTATACTGGCGATAAATGGGAACCTGCTTCCGGGAGGAATGGCGGCCGAGGGGCCGTTCTCTATCGCCTTTAAATAGAAATGTTTATTTCCTATAAATGGAAATGCCGAGTGATTTCTTAAACATTCTTATGTGATTTCGGAATTTTGAAAGGATAAAACGTGCCTTGCGGTGTGCTGGTGTTAACGTATATGCCTTTCTTAGTGTTTCTACTTCGCGACCACGTGCATAGCCAACGGTGTCCTATTATCGATAATCTCGCCGTAAAAGCGCCTGTGTTTTATACTTTCACCTTTCCGTTGTTTTTTTTCAGCTTTTCTTTTCTTCATTACTTCTTTCCTTCTCTCAGGGCCCTCTCTCGCTGCTATATAGCAAGACAGAGAGGTCAAGTGTCACGCCTCTATCGTGGCAGATGCACACAATCTGGATATCCTTCAACCACTCATTCACTCGTGTTTTAAGAAGCATTCTCAAGAGCCGTCATTACATTTGACAATATGCCCGGACTGATGGGTGTAAAGCAAACAATTATAAAGTCAATGTGAAGGCCACACATAATGTCAAACTACCACTGTTTTATGGAAGATCATGTTAGAACAAAAGTTAAGGCAACGAAACTCTACAAAATATGTGGGCAGGCAGAGCCCTGAATCCTGGAAAGGCAATCTGCCTATGGAAGGAGGCATCGAGACAAGAAGCCTTAACCGCCGAAGTCGGATGATGTAGACCCAAGTTGCGTGGGACTAAAAGGCAGACATCTACGCAGCTCAGCAAATGCGCTGCGACAGACTCTAGACCAATATGGAATCAATCATTCGAGACGTGGCAAAACAGAAACAGTCCTGTTTCCCTAAACCAAAAGGACTCACAAATCAGAACTGGCACCAAAAACCCAAACCCCTGAGAAAAAAATCAAGGAAGATGGGGAAAATTGGATCAAAATAATGCATTGGAATGTTGAGGAGGTAAGAACAAAAAAGCATAATTCCAGAAATTTCTAAAATAACACGACATGAATGTATGCTGCATCCAAGAAATACATCTCACATGTGCACACAGATTCTCCATTAGGGGATATGAAATGTTTAGACACGATCGAAAAGACAGACCCAATCTTCTCACTCTCCTCACACAAAGAAAACATTAATAAAGCTGGGAAACCTTACAATATCTTAAACCGACACATCAACATTTCTGGGAGTCGCCCTTGACTCTAGGCTCACCTGGAAACCCAATATTGAAAGAGTTCAAGCAAAGGCCATCCAAAGATTGCCAATGATGAGAAAAGAAGCAGTGTACATCCTATAGGGCAAACTAAAAGATCCTAAAGCAAGTCTACACTTGAGCAATCAGACCCATCATGTAATATTGTCTCAAGCTTCTAGGGAACAGTGGCCAAGACGAATCTGGAAAATTAGACAAAGTGCAAAACATGGCACTCAGAACAAAACATGGCACTCAGAACAAAACATGGCACTCATAACGGCACTCAGAACAAAACATGGCACTCATAACGGCAATCAGAACAAAACATGGCACTCATAACGGCACTCAGAACAAAACATGGCACTCAGAACAAAACATGGCACTCATAACGGCACTCAGAACAAAACATGGCACTCAGAACAAAACATGGCACTCAGAACAAAACATGGCACTCATAACGGCACTCAGAACAAAACATGGCACTCATAACGGCACTCAGAACAAAACATGGCACTCATAACGGCACTCAGAACAAAACATGGCACTCATAACGGCACTCAGAACAAAACATGGCACTCATAACGGCACTCAGAACAAAACATGGTACTCAGAACAAAACACGGCACTCAGAACAAAAGATGGCACTCAGAACAAAACATGGCACTCAGAACAAAACACGGCACTCAGAACAAAATATGCCACTCAGAACAACCCTCAACAATGGAAAAAAAAACATCAAATCTGGAGCCCCCAGCACACCGCAGAAAAATACAAAAGTCTCAATCAGTTTGAAAAATTGAAAAGGCTACCAGGTCACCCACTGCACCACAAAATCCAAGACAGAACAAAAAAACAGACTCCAAAGGAAGAGCCCAAACCATCCAGCAAGGGAAACCTTCAGCCAACACTCACATTCTTTAGAATGAAACAAAGATCTATGTGAACCCCTCACTACCGAGCCATGATCAACCATAACAATAGAACACAAATAATACAAAATAATCCAGCAATAGTCTAAACAAAATTAGCAACCGAGGCCGAAATGAGAGCCGTATCACTCATCATGCTCCAGGAAAAAAATACCCCAGAAATATATGGACACGGGTTTTCACAGGTGGATTCGCAACTGAAGTCTCAAAGAAGGGAGGCAGTGGCATCTATATAACCTACCAAAGTGGAAAGACAGAAACACACTCTCTTCCAGCCTGAGAAAGGTGCACACATTGTAGAACGGAGGCTACGACACTCACACAGCCATACAAACTCTCAACACACAAGAGTTCACAAGTCCACACAACCATACAAACTCTCAACACACAAAGGGTTCACAAGTCCATACAGCCATACAAACTCTCAACACACAAGAGTTCACAAGTCTATAAAGCCATACAAACTCTCAACACACAAGAGTTCACAAGTCCATACAGCAATACAAACTCTCAACACACAAGAGTTCACAAGTCCACACAGCCATACAAACTCTCAACACACAAGAGTTCACAAGTCCATACAGCCATACAAACTCTCAACACACAAGAGTTCACAAGTCCATACAAACTCTCAACACACAAGAGACTCATAGTCCGCACAGCCATACAAACTATCAATACACAAAAGTTCCCAAGTTAAAAAAAAATGTTCATTCTCACGGATGCAAAGTCAGTCATACAAGCAATGTGAAAGACAAAAACAGGACCGACTCATCAACAAAGAACAACATCAATAAAACAAAGAACGACATATGTTCGTTTTCAGAAACGACAGAATGAGTCCTGCAGGTTTGGCCAGCACATTGTGGCATCCCCTTGGAAATGAGAAAGCAGATGAACTCACAAAAGCAGGTGGAAGCCCTCAGTCCAACCAACACCAGAGCCTCAAAGAAATAAAATCAATCCTGAAGCAAGCTAGGAAAACAGAATGGAGGGAGTTTCAAGCAAAATATTAGTCAGAAAGAACATGACAGCCTAAACAAACTTGGTAGACAAGAGCAGACCACGAAATATTCCATACTCAGAACAGGTCATTGTGACCTCAGAACACATCTACACACGATAGATATGACTCAGTGACGTTGCAACATGTAACTGCGGAGCAGCCAGACAAACTCCAGAACATACACTACAGGGCTGCAGCGATCCAAACACCCTAAGAAAATAAATATGACTCACGGAAACAATCCTACATGACAAGCTATGGGGAACCGATGATGACTTCAAAAGCAATGTCTTGTTCGTGACCCAGGCTGGTCTACATAGCAATAGCTGATTGCTAAAGAAGGTGTTAAACTGGTATGACCACATTAATGTCTTCCACCCCACCTCCTCTTTTCTTACACACACACACACACGCACACACACACACAATAATCGCCACCTGTAGAAATAAAATGTTTGCACTCAATCAACATCAACAATAAGTATGTTTTATCATTTCTCTCTTAAAGATAAGTGTAGCCCATACACTTCACTCTCCAAATGTAGTAACGAAGTGGGTTGTCTTTGCATTTACTAGGTAACAGTTCCGTCTCTGCGTGATGTCTCTCGTGAAAGTAATATTTTATTGTTTTTGTTTGTTAAACCCATTATTTTATTTCTGTAACCATAAACATGTCACAGTAGTGTCCACAATTCCCTTAATCCCGACTATTCGATTAAGGGACAGACAAATACTGTTTTTTTTTAAAAAAAAACGTGCTGTTTCGCCAGCAAATCTGGGAAACATGACAAAATAAATCTACAATTATTATGGGCAGCTAAACTGATAGGGAAGCAATATACAATATAACATTTAGGCCAGAGACCTTCAGAAATAGGACAACAAATAACAAATAAATTTCGTGTTTAACATAAAAGATAACAGGCAAATGGTCAGGAAGTGGCAGCAGTTGCCAGGACCTAACGTTCTACTGATCACCTTTGAAAGACTAGGACAAACTATGACTAACTAAACTTCATGCTTAGAACAAAAGAACAAAAGAAACTGAATAAATACACACATAAACTTCAACCATACACATATGTGCTAGTTGAACAACCGTTACTACGGATTGCCCTATAGCTGGCCAACTCTGAAGGAACAACGGCCCAGAAACAAATTACACTCACAATTGTATGCCAATAAAAGTAACTCCAAACAACGTACACATTTACCACAAACACCTGTCTGACGGATCTGGGAAAGTAAAGCAGCACGGGCGTAATACCGACCACATTACCCCAAAAATCATGTGCTGGAGGTCTGTAAAATATAGGGTCACTAACACCATATTTCCCTATACGCCACTTGGTGTGATGGGGTACTATACATTTTTTTTTTACCCGTCTGACGGAGTAAACACCAAGATATATGTGTTTGTGTTGTTTGTTTGTGTTGTTTGTTTGTATTGTTTGTTTGTTTGTATTGTTTGTTTGTTTTGTTTGTTTGTGTTGTTTGTTTGTTTGTGTTGTTTGTTTGTTTGTGTTCGAATGCTTATATCACGAGCGAAGTCCCGGGCAACTGAATTTTGCTTGAATATCCTTTTTTCCTATTCGCACTGACAGCCCTGTGCTCATGTGTTCCTCACTATTAATGCAGATATTCTCCGACTTCAGAGATACTCTCATTTTTATGTACGAACGTTGTAACGATTTTGGGTAGATTTTCTTTTCTCCTATCAGTTTTGCTGCTATTTTTGGCCTATTCTTTTTTTTTATTTTAACTACCAAGGTTTCTTTAACGTGTTCAGAATGCACACGTGACCTCCTGTTTCCGCAGTTATCCGAGATGGCTAGGCATCTAATCTCATTACCCAGACCAGGTTGATAAAGCCACGAAGAAACCATGTATTCGTTTTTTTTTTAACTCTTTCCACCGCCAAAAGTGGGAACCGAACCTGGGACATTCTTATCCAGAGGCTGAAGTCTTACCTATAGACCATCCAACCTTCTACACCATTATATGAGCACAATGATAAGTCACGATATGAGCACAAAGATAAGTCACGATATGAGTACAATGATAAGTCACGATATGAGTACAATGATAAGTCACGATATGAGTACAAAGATAAGTCACGATATGAGCACAAAGATAAGTCACGATATGAGTACAAAGATAAGTCACGATATGAGCACAAAGATAAGTCACGATATGAGCACAATGATAAGTCACGATATGAGCACAATGATAAGTCACGATATGAGTACAATGATAAGTCACGATATGAGTACAAAGATAAGTCACGATATGAGCACAAAGATAAGTCACGATATGAGTACAAAGATAAGTCACGATATGAGCACAAAGATAAGTCACGATATGAGCACAATGATAAGTCACGATATGAGCACAATGATAAGTCACGATATGAGCACAATGATAAGTCACGATATGAGCACAATGATAAGTCACGATATGAGTACAAAGATAAGTCACGATATGAGCACAAAGATAAGTCACGATATGAGTACAATGATAAGTCACGATATGAGTACAATGACAAGTCACGATATGAGCACAATGATAAGTTTGACATTTGCAACCATAAACTTCTCAGTTTTTATTAAAGTAAAACTGTGAAATACCCAAAAACACTCATTGCAGTGACTACCTACTCGTATTTTATCTTGGTGTGATTACCCTCCCAGTTGCTGGAAAGATCAAGTTCGGATAACTCCAACGAGATGAACGCGCGCTGCAGCAGCTGTTTATATCCTGGAAGACCTGACTTTCAGATTTATTGAAAATGGATGCTCTAGGCTGAAGTCCTAATCCACAGCCTTTGTGGTAATGGAGTGTGAAGTGGTGGCATTTCTGAGGGAATTCTAAGGATTGAATGGGGAAATGCGGCTCTGGTCGGCAGCCTCAGACCAGTCTAAAGATAAAGTCCTTCAGTTCGGCCCACGGTCAGGTTTGGGTACTTATTTGCGGACTGCGCTCGATGATAGAATTAATCTTATCTCTCAATGTACTCACTTTTTTGTGTTAATTGTAAACACATCCCCCCCAACGCCGCCACTATTATTTTATTGAGTCTATTGATAAATATGTAAATTGATTTAGTATTTGGATCTTATCGATTACTTTCTATAATTTTTCCGTTTACAATTTCATATCTTTAAATATAATGTCAACAAATATAATGTCAGGAAATATAATGTGCAGACGTAGAGCATTAGATAAGAAAACGGCAAAGAAAATTGAAGTCATTGAAATGTGGATTGATAGAAGAATAGGAAGAATTGGGTGGAAAGAAAAGAAAACAAACGATGAAGTTTACAAATATCTAAAAAATGAAGAGAACTACTGAACACAATATAAACCAGACGAATGAGATTTTTGGGCCATGCTAAAAGACACAACAACCTACTAAAAGTAATCTTGGAAGAAAAAATATAAGGTAAAAGAGGCAGACATAGACGATTAACAGCAAAAGAAGGACAAGTCAGCCTATGAGAACCGGCACTATCAAAGCAAGAGACAGAGCGGAAGGGCAATACTTGGTAGCTAACCTTCGATGCGGAGATGGCACTCAGTGATGGTGATGAAAGTAAAATAATAGGAAATGATAACTGACATATTAGACAAATGTTAATGTTCATTCCTGATTTCACGACACTATTGTTTCCATCTTGCCAGCACTCGAAGTGGGAATTTTGTGTTTAAAAAAACATTTGACAGAGATTGTATACCAATTTTAGCGGTTTTTATGGCTTATGTCAGTGTTTTAAAACTATTTTTGGACCCTTGCAGCATTTCTCGGCAGATGTTAAAGCTACTCATGTTGTAAGCAACCATATGGGGAATACATGAGCGTGAGGAATACATAAGCGTGGGGAATACATGAATGTGGGGAGTACATGAATGTGGGGAATACATGAATGTGGGGAATGCATGAGCATGGGGAATAATGAGCGTGGGGAATATATGAGCGTGGGGAATACATGAGCGTGGGGAATGCATGAGCGTGGGGAATATATGAGCATGGAGGAATACATGAGCGTGGGAAATACATGAACGTTGGAAATACATGAGCGTGAGGAATACATGAAAGTAAAAAAAAAATAACAACAGCAAAGGTGAAATGTAAAAAAAGGTATCTTTGCAGAAGAATTGTCTTATTAAAAAGTGAAAATAAAAAGAAAATTCATTTTTGTACGAAAATATTGTAAAAAGAAAAGTGAAAAGAAAAAAAAAATGTATGCAGTAAAAATACTGTAAAAATAAAGTGAAATGAAAAGAGGATGTATCTTTGCAAGGAAATATTGCAATTGTAAAAAAAAACAAAAAACAAAAAACAAACAAACAAAAACTAGATAACTATATCAGGTAATTAGTTTCCAACGGTTGAATAGTGATCTCCCGCCTTCTAAGGAATAAAAGGAAAATTAATATTTCTATAACTCACGCAAAAGGAAAACATAATATGTAATAAAAACATGAATCAATCAAAGTAAAGGCTATAGTTATCCTGCAGACAAATAAATAGAGAGACGCCAAAACATGTAAATAGCTGCTTATATTCGGAACATACAATAGCAAAAGATTGTAGATTATATACATAAATGAGGAAAATAATTGGAATATCCCCAAAAGCAATATTTTCTTATATGAACAATAACAAAA
Organism: Megaustenia siamemsis; assembly: GCA_032433765.1. Taxonomy (NCBI): domain Eukaryota; kingdom Metazoa; phylum Mollusca; class Gastropoda; order Stylommatophora; family Ariophantidae; genus Megaustenia; species Megaustenia siamemsis. The sequence goes on from JAVIAB010000092.1 coordinate 179,211,110, forward strand.
CGATAAAGACGTGAATTCCTAATATAATAATTTTGTGCGCCCTGCACGACAAAGATATAATTGTGAATGTTGCAGACAGGCAGGAAGTGTAAACTATTTGGGATATTTTTTGTGAGAAAAAAATGCATTCGTTTCTGTAATATTTTTATATCGATATCTGAACATTTGAGTACAAGTAAACAAGGTCGAGGAGACTGTTTTCTCCATATGGGCAAAATCTATTCCAAAGAGCTGCTTTGCTTAAATAACCAAAAGGGCAAAGTCACACACTGGTGTCTTAAGTGCCTCTTCTATAATGAAATTCGTCAAAAGGAATCGATAAGTGGACAGGCTGTCTGTCGATTCTGCCCAGCGTCGTGTTTAACTTTAAGGCTGAAAATAAAACTTGAAAAAGCAAAGCATTCGGATAGTTTGCACATTCCATTTAAATGTCAATCTAATTATCATCATCATGTGTTGAGCCTTGTGGCGTTAATGATACCCGTTTAGCCCATTTTTTCCCCCCTACAAACCATCTGTTGTGTCTGCATTTCAGTGCTTCTAACAAAAAATCTGGTGCTGTTAAAAAACAAAAATATGTGCCGTGTTCATACTATATTTATTCTTTCTTTTCTTCTGTCTTTTTTCCTTTATTCCTTTCCTTTATTCCTCTTTCTTTCTTACTTTCTTTCTTACTTTCTTTCTTTGTTCTTCCTTCCTTTTGTTCTTTTTTTTCTTTCTTTCTTTGTTCTTCCTTCTTCCTTTTTTCTTTCTTTCTTTCCTTTTCTTTCCTTTTCTTTCTTTCTTTTTCCTTCTTTCTTTCTTTGCTCCTCTCTCTTTCTTTCCTTTTTTCTTTCTTTGTTCTTCTTTCTTTCTTTTTACTTTCTTTCTTTCTTTAATGAGTTCTTTATTTCTTTCTATCGTTCGTTCCTTTCTTCCGTCGGTGTCACAGCTTTCAAGCATCATATTCATGTGAGCACGTCAAAATGTCTTCAGCAGTTGAAAGCAGAAGAGAACAGGCTGCATGCTGCTGTCAGAGCTAAATGTTAATTTTTTTTTTTTTAAATTGGTACCTTCCTTGAAATAAAATGAACCAACTTTCTTATTAAATTAACCCAGAGATCCTCGCCGCAGTACCGGTTCTGTTTTCAGATCCCCTTTGGCAGTCAAGAAAAATAAACTCCAGCACCATTATAATGGTTCTGTATCACAATAGAAGGAGCACGTGATTGTTTCGGCGAAAACCACTGTTTCGCTGGTCGAAAAGCCGGCGTACGGTGTTCGAATTCCGCGGTTGACAGAAAGGATTTTTTCTATCGAGGGTGAAATAAAAATCCTGAGTCTCACACGTCGTGGCGGCTACTTTGACCAAGCGGCATTGATCCCTCTGGTTTTGCCGTGAGCCCCCGACATACACCAGCAACGATATGTGTCGTGAAGATAGTAGTAGTATCACAATAATATGTCATGCTCGGATGCGTTGGCTCTTTTCTTCTTATCTTCTTCCTTTTTTATTTTTCCTCTTCTCCTTTTTTTTTATTTTTCCTCATCTTCTCTTCTTCCTTTTTTATTTTTCCTCTTCTTCTCTTCTTCCTTTTTTATTTTTCCTCTTCTTTTTTCTTCTTCCTTTTTGTATTTTTCCTCTTCTTTTTTTCCTTTTTATATTTTTACTCTTCTTTTTTCTTCCTTTTGTATTTTTCCTCTTCTTTTTTTCTTCCTTTTGTATTTTTCCTCTTCTTTTTTCTTCTTCCTTTTTGTATTTTTCCTCTTCTTTTTCTTCTTCCTTTTTGTATTTTTCCTCTTCTTTTTTCCTTTTTGTATTTTTCCTCTTCTTTTTTCTTCCTTTTTAATTTTTCCTCTTTTTTTTCTTCCATTTTGTATTTTTCCTCTTATTTTTTTCTTCCTTTTTTATTTTCCCTCTTCTTCTTTTCGAATTAGAATAGGTAGAATTGGATGGAAGGAAAAGAAAACAAACGGTAAAGTCTTAAAAATACTAGAAATGGAAAGAAAACTACTAAACACAATTCAAAGAAGACAAATGCGATTTTTTGGGCCATGTTAAAAGACACAACGGCCTACTAAAAGTAATCCTGGAGGGGAAAATACACGGTAAAAAGAGGCAGAGGCAGACCAAGACTAACATGGACGAGCAACATCAAAAGATTGACAAACCAGCCTACGACAACCTGCATCATCAAAGCAAGACACAGAGCAGAATGGCGCTCCATGGTAGCCAACCTTCGTTGTGGAGATGGCACTCGATGATGATGATGATTTCCGAACATAATTACGTCGATTTTGCGTTAACATCAAATGAATTCAACCTGATACTCTATATCTTCTTCTGTTGATAACTTCACTTTCGATATAAGCATTTTTTTTCCATGGAAAATAATAATAATCATTAGGTGTCATGTCTGTTGGCGTAGACGATCGTCACTCTCCACATCACTCGGTCCTTCATGCATGTCATAATTTCAGTCGGTGATCTTTCGTTATGTTATTTGGATAAGCTGTTTAATATTTTTTTCTCTTGGTTTTCTACGCAAAACACAGTAGGAAACTAGTCAGCACGGAGATAGCATATTTTAGAAAGTCTCTTTGAGTGACCAGAAGAGACATAATTAGAAAGGATGTCGTAAGAGAGTGAGATTTGGCATTGAAAAGCTTCTGAACTGCAAAATTAGAGACAAATCAAATGGATTGATTGTGTGGAAAGAATGCGAAAAGATTCTATACTAAACTTAAGCATATGTTAATTTAAATGAGGAGATGGTAGGAAAGGCCGTGGTAAGTCCGGAGTAAGGTGGACTGACACAATCTGAGAAATGCTACAACATCAATTGAAAACAGTTGAGGCTGCACGAATGCCTTGAACTAGAACTTTGTATCTTCCTCGACATCCGAAGGGATATAAAAGGGAGCGAAAAGAGGGGAAGAGAGATAGAGAGACTCATAAATGCGAACTCACTCCATCAATTACAAGTTGCAATGAATCTCCAGCATGGTGGAGCTATTTTTTTTTTCCTTTCAAGATGTTGTCGATCTCATTTACATGTGTACGTTAAAAAATTGTTATTTGTCAATCCTCATCTCTTTAAATTGATAACCGCAATATTATTTCTGGATACGCACGCAACCTTTGACCCAGGTTTCATCATCTTGGACAAGACATTTCTGAGCGACCATACTTTATTCAATACTGCCCATCACTCAATGTATATAATATCATATTGGGTCCAGACCACAGCGAGCGGAGAAAGAAATAGAGTCACATTCACCTGGCACGTTCTTATGGCTGGCTACCAGGGTCCTGATCACATTGAGCGAAGAAAGAAATAGAACCACATTCACGGGCACGTCCGTGTGGCTACAAGGCCCTGACCACAGTGAGTGGAGAAAGAAATAGAGTCACATTCACCTGGCACGTTCTTATGGCTGGCTACCAGGGTCCTGATCACGGTGAGCGGAGAAAGAAATAGAACCACATTCACGGGCACGTCCGTGTGGCTACAAGGCCCTGACCACAGTGAGCGGAGAAAGGAATAGAACCACATCATTCACCTGTCACGTCTGTATGGTTACCAGGGCCCTGACCACGGTGAGCGGAGAAAGGAATAGAGCCACAGTTACATGGCACATCCGTGTGGTTACCAGGACCCTGACCACGGGCAGGAAAAGAGCCACATTTATCTGGCCCGTCCGTGTGGCTATCAGGACCCTGACCAAGGTGAGCGGAGAAAGGAATAGAGCCACCGCCAGCTGTCACGCACGTCGGCTAGGGAGAATGTCTTCGTCAGTGTTTCGGAATTCATGCATTTGAATTGAAGCCACCCTCAACGTTTTCGCTAGTGTATGGCTACCGGGCTTCATACTGAGGAACAAACATGCAGAGGAAGAAACTTGAACAATATGGAGTTGTCCTTTGTGGAATGATGATGATTTGTCCACTAAAATATATATTATTATATAACTACTACTATCGCACGTAGTCTATTATAATCTTTTTTTTTTATGCATTCGGAGTTTGGCATTCGTGTTTACTTGTTCAAATATATCGCTCCTTTATTTAATCATAAATAATCCCCTTTTTTGCATCTATATATTCTCCGTTCAAATTTTGAAACTATTCCCGTGATTTAAAACCATTTCCTTCTCCTCACAGTTCATTGAATTATAATTGAGATGAAGGACGAAAAGTTTCTGACCCTGCCATTACCACAGCCAACCATAGATTTACTATCATCTTCACCGGCGCTTACAACAATTAAAAATATTTACATTTTATTTTCAATAAAAGAATTTACTCTGATTAATTTTTGCATAGCGTTTTAACTTTAAAGACAAATTGCATTTATATAATGCAATGAATACTTGTTATTGTATATAGTACAATTTGCTTATTTCGACAAACTGATGTCATTTGTACATGCTGTGTGCGACTTGTTCCGGTGACAGTTTTGTTTCTGCTTCCTACATCTGAACCTGTTTGACCAAATTATCATTATGTTGATACTTTACTTTAACTAAATTATTGCTTGTTCGTTGGAAAATATTTCCAGCCGTGAACTCTAAACGTTAGAAATTCTTTTATATAATTTGTGTGATTGAAATTATCACAACTTATTTGAAGTTGTGCTTGACTGGAACGGCTGGATCGAAGTTTATTTTTTTTTATCTTACGATGAAATTGAAATACACCTGATCCTATGCATGAATTGAGTCGAGTGTTTTTGTCAACAAACCTGAAAAGTGAACAAATTATTAACGTTTCTGTAGACTGATTCAGACGTCGGAGTTTACAGTACATAAATAGAGCTGCTTTAATTTACAAATCAGAGGCCGTAGTATATGAACAATTTTGCAGTATAGTAGTCTTGAAAAGTAAAGTAAATTAAAAGTAAGTTTTTAAACATTTTTTTAGTATGTATAATTAATTATTATAGAGGTAAGGGTAAGGTATATTATATAATATTATATACTATATACACACTATTAGTATACAGTACAGCTACCTATAGTTTTTTAGTGCCTTTTTAGTGTTTTTTATGGCTACACATGTGCATTTCGATATTTCGTACAGAGGAAGGACTGAGAAACTGGGGTTAAACAAGGATGTATTTTATCACCCTTGTTATTTGGAGTTTTATGGACTTCATAATGAAGAAATGCTGCACTGGTAAGACAGGCATTGAATGGGTACAAGGAGACCATTTGGAGGACCTTGACTTTGCTGATGACATAGTCCACATCAGCAGTGAGATAAAAAAGATGCAAGAAAACATAAATTAACTATCAAGTACCATCTAACCATCAATATATGCAGGTAAGCTCAGGAGAGTAAAAGGCTAAGGGAGGATACCCTGAAGCAAAACAACCCCACTGCCTTGTGGGTGAGACTTTTTTAGTCAAAGGTTAGCGGAGCCAACAGTAAACAAAATGACGGAGGGCAACAGAAAACCACCGTCGTAATTTCTTTGTACAATCATGAATCGCCACAACAATAGAAATAACGACAACAACGTTAAGGAGGGTTCCAATGGAAAACCCTCGTTCGGTAGGGGACATCATGTGATAACCGATCGTCATCAAGCTACTGTAAGCAAAATAAAGATAAAACAAACTCTGAAGATAGGTACTTGGAATGTGAGAACACGCATGCAGAAGGATAAACTAGAAAACATCATACAAGAAATGAAAAGAATGGGTTTACAATTACTGGGACTTTGCAAAATGAGATACACCGGATCAGGGGAGATGTATTCTGATAAACATAAAATAATCTATTCTGGAGGTACTGAACACCAAAGAGGAGTAGGTATCTTGGATGCAGAAAGAGCAAGAACAGTGAAAGGCTTTTACCCAATATCTGACAGAGACCTTTTAGTGAAATTGAATGGAAAGCCAATAGACATAAATCTTATACAAGTTTATGCACCAACAGCAGACAGTCTAGAGGAAACGATAAATTTCGCAAGTTAAATGAGGCACTTCATAAATGCAAACCACATGAAAGCACCATAGTTCTGGGGAATTTTAATATAAAAGTAGGAAAGGAAAGAGATGAGGAAGTAGTTGGTCATTATGGCTTAGGTGAGAGGAAAGAGGTGAGAAACTTATTGACTGGGCAAGAACACACAACATGATGATAGGAAACACCTGGTTTAAGCAACATCCAAGGCGTCTGTGGACATGGAAAAGCCCAGGGGACAACGCACGTAACAAATTGATTATATAATGATAAGCAATAGATTTAGAAACAGTCTGGTGTGTGTGAAAACTAGACCAGGGGCAGATTGCAATAGTGAGTTATTGAGTTATTTGCGGGTCATCATCATTGCACTCCGAACATGTCCATAGGTGCTCAGATCCCCTCCTCAGCAATTCCCTCAGTGTACAGCGACTGACGACGCCAGTTCTATGTTAGTTGATAAGTCTTCTTACATGGCCACTAAGTTTCTCATTTCTGGCTGTGCCCATCTTAACTCCCATTTCCATCATCCAACAAAGTGACGTGGATCTGTGTTTGTCAAAGTCCTGTGCTCTTTCCACATCTCGGAGGGCATTGATGATGTCCGCCCGATCCATTGGTTGCCCGTCCTCAACGACAGCGCAGCTAGCCAACCTGTCCGCTCTTTCATTTCCCCATACTCCCGCATGTCCAGGGACATAGACAAAGGTGACCTTATGTATTTTGGATTTCTGCAACGACTCTGCCCATTGCATGCGTACAGAGCCCGCCTCCACTTTTTTAATCATGCTCATCGAATCACTCAGCATACATGCGTGGGTGTAGTCTTAAATAGAAAACAAATTAAATTAAAAACAACAAAACGAGCCTCAGTTAACATCAAGTTAAATTTAGATCTACTAAAATCAGACAAGAAGCTGCAAGACAAATATAAAATCACAATTCAGAACCGGTACAATGCAATAGAGAAGATACAAAGCATTGATGAACAGTGGGGAAGGCTAAAAGAATCAATGCAACAAACATCAAAAGAGTTCATACCACCAGTAAGGACAAATTCAAGAAAGAAATAGATGACATTTGCAGCTAATGGATACAAGAAGAAGAAATAAAGAAAATAAAGATGTGCATAAGAGATTAAGTAAAGAAATTGTAGTAAAATGCAATGAAGCAAAAGAGGCATGGCTAAAAGAGAGATGCAAAGAGATTGAAATGCAACAAAAAGGAGATGCTAAAGCTATATACAAACAAATTGAGGAATTAACAGGAAGAAAAACGCAATAAAAAACTGGATGTCTAAGATCAAAGGAAGGAGAACTGTTGATTGATCAAGAAAACATAAGGTAACGATGGACAGAATACATTAAAGATCTTTACAATGATGAACGAACGGAAGTAAATATTAAGGATAATGGAGAAGGACCAAAAATACTCAGAGAAGAAGTGGAAGACGCCTTGCGCAATATGAAAGCAGGCAACAAAAATATTGAATGATATCTACAACAGCAGATATATACCAGACGACATGCTCAAATCAATATTCATAGCCCTACCAAAGAAATTGGGTGCGATTGAATGCGATGATCATCGCACAATAAGCCTTATGAGTCATATGACTAAGATATTACTAAGAATCATCATGCGAAGAGTGCGAAACAAAATCATTCCAGAAATTAGCGATGAACAGTGTGGTTTTGTTAGAGATATAGGAACAAGCAGCACCATTTATATCATAAGATCTTTAGTAGAAAGAGCCATAGAGGTGAAAACAGATCTATACCTATGTTTCATAGATTACACCAAGACATTTGACAAAGTAAAGCACTAAGAAATAATACAAATTTTAGAAAGCATAAACGTAGACATCAAAGATCTAAGAATAATAAAGAACATGTACTGGCAACAAACAGCGGCCATAAGAACTGGAAACCAACTGGGAATGTTTCAGCAAATAAAACAGGGTGTTAGACAAGGTTGTGTGCTATCACCAGATTTGTTTAATATTTATAGTGAGATTATTTTAAGATCCATAAGGGACATGCCTGGAATAACAATTGTAGGTCCTAATATAAATAATCTAAGGTATGCTGATGATACAGTCTTAATAACTAAGAGTGAGTTACAAGAAATGTTGGACATTATAGTGAAAGAAAGCAAAAATAAAGGACTCAGCCTTAATAGCAAAATGATAGAGGTAATGGTAACAACAAAGAAAAAGACATCACCTCAGTGCAAAATAAAGACAAGTGGGACAATATTAAAACAGGTAAATGAATTTAAATATTTGGGAACTTTGTTAACCTCAGATGGAAGATGTACAAAGGAGGTGAGATGCAGAATGGCTCAGGCAAAAGCAGCTTTCCAAAAAATGAGGAAGATACTATGCAATCCATTTTTGACAATAGAAACAAGAAAAAGAGTTCTTAAATGTTACATAGAGCTAGTCTTAACATATGGATGCGAATCATGGACAATAGGACAACAGACAAGAAAATCACTGGAGTCTGTAGAAATGTGGTTTTACAGAAGAATGTTGAGAGTACCATGGACAGCTAAGAAGAGTAATGAAGATGTTCTGAGAGAGGTCAAAGCAAAAAGAGAGCTAATTTCCAATATTAGGAAGAAACAATCATCATTTTTTGGCCATGTAATGAGAAGAGAACAACTGGAATATATTGTAACAACTGGAAAAATTGAGGGACGAAGAAATAGAGGGAAGCAAAGAGAAAAAATGACAGACAGCTTAAGAGAATGGCTTGGCAGAAGGTCAACAACAGAAATGATAAATAGCTGCCGAGATCGAAAGTTGTGGAGAGACATGATCACCTACGCCAGCAGGCCCGGTACTTGATGATGATGATCATCAATAGCCAGCAACATTGGGCTTGAGATCAATCATAAAAAAACTAAAATCATGAAAAACTTAATTCCAACAGATGACAGAATATACATGGAAAACAAATCAGTGGAAGTGATCGATCACTTTATCTATCTTGGAATTCACATTGATCGAGAAGGGGATACAAGTAAAGAAATTAGAATCAGAATAGCTAAAGCAGCAGTGTCTTTCAGAAGCCTTGAAAAGTTGTGGAAATCAAAACTCATCAGCACAAACACAAAACTTAGACTACTCAAATAAAACGTACTGTCAACCCCTACGTGTGCATGTGAGAGCTGGAAAACAACATGAGACATAGAAACAAAGTTGAGCACATAAAAAAATAAATGTCTAAGGAAAATACTTGGTATCGCGTGGAACAAATTAAAAACAAATGAGGAAATTATAGAAATCGCCAATCAACCACTGATATCCTCAGTAATCAAGGAAAGACAATGGTCATATGTTGGATTTGTGATGAGGAGAGATAATAACCAAATAATAAAGCAAGCCCTCATGTGGGAAACAACAGGTAAGAGGAAAAGAGGCTGACCCAGAGAGACACTGAGAAGAACATTGATGAGAGAGTCAAGAGCAGCAGGAATCGACTCCCTTAAAGAGATGGAAATTGCTTGCACAGAACAGAGACAAATGGCGAGATTTCATAAAAGATCTTTCCTTACAAGGATTAAAAACTGCTAGAATAAAAATGTAGATAAGAGAAAGAGTATCTGGGTCTATGTTTTATGGGCCGGTTACGGCTTGAACGGTTGATAGATAGTTTTTTTTAGTAGTAAATTAATTAGTAAAATTATTACCACCACAACTTTGTTTTGTAATAGTAATTTATTATAATATCAAGTGAGTTAGGTTTCTAGTTTGTCTGCTGAATCTATTTCATTATCATCATGAAGTCCCGGGCCTGCTGGCGTAGGTGATCATGTCTCTCCACAACTTTCGATCTCGGCAGCTATTTATTATTTCTGTTGTTGACCTTCTGCCAAGCCTTTCTCTTAAGCTGTCTGTTATCTTTTCTCTTTGTTTCCCTCTATCTCTTCGTCCCTCAATTTTTTCAGTTGTTACAATATATCCCAGTTGTTCTCTTCTCACTACATGGCCAAAAAATGATGATTGTTTCTTCCTAATATTGGAAATTAGCTCTCTTTTTGCTTTGACCTCTCTCAGAGCATCTTCATTACTCTTCTTAGCTGTCCATGGTACTCTCAACATTCTTCTGTAAAACCACATTTCTACAGACTCCAGTGATTTTCTTGTCTGTTGTCCTATTGTCCATGATTCGCATCCATAAGTTAAACTGGCTCTACGTAACATTTAAGAGCTCTTTTTCATTGACATAGGCACACACAAAAAAAAAAGAAAAAAAAGCAGCTGGGGAGCAAGTGTGGGTTATATAAAATGATTGTTCATGAACAGTAATAAGATGACAAAAATGTGGCTCAATTGATCATTGAGTTTACAGTTTACCATTATTCTTTGGAGAAAAAGCTGAGAGCACAGTCAAAACAAAATGTTAGTAGATCATTCTAGTAGATGTGTAGAGATGGATGTTGCAAGAAGCCATGAATATTTCATGAAAGTAATCTTGCATTATGCAGTGAATTTCAGTCTTTCAACATTTCATGAAATAAAAAAAAAATAATGGTAATTAAAGCAGTCATTTATGCCCGGAAGAATAAATAACCAGGAAGTCTAGTGGTTACAATAATTCATAAGCAGCACAAATTGGCTAAAGATGCAACAAACTTACAAAGCTTGCCAAATCATCTGACAGATGTCACCACTATTGTCCAGCAATAAAATAACACTAGAGGCAAAATGTCTAGAGGCTTAAAATATCTTTAAAAGAATTGAAAACTGCTAGAACAAAAATTCAAATGGAGTATCTTGGTCTACGCCCTATGGGCCGGCTACGGCTCGAAAGGCCAATAGATATATAGAGGCAAAATGGGCACTCTACAACACATTCTTCATTCCTACATTGTGCTTCCAATGCCAGACCTGGATACTAGACTCAAGAACGATAGGAAAAATAACCTTTATAAAAATAGATGTGCTAGATGCATGACAGGAAACAGCCTGAGAGATAAGATCAGAAGTGAAGAGCTGTGAAGAAACTAGGAATAATTCCCACCATTGAATATATATTATTATTATATAAAGAAACGACAGATAGCATGGTTTGACTATGAGATAAGTAATAAAGATCAAAACACAACTCAATGAGCCTTCAACAAATGCTATGAGAACATCAGACCCAAGGGTTGACCATGAAAAAGATGGATTGATGGAGAATTAGAATTAAAAACTAGAATGAAAAAAATGGCACTTGGAGATGCCAACAGAAGAATTTAAGGCAGCAAACTATATCTCCTGCTGACACTGAAAGGCAGATGAGAAAGGAAAGAAAAAGAAGAAGCACATGTGTAATCAGAGCTATTTTCACAAATTTTCTTAAATTTTATTTAAATAAAATTGTGTGTGCAGATTTATTGTACCAAGAAAAATAAGCAGAAAGTTGCACATGGTGCTTTTTTCCTTTATAAATTGCCATGTGAAGCTTACAAGTCCAAATAAAAAACAAACTCTTACAAATTAAGGGCAGTCCATACAAGTTGGAAGTATGAATGTATAAACATGTGCTAGATGCATGAATTAATGAGGAGAAATCATCAAGTGCATGTGTTCAATACTATTTTGCAAGACATTTCTCATTCTTGACCTCTAGTCTCTTTATTCTGTCAAGAAAAACACATACTATATATATATATATATATATATATATATATATATATATATATATATATATATATATATATAAAACACATATATGCATATTTTATTTGGCACATTATTTGAAGCGATAAACTTATAAATTTTAGAACTGTGTTTATAGAATGTTGTATGAAGTAAATAAAAGTAATTGATAAAATTGTGTAAATGAATTTGTATAAATTATTGACTCACTTTCTCATTATAAAGTGTATTTTGAGTAAATTCTTCATATTTCTGCTTCTTCACTTCTCTAAAACCCTTTTGCCTAGTCAAGGAAGATACAACGTTCAAGTTTTCACTCCTCTAACAGCCTCCACATTTGTCATTTATATTGTTCTTAAGTTTTCTTAATACTGTCACTTGTTCAAACTCTGAGAGTCCCTCAAGTTCTGTGTTCCTCTCCTCTCTTTCTGTTGTGTTATATTAAATTACGGTAATTATTACTGCACTCAGGACAAATCCATAGATGCTCTAATCTTTTCCTAAAAATGTTCAACTAATTGTTCCAGTTTGGTATCAGTTGACAATTCCTCTTATTCATCCAGAATATCACTCTGTTCTGGCAACACTGGGCTTCACTTCCAGTTCACATAGTCTAGATAGTGATGTATTTGTACTTTTGTCAAAATCCTTTGTTCTACCCATCTCTCTTAGGTATCTTTGTATATGCCCTATATGTATAAATTCACAGGTTATTCTCTACAAGGGGGTAAACAATTTTATTTGTAGTCTCTATAGTCATGCTCTCTATAGTTTGGGCATTGGTTTTGACAAGCTGGTTAAAATACACAGGACAAATTAAGGAAGGAAGTTCCCCCTTCTATAGTACACACAGCTGCTGACAAAAGGTGGAGGATCAACTTAGTCGGCAACAGTCTTTAAAAGGCAGGAGCTGGAACAGCCTGGTATCTGGCTCAGTACACAACAGGGATGTTAGATGGTAAGTGGCTAGAACCAATCAAAAAGCAACAGCAAGCTACTGACTGCAGATTCCTGAGACATCATGACAGTTAAAAATGTTAGAATACTTAAACATTAAAAAGGAACGCTTATAAACATAATTCTATGTAGGAAATTAAAATAATATGGCCACATCAAAAGACACAGCTGTCTGGAAAGAACAATTATTGGAAGGCATGGTTCCAGGACAACTCAGCAGGGACATACCAAGAAGAAAGAAGTTTCAGGACATCAAGAATACCTTCAACGTGAAAACAAAAGAAGTGTGACATCTGCCTAGAGACATATTATTTTAGATAGGCTATGGTGATTGCAATGTTCTGCAAGGACATGTGATCTGATGATAATGATAGTTCATGAATTGTTGTATGCTGGTTCTCTTTTTTTATGATCTCATTTCTATTTAGTCTGTTCTGGTTACTCATTGACTTTCATTAAACATTGCATTTCTATGGTGACTAACTTCTGCTTAGGATTTGCTGTTACTTACCACCTTTGGCACTGGTAGCACAAGGTGGGGATAAAAATGCCTTATTCAAGATTTTTATTGTGCAGATGGGGACTGTTTTGTATTGTAGGAGATTTGCTGTATTTTAAGTATATATATATATATTAAGTATTTTAAGTGGGCATAGATGTGTTTACAGGCAGCTGTGACATTTGTGCCCAATGTGTCTGTCTTATATTGGAGGCTCATCATGTACTATTCCAAAGAAAGCCATGAAAAAAATTTAACTTATGTCAAAATATGCTAAGATCAAGACAAAGGCTAAAACTAAGAATAGCAAAATGTTATGTCTTCTCAACATTCCTGTATGGTGCAGAAACTTGGACATTATACAAGAAAACATAACAAAAAATTCTATATATTGACCTTTCGAGTCGTAACCGGCCCATAGGGCGTAGACCAAGATACACCTTCTCCTATATGAATTTTTTTTTTTTTTTTTTTTGGGTTCTAGCAGTTTTCTTTTAAAGATATTTTATCAAATCTCGCCATCTGTCTCTGTTCTGTGCAAGCAGTTCTATCTCATTGAGGGAGCCGATTCCTGCTGCTCTTGCCTCTCTCATCAATGTTCTTCTCAGTGTCTCCCTGGGTCTTCCTCTTTTTCTTTTACCTGTTGTTTCCCATATGAGGGCTTGCTTTGCTATTCGGTTATTATCTCTTCTCATCACATGTCCAACGTATGACCATCGTCTTTTCTTTATTACTGAAGATATTAGTGGTTGATTGGCGATTTCTCTAATTTCCTCGTTTGTTTTGAATTCGTTCCATGCTATACCAAGTATTTTCCTTAGACATTTATTTTCGAATGCGTTCAACTTTGTTTCTATATCTCTTGTTGTTTTCCAGCTTTCACGCGCATACGTAAGGGTTGATAGTAACAAAAAATTGGAGCCTTTGAAATGTGGATTTATAGAAGAATTGGATGAAAAGAAAAGAAAATAAACGATGAAGTCTTACAAGAACTAAAAATGAAAGGAGAACTACTAAACACAATTCAAACAAGATTGTTGGGCCATGTTAAAAAGACGCAGCAGCCCTACCACAAGTAATCTTGGAAGGGAAAATATAAGGTAAAAGAAGCAGACCAAGACTAACATTGATTAGTAACATCAAAAGTTGGACATTTCAGCCTATGGCGACCTGCACTATCAAAGCAATAGACAGAGTGGAATGGTGCTTCATGGTAGCTAACCTTCAATGTGGAGATGGCACTCGATGATGATGATGTCTGTCTTCAAAATGGGAGTTTTGGGTACTGGGTTGCCTTCCTTTCTCAGTCCGGACCGGCTTTGCCAGACTAGTTCTGTTTCCATTGGAGGGGTGGTGGAGAAAGATTTTGATCGGATGTTATCACCGATTCTGATGCAAGCAGGCTGTTGTGAATTACTTACCTATTTCAACCTACAGTTGGACAACTTTGATTCTTTAATCAATCAAAACTGTATTCAGGTGTCAGTTTTTCTTTATTAAGTTATTCTGAATGAATTGTTATCCCTAGCTATTAAGCTTCATCTGTCAGGGTTTAGGTATCTCCTTTGAGCGTATGAGGTAGGACATTTTTATTTGCCATAACATGGTCAGGATGTGATAAAGACTTCACTTTATCTCGCAGTTGGTCTCTCTGGTAATAGTGTGTCAAAACAGACTAGCTAATGAGGTGATGATCACTGTTGTTCCCGCAGCAATGAAATCTGTTGATATTGAAGTCCTATTGCTGTAGTACCTTTAGAGATCTGTTGATGTAGAAGACCTAGCACTGCAGCACCTTTAGAGATCTGTTAATTTTCATAAAATGACAAGTCAGCCTATGGCAATCTGCATCATCAAAGCAAGAGACAGAGTGGAATGGCGCTCCATGGTAGCCAACCTTCGATGCGGAGAGGGCACTCAATGATGATGAATGATGAATTTTCATACTCATTCTTCTACTAATGTTTATATGCTGAAGACTGTCTCATAGAAAATGTTTTCCTATCATATTTGCTAGTACCTTGCAGCACAGGCTAGTGGTACCTGTTTTGAATACAGGTACCTCAGTTTTTGTAGTCAATATAGAGGTGGAGTAAAATAACCTGGTCGCTTGTGAACAGTTTTATTGGTTATATGTCTTTTGATATCATCAGATCATGGAAGTGCCTACTCACTGGAATTTCTGTTTTCTTCTTTTAAGAAATATAATAAGTGTATGCTTGTAATTATTTCGTAAAAGTAAAGATTGCCTCCACTCTTTGCTAGGGGTTGGGGAATATGATGTTAGTATTGTTAGTGACCATATTATTGCTTATTTATTTGATGTGGTGGTGCTTTATGTAAACTTCATGGTAATATTTCAATATTTTTTGCAGTTCAATAGCACATATTTGGTTTAACTTTAAAAAAAAAGACTTACTGTGATATTTAAAAAGTGGAAAAGGGGGTGGGGGAGAAAGGGAGAGTGATAGTGTCTTTATGACTGAAGAATAAAGGCCGCATGTTCAATGCAATAACCACATGGTGTTTAGGTCAGAATTTTTATTCAATATAATGACCATACTCCTCTATAATGATATTTTCTTGAGAAATAATTATGTTGATAATTTTACTTAGACATCAACTAATATCCTATTAAGCATATTTATCACATTTTTCTCACATAGCCACATACTTGATAAATAATTTTAATTAATTTTGTTTTTGTGTAATCAGAATTCTAACAGTTTTCAGCCATACATATTAGATATTAACTTGCCTATTTTAATCTTGTTCATCCTTAGATTTTCCCAAATCCTTCCATGTCCAGATTTCTAAGGCTTCTACAAGCTAGAAATTTATGCTCAATGTTCACCATGACATTCAAGAGCGAGAGAACGGTTAAAAAATATTGTGTAGTCTGAGGATAGATGACAAAATTTAGAGATTTAATTACGTTCATTGAGGGGAAAATGTACATATATATGTAATATACCTTTCATATTAAAAAGAAAACATTTGTTATGACAATGTAAAATGGTTTATTCTGTTGCATGTTGCTCTCAAGTATTTCTTCTCTTTACAACAGGTAAAATAATGCCATCTGAATTAGAGTTTATTGGGTCGATGGTGTCTATAGATTGTGGTGAGCTTGGCACCTACCAAGGGCGTGTTGAAAAGATTGATGCAGTTATGAATACACTTACCATTACTCATGCATTTCATAATGGTCTTCGTTGTGACTTACAGGAGGTCAACTTGAGGTAAACTTATGATGGCTTTAAATACTTTTGTAGTGTTATAGATATTTAAGAACATATTCATTGTTTAATCTCCTGTTGATTCAGCACTTAAAATGTGAGCGTGGTTTTCAGAATTAGGACAGAGATAATCATGTGATAAGGAGCACTTTGCCTTGTTCTCTAAAGAGTATAGTTTATTGCTATCAGGGTTAAACACTTCACACTTCAGTTGGTATATTCTATGAAATCTTCTTAACTTTTTTGAAGTTGCTTTCTCAATGAAAGCTAAGGTGTTCAGCTGTAATAACTAATTTGCTAGTTTAGTGTGCACATCTTTTTTCTTATGTTTAATATTGGCTTCTTATATGTAATATTTTGTTAATTATTTTCTTCTCTTTCTTACACTTATCTTCAACTTTGAGGAGAGTTATAGTTTGCAGTCTATTGTTCTTCTGTTTGTCTCTCCTGTTGTTATGTTTTCTAGTGTTTCTAATATTTCACAAATCCATCTTTTTTGTGATTGACTCTGGTGTTCTTGTAGCCTTTGTTGAAGAAGGCTCTTTGTGTTGTATTTTTTTTTGCTGATGTGCAGTGAGGATGACCTCTTGACTAAACTAAACTGTGTAGTTATTTATTATTTACCCATTTATTTATATTTGATTTCTTTTAAATTTCTTAAAGTAATTGTTAATTATTTTACAATTTTAAAATTGCATTGTTGTTTCTTGTTCCAATTATAGATGACTAGTTAATAAATATCTTTCCATCCAAACATATTTTATGAATATACTCAGCATATTGAGTTTTTATAGTCATTCGGCCTTTTTGTTATGACATATTTTATATATTTCACACACCAAAAAATATTACAATTTTTTGGTAACTTATTTATTATTTGCTCTACTTTACACAGTTCCACAACAATTAGAGACATAAAAATCATTCATGCATCCCAAGAGGCAAAAGAGATTATTACAAGAAAAGCAACACCTTCCAAGATGACTAAAGAAATTGATGAGGTCACTAAACCCATCTGCTCCTCACCTGTTAAGATAATTAAGGCTACATCAAAGGTTAGACCAGGGTTTAACTCTGCAACATCTTCTGGCTCGGTTATAAATCACTTAGACTTAGCTTCTGGCAAAAGTAGCTGCCGTCGCAGACTTTCCCCACCAGACAGTCCATCAAAATGTCATGATTCAGGAGTTGAGTCAGTGGGGCAACACCTTCGAGGGAGTAAAAGTATGAACAATGAGCCTGATATGATAGATCAAGGGAATGGATACGGTAAGAATCTGTTTCATTTAACTTGTGATCTCATGCTATGATATTGTATCCTTTCCTTCTGACATACACCCAGCAGCAACTCTTCTTCATCACTTAATTTTAAAAGAATTACAGTAAAGTGAGTGTAGATGTGTTATGTTGGGGTTTACAGCAAAGCTGCTGTGATGTTTGTGCCTTTTGTCTGAACACATCTGCCTCAGTAATCATGAGTACAGGTTGTCCTCCCTCTTCAATCCCTATTCACTAGGTCAGATTGATTAATCTGTTCCCAGAAGCATCACTGGTAGGTTGAGTAGGTCTTGACCAGCTATGCTTGTTTGCAATCCTGGTTGAAGAAATAGTCATCTGTGAGTTGTTAACTGCTTTCAGTCAGGTTGCTGAGTTGCTCATGGGCATCTTAGCCACACATTATATTATATAAGCTTGTAAGCAAGAAAAACAATTAGAAAAAGAGCTGCTAGTTTTCATTGGCTGCTACTTCAGACAAGGTATTGTTTGAACTGACGATTTTCACCAATATCAGAAATGGAAAGAGTTTATCAGGCTGTATCTAAATCCGACATGTATATATTAATTTAGCTGAGTAGGTTTGGTGCTTTTATAGTAGAGTTTCTTAAAAACTTAACCAAAAATCTATTTTTACAGATGTTTATCAATTAACTAATGTCATGCACTTTTATATCTTTGAATGTTTAACATCATGGACAATTTTATACCATAACCTTATCACTAAGCTGTATGATCATAGAGGTGGGTTTTTCTTTTTTCTATTTATTTAGAAATGTTAGAAATGATAGACATAATAGTAAAAGAAAGAAACAAGAAAGGTCTCAGTCTGAACAGTAAGAAAACAGAAGTAATAGTCATATAGAAGAAACAATTATCACCATCATGCAGCATAAAAATAAACAGGACAAATCTGAAACAAGTGCAGCATTTCAAATACTTGGGCACAATAATAACATCAGATGGAAGATACACCACAGAAATAAAAAGCAGAATTGTCCAGGCCAAAATAGCATTTCAGAAAATGAAAAATATCTTATGCAACAAATCTATGTCAATAGAAGTGAGAAAGAAAGTTCATTGGTGCTATATGGAACCAATTCTGACCCATGGAAGCGAATTATGGACAGTATAGAGACTACAGAGATAAGATTTTTCAAAAGAATGTTGAAAGTTCCCTGGACAGCTAAAAAGACCAATGAGGAAATTCTTAAGGAGGTCAACACAAGAAGGGAACTTCTGAAAAACATCAGAAAGAAACAACCAACATTTTTCGGGCACATCATGAGAAGAGGAAAGTTAGAATACTTGGTTGCAACTGGCAAAATAAAACGAAAGAGAGATCGTGGACGACAAAGAGAGAAAATACTAGATAGCTTGGTGTCATGGCATGGAAAACAACAACAGAACTGATACGATGCACTGTAAATAGAAGATTATGGAAGGACATGATCGCCTATGCCTACCGGTATGGCACAACATGATGGTGATTTATTTAGAGAAATTTTTTTGGTTGTTAATTTTTGTCATTAACTTATTTTTCTTCTTTTTTTTCCTTTGACCACGGATGACAAAGTAGCCAGTCATTTAACTGTCTTGTGGCATCTTGTAGTGCAAAGAACAAGGTTCTTGCATTTGGGATGGTTCTTTATCTTCCTTTACAGGGTGTCTCAAGTCTGGCACACTATTAATTTCTCCTTCCAGTAATCTACTTTGTTATCTTGGCCTTCCTGTCTTTTACTATCCTATTAGAATCTGCTGCCTGTATGTACTTGTGATTGTTTCTGAATCTTTTATGAACACATAACCTATTCATTTCTAGAATCTGCTTGTCATCATTGTGTGAATTTCTTATTTGATTACATCTGTTCAACTGTTCCTGGTTGAATTTTTTATTTTATGCTGAGTTTGTATTACTAAGTTAGCTCTGGTGTTTTTTTTTAAAGTCATTTTACTCCTAGTACTGTTTTTATTATAACTGCTGCTACAAATTGTATAGATTATTTATATTTGTGACATATAATTGTTATCTTGGCCTGAATTCACATGCATCATAAAAGATGAGAAGGTTTGAGATTGACTGTTTTCAGTGTTCAGGGAAAAGTAGTTTATTATTGAAACTTTTATAAAGTATATAGAAGTAAAGTGTTTGAAAGTATCTTGTTTTATGTAGTTTTATATGGTTTTTTTTTTGTATTTAGTGCTTCCATAAGTTATAATTTTACTAAAATTTAATTTCCAGGTATATGTGATGACAGTAATGGAAAATTCAGAAGTGGGACCGGCTGTTTAACAGAACATCATGGTAGAAGGGTTACAGCCGCCAAGAGAATGGAGAGAGGAGGGAAAAGGGGTGCAAATGCAAAAAATAATGAATGTTTCAGTGCTCCCTCTGATTCATTCATGAGTGATTTTGACTTTGAATCAAACCTTGCTCTGTTTAACAAAAAGGCAGTCTTCAAGGAAATTGAGAATGGTTTTCCAGAGTTAAATTTAGAATCAGACTATGGAGAACAAAAATTTCGTCATGATGAAAATATCTTGCAGCCAGGAGAAAACAACTTAGCTCTCAAAGTAATGAAACAACAAATTGAAGTTCCTGGACCAAAATATCAATTATATTACACAGGTATGCTGCTGCAGTTGTACTGATATATGGTGATGTTGTTGTAGTATGAAAGTCTGTTATTAAAAATATTCTTCTACATTGTCATCATCATCATCATATGTCTTACCAGCTTGCAAGATTTATATTGCTTCTTAACTATTGCTTACCATTCTTCCATCATCTGCATGGTTGGTTAAAATGCACAGCTTTGATTCTGTAATAGAATCAAACAACAAGATAGGCTCCACATTTTAACATTTAACTTAAAAAAAATACCATAGTCAAGAAAATAGCAAACTATTATCCTGTTCTGATATAAGATTAGTTCAGATATGCATGCACACGAGCTTGTTTGCATCTTATTTCTGATAAAATTCTTATTGTTGATTTTGAGATGCAAAGGAACCAAGATTCAGTAAGTTTCAATCTCACTGTAATATATGAAAGTCTTCTTCTTAGTGTTTGCCTGTTAAGTGGGTGTGTTGTGTATTTAATTTATGACAAAGCTGTAATATTTATGGAAGTTTTCTTCTTAGTGTTTGCCTGTTAAGTGGATGTGTTGTGTGTTTAATTTATGACAAAGCTGTAATATTTATGGAAATTTTCTTCTTAGTGTTTGCCTGTTAAGTGGGTGTGTTGTGTGTTTAGTTTATGACAAAGCTGTAATATATGAAAGTCTTCTTCTTAGTGTTTGCCTGTTAAGTGGGTGTGTTGTGTGTTTAGTTTATGACAAAGCTGTAATATATGGAAATCTTCTTCTTAGTGTTTGCCTGTTAAGTGGGTGTGTTGTGTGTTTAGTTTATGACAAAGCTGTAATATATGGAAGTTTTCTTCTTAATGTTTTCCTGTTAAGTGGATGTGTTGTGTGTTTAGTTTATGACAAAGCTGTAATATTTATGGAAGTTTTCTTCTTAGTGTTTGCCTGTTAAGTGGATGTGTTGTGTGTTTAGTTTATGACAAAGCTGTAATATTTATTGAAGTTTTCTTCTTAGTGTTTGCCTGTTAAGTGGGTGTGTTGTGTGTTTAGTTTATGACAAAGCTGTAATATATGGAAGTTTTCTTCTTAGTGTTTGCCTGTTAAGAGGGTGTGTTGTGTGTTTAGTTTATGACAAAGCTGTAATATATGGAAGTTTTCTTCTTAGTGTTTGCCTGTTAAGTCGGTGTGTTGTGTGTTTAGTTTATGACAAAGCTGTAATATCTGCACCTTTCACCATCCATCTTCGGCATGGGTAGATTTGCTTAACAAACAATTTTTGTCCACACAACAGACATGTTTGGCCTACTCATAGATTTTGAACTGCCAAGCATTCTTTAATGTGTGTGAGTGCATACAGGACCTCATGTGTGTGAGTGCATACAGGACCTCATGTGTGTGAGTGCATATAGGACCTCATGTGTGTGAGTGCATACAGGACCTCATGTATTTTGCCATTATCCAAGAGGACTGGGTGTGGAATCTTGTTACCCAGAGACCAGGGGAAGATAAAGCCATGAAGGAACCATTGATTCCAAGTAAAAAATTCCAACCACCTGTGTGGTGTGATTTGAACATGGAACCCTCCTATCCAGATGCAACCGTTATAGCTCTAGACCACCCTGTTCCCATATTTTGGAAATAAAAATGTTAAGAAAATAAAAAAAAAATATCTCATCCAAATACTTGTATTTTGAGCAGTGATAGGAGACTTTCTAGGAGCAGATAAATGAACTCATGGTTTAAAAAGGATATAATTCCTGCATAAATGATGTATGCTTATAGCTTTCAGTCTGGTAGAAAAGAAATGAACAATATTCAAACTTTACACATGTCACAACAGATGAAAGTTCTACCTTTTGAACATTAAGTTATAACTACTTTTGAAAAGCTGTTGAACATCTTTCACAGAAGTACCTAGCATAGGATGAACAGGTAAGGCTCATATGTTCTTGACCAGTGTCAGTGTAAGTTCAGGCTCTATGATAATGCCAGACCAATTTTTTTTTCTCGCAGTTATTGGGGTCGATGTTTGAAAGTATATACAGAAAAAGATGGTGGACATACATTTTGGGGGAATTTTTTTATGCCCACACATTTAAGATTTGTTTCTACATATCCACACTATTTTCTCTTTAATTTGATATCCTAGGCAACAGACTTTAATTAACATATGAAACATTCATCATCATCATGTGCCATACCGGTTGGCGTAGGTGATCATGTCCCTCCACAATCTTCTATCTACAGTGCATCGTATCAGTTCTGTTGTTGACTGTTTTCCATGCCATGACACCAAGCTATCCAGTATTTTCTCTCTTTATCGTCCGCGATCTCTCTTTCCTTTTATTTTGCTAGTTGTAACCAAGTATTCCAACTTTCCTCTTCTCATGATGTGCCCGAAAAATGTTGATTGCTTCTTTCTGATGTTTTTTAAGAGCTCCCTTTTTGTGTTGGCCTCTTTGAGAACTTCCTCAATGGTCTTTTTAGCTGTCCAGGGAACTTTCAACATTCTTCTGAGAAATCCCATCTCTGTGGCCTCTAATCGTCTTTTCATTTGTTTGTCTACTGTCCATGATTCGCTTCCATAGGTCAGAATTAGTTCTATATATCACAGATGAACTCTCTTTCTCATATGTATTGACATAGATTTGTTGCACAAGATATTTTTCATTTTCTGAAATGCCACCTTGGCCTGAGCTATTCTGCTTTTTATTTCTGTGGTATATCTCCCATCTGATGTTATTATTGTACCCAAGTATCTGAAACGCCGCACTTGTTTCAGATTTGTCTCGTTTATTTTTATGCTGCATGATGGTGGTGATTGTTTCTTCGATATAACCATTACTTCTGTTTTCTTACTATTCAGACTGAGACCTTTCTTGTTGCTTTCTTTTACTATTGAAACATTAGCAGAGTTTTAAATTGCATGATGGTAAGTAGCTGCCAATTTTCAAGGGCTGCAATTTTTATTTGTTCAAAATTGTAAACAGAATTGCGATGGTGAAGAGTTCACATTTGTATCTCACGTTTAGTTAGTGTAAATGGATGTCTAATACTTGAAAGTGTTGCAAGTTATTCAAGCTGTTGAGGAGTTGTATGGAAGTCCAATACTTGAAAGTGTTGCAAGCTATCCAAGCTGTTGAGGGGTTGTATGGAAGTCCAATACTTGAAAGTGTTGCAAGTTATTCAAACTGTTGAGGAGTTGTATGGAAGTCCAATACTTGAAAGTGTTGCAAGTTATTCAAGCTGTTGAGGAGTTGTATGGAAATCCAATATTTGAAAGTGTTGCAAGTTATTCAAGCTGTTGAGGAGTTGTATGGAAGTCCAATACTTGAAAGTGTTGTAAGTTATTCAAGCTGTTGAGGAGTTGTATGGAAGTCCAATACTTGAAAGTGTTGCAAGTTATTCAAGCTGTTGAGGGGTTGTATGGAGATTGTATGTATATTGTTGATTATAATTTGTTATTATTTTAACAAATATTAATCTTTTCTGATACAGACACAGGATTGGTTGTCCCATCAGTTAGTCCAGAACTGAGGGAAAGGGTTTGTGATGTAGCATCTAAGTATGGGTTGACATATGACAGACAGCTTGAAGCTTATGGGAGAGCAGCTAGTGAAATGGTTATTCATTTGATTGGTGGAAGCCACAGGTTATACTAATTTAATGCTTTTGTGTATGTTATCTATCATCTTTAAATGTATGAGTGTTAAAAGTTCTATGTTTTATTTAATTCTGTTGATTTTCTTCACCTGCTTTGTTACATTATTCAGTTTCTTTTTCCCTAATCATAAACTTCTTACTGGTATTTTCAGATTTATTTTCCTTCATCACAAGTGCTTTTTCTGTGCATTTCCTTCAGAAATTATTTTGGTAGTTACTTAGGTTTTTCTGTTATCATTCTTCAAATTGCATGTTTGGCATTGATTGTTGTTACATTTATCTGTTCAAAATTCATGTAATAACTTTGCTGATGTGTAACACTGAAAGTATCCATTTGTAATCAATTCATTTTACATGTAGAAGTTGTTAACAATTGTTAATGTATGAGGGGAGGTCAAAAAGTAATGCACACCAATTTTTTTCTCGGCTAATAATAAAGATAGGAATATGAAATTTTGCACACTTGGAATATGACATGTTCCAATTACGTGTACCAAATTGCACAGCATTTTGATAAATATTATGCAATCTATGAACCGTTAAAATGGAACTTGTCAACAATGTCCGTTACAAACAGCGAATTGTCATAGAATTTCTGGTTGCGGAAAAAGAAACTGTGGCAAACATTCATAAACGACTGTGTGCAGTGTACAAATGTTCTGCAGTCGATAGGAGCACAGTTAGTCGCTGGGTTCAGAGAATTAAAGCTGCAGAAAGTGTACGAGTGGAGCTGCATGATTTACCGCGTTCTGGACGTGTTGCCTCGGCTACCAGCACAGACATGTTAAACCGGGCTGATGCCATTGTTCGTAAGGATAGGCGTATCACTAGTCAGCAATTGGCATTGCAGCTTACAGTCAGCAAGGGAAGTGCAATCGCAATTTTTAAAACTCTCGGATATTCAAAGATTTGCGCTCGATGGGTTCCTCGGTGCCTAACAAATGATCACAGAGTTCAAAGGAAAACATTCTGTTCTGAATTGTTGGAGCGTTTCGGTGTTGAAGGAGAAATGTTTTTGTCAAAAATTGTTACCGGTGACGAAACGTGGGCACATCATTATGAGCCTGAAACAAAAATGCAGTCAATGGAATGGCATCATCTGCAGTCACCAAAAAGAAAAAAATTCAAAACATCTCCATCAGCCGGAAAGGTGATGATCACTGTCTTCTGGGACATTGATGGTGTGATTCTTGTTGATGTAATGACAAGAGGTGAGACAATCAACTCGACAGCTTACATCAATACACTGACAAAACTCAAAAATCGGTTCCACAGAGTTCGGCCTAATAAACCATCTGCAGATTTGTTGCTTCAACATGACAATGCACGCCCTCACACAAGTCTGGTAACACGGGAAGCAATCAACAAATTTGGTTGGACTGTACTGCTCCATCCTCCTTACAGCCCTGATCTGGCTCCCTCAGATTTCCATCTGTTTGGACCACTCAAAAATTCCTGCGTGGGACACACTTTGACAATGATGAGGATGTGATCCGTGCAGTTAAAAAATGGCTACGCGAGCAGGACAAAACTTGGTACAAACGAGGCATTCATGACCTAGTTTCGCGTTGGCGTAAGGCAATACGCTTGGACGGAGATTATGTTGAAAAATAGGTAGTTTAAAGGGGATGTTCAACTACAATCTGTGAAAAATTCACACATTTTGCCCGAATAGTTTCCGAGAAAAAAATTGGTGTGCATTACTTTTTGACCTCCCTACGTATTATTTTAATAATGTTATTTTGTATCTCTTTTTTCAAGATGGTATATCTTTACATCTCCTGTGTGTTACCGGGGCCTCATTATGAGGGAAGTAAAGAATAGTGACACAGTGACCTTCCAGGCATGTCGTAAGAGGCGACTAAAGAGGTTGATCGATGGCTTGACAAGCTGTCATTGTAAAAAGTATTGTTATGGAAACAGTGCCATATATTTTAGAGCAGTGATCTCTGCAATATGTGCCACTTTGGCACGCAAGGTTTCTGTGTTTGAGATTGTGGTTCTGCCCTATGTGCCACTTTGGCATGCAAGGTTTCTGTGTTTGAGATTGTGGTTCTGCCCTATGTGCCGTCTTCGGCTGGAAAGGACATTAGATAGATATCTTTACATGAACCTTTATTTTGTGTAACAAACCCCCCCCCCCCCCCCCCCCATTTTTCCCTACATTAAATCTCACAATCATAGTTCCCTCCGAGTGACATATAAATAAATTGTTGCAGGGCACATCAAGATGTTGCATATATCACAATTTTATTGCCACCATACATTTTCATCACTTCAGTATTTCCTGAAATCGAGGATAGGCCAACGTTAGTGATCAATGACCCTTTATCGCTTGCACTGGATGCTATTTTGTAGTTATAATCAGGGTTTTTCCGTCCAAATTAATGTCATCACACCAACACATTTATCTCCAATGTTAACAATGTGACATCTTCATTTGAGAGGCCATCAATAGAGGATAGGCAGCAAAGTTAACTTATTTAAATTGTTGTTATTTCATTAGGCTATATATTAAAATAACAATTGTATCATAATGTCTGATATATAAAGTGTGAAGAAACTGGTAAACCTGTTTAAAAATATTTGCAAAAAAAAGCCATATCTTGAACTCTGAATCTTTGTCTATGAGGGAAATGTAACTTCTCAGCCACTGAGAACTCACATAAATAGTAACTTAATGACTTCATATCTTCTTGGACGATAATCCAGTATAGATATTCCTATATCTGGGTCAGCCAGCATTGATATCTTTCACTGATTCTTTGTCAATCTTTGAATTTGGACATTTATGGAAATGAAAGCTACAAGTACACCTTATAAAGATAAGAATATGTTGATATTTTCTAGCATTAAAATTCCCATTGATTTATTACCTTACAATTTCTTGGAGATTAATCAAGAAAAGATGAAATTAATGAAAAATCAAATTCTTCCAGGGAAAAAAAATGAACTTGGAATGAAATCAGTGAAAGAAGTAAATTACTTTATATATATATATATAAATATCAGAAATTGCTTAGATCAAGAAGGAAACACAAAGAAAGATATTAAAATCAGAATAGAAATGATTAAAACCTCAAAAAAAAACTACTCAAAACTATTGAAAATGTAAGAGAAATTGCCATGCATCCAACAATATTATCCTTAATCTTAAAAAGAAGGTGGGCATATGTCGGCTATGTCATTATAAGAGACAACAGGAGAATCGCAAAACAAATCCTCAAATGAGAAGAAGACGGTAGAAGTAAAAGAAACCAACGTAGAGAAAGATTGAAAATAACACTAAGGCAAGAAGCAATATACTTATAAACAAAATACCAAAACATGATCACAATTGTAATGGGAGATTTCAACGCCAAAGTGGGAAAAGACAACTCAGTAGTGGAACATGTAATGGGGAGAGAAGGCTGTGATACTACAAGTCAGAATGGAGAAAGATTAATAGAATTATGTCTAATAGAAAATTTAGTTATAGGTGGGACATTATTTCCACACAAAAATATTCACAAAACAACATGGATATCTCCTGATGATAGAACCTCAAATCAAATTGACCACCTATGTATTAAACAACAATTCAGATCATCATTAATAGATGTAAGAGCATACAGAGGTGCTGATATTAATAGTGACCACAACCTGTGCATTGGGAAAATACGATTAAAACTTAAAAGCCAAAAGAAGAGATCAACTACACATAAAATTGATAGTTGTAAACTGAAAGATGAAGCCATCAAGAAATATTTTAACATAGCACTAAGTAATTGTTATGCAGCACTTGGTGAAATAGACTTAGATATCAATGAAATGTGGGACTCACAGAGCAAAATACTAATGACAGCAGCAGAATCAAGTGCCGGACTGAAGAAAATGGAAAAATGAGCTTGGATTTCAGACACTACATGGAAATAATCAAAGAAAGAAGAGAAGTGAAGAGAGCCATGACTAATGTAAAGACAGATCTTGGAAAGGTACTGGCAAAAGCAACATACAAAGAATTAGACAACAAAGTAAAAAGCTCAGCAAGAAGAGATACAAGAGCTTATATAGACAATTTGGCAGAGACAGCTACAATTACAGGAGACAGCAGAACTCTCTACTGTACAAAAGATGCTGACAAACACCTATACATGCAGTGGAACACCAATTCTAGACAAATCTGGATTAATGCTAACAACAAGCGCAGACATAAAAGCCAGTTGGGCGGAACACTTCAAAGAAATTCTTAACCATCCACTACCCCAGAGTTTAATAGATTTTGAAGCTGAAACACCAGCAGCAGAATTAGGTGACCACCTTAAAGCGTATGGCCAATAACAAGGCTGCTGGAGAGGATAAGTTAACAGCTGAGATACTCAAGGCAATTGATAGCCATAATTTAATACATCTCCAGAAAATGTTCAACATCATTTGGAAAGCAGAGAAGACACCTCATAAATGGAAAAAAGGAATCATTGTTAAGATTCCAAAAAAGGGCAATCTTAGAGATTGTAACAACTGGAGAGGCGTGACACTTTTGTCAGTTGCCTCAAAGTTATTCCGCAAAATCATCCTAAATAGAATAAAGGATTCAATAGATACAGTAATGCATGAAGAACAGGCTGGGTTTAGAAAAGGGAGAAGCTGCCTTGACCACATTTTACTCTATGACTTATATTGGAGGAACACATTGAAAAGCAAAAACCTTTTGTACTTAACTTCATCGACTTAAGAAAAGCATTTGACAGTATTCATCGAGATTCTTTGTGGAAAATTCTGAAGCAATATGGCTTACCATAAAAAATCATAAATATTATTGTTACACATGTGGAGTTCGAACAGAGGAAGGACTGAGCGAATGTTTCCCAATAAAAACTGGGGTTAAACAAGGATGTTTTTTATCGCCCTTGTTATTTGGAGTTGTTATGGACTTCATAATGAAGAAATGCTGCACTGGTAATAAAGGCATCGAATGGATTCAAGTAGACCTTTTGGAGGACCTCGACTTTGCTGATGACATAGTTCTCATCAGCAGTCAGGTAAAAACGATGCAGGAAACCACAAATGAACTATCATCAATAACCAGCAAAATTGGGCTTGAGATCAATCATGAAAAGACTAAAGTCATGAAAATCTTAATTCCAACAGACAACAAAATTTACATGGAAAACAAACCAGTGGAAGAGATCGATCATTTGATCTATCTTGGAAGTCACATTGATCGAGAAGGTGATACAAGTAAAGAAATTAGAATCAGAATAGCTAAAGCAGCAATGTCTTTCAGAAGCCTTGAAAAGTGGAAATCAAAACTCATCAGCACAAACACAAAATTTAGACTATTCAAATCAAATGTACTATCAACCCTTATATATGCATGTGAAAGCTGGAAGTCGTTTCCGGTTGTTTCCAAAATGGAGGAATTATTTTTCTCCGGCTTGGTATATAACCGTTGATCAGAGGTTTAACAAGCCGCTATTGTAAAAACGATGTTGTTAATGAAACGTAGACCTGATACAGAATGTGTAATAAAGAAAAGACGATGGTCATATGTTGGACATGTGATGAGAAGAGATAATAACCGAATAGCAAAGCAAGCCCTCATATGGGAAACAACAGGTAAGAGAAAAAGAGGAAGACCCAGGGAGACACTGAGAAAAACATTGATGAGAGAGGCAAGAGCAGCAGGATTCGGCTCCCTCAATGAGATAGAGCTGCTTGCACAGAACAGAGACAGATGGCGAGATTTGATAAAATATCTTTAAAAGAATTGAAAACTGCTAGAACAAAAATTCAGAGAGGAGAAGGTGTATCTTGGTCTACGTCCTATGGGCCGGCTATGGCTCGAAAGGTCAATAGATAGATAGAAGAAGCAATAACAGTGGTCATTAGCCCCACTGCCAAGGTTGGGAGGTTTGCTGAGAACATTGATGTGTGGTGAGACACAATACAGGTCCAGAGCAAAGTCTGATGTGTAATAACAAAGATCATCTACATTGAGAGTAAAGAATTTTTGCCCAATGTGACATATTAGGCTTGAAAGGACATTAGATAGATATACAGATGGAATTTCATTGTGAATGTCATCAAATTGACTTTAATTAACTCATTATCTATTGGTTCTTGAATCTTTAGCCTTGACTTGAGCTTTGACTGTTTGAAACTCATGTAATTTAACACTGACAGAAGTTTAAAATTACACACACTGCCAGTCTGTTAATCTTTGTTGTGCTGTTTACTTATTCAATTAGTACTATTTTAAAAATGACATTTGAATACTTGCAATACATGTTATGAACTATCATCAATAGCCAGCAAAATTGGGCTTGAGGTCAATCATGAAAAGACTAAAGTCATGAAAAGTTTAATTCCAACAAGTGACAAAATATACATGGAAAACAAACCAGTAGAAGAGATCGATCACTTCATCTATCTTGGAAGTCACATTGATCGAGAAGGGGATACGAGCAAAGAAATTAGAATCAGACTGGCTAAAGCAGCAATGTCTTTCAGAAGCCTTGAAAAGTTGTGGAAATCAAAACTCATTAGCACAAACACAAAACTTAGGCTATTCAAATCAAATGTACTATCAACCCTTACGTATGCGTGTGAAAGCTGGAAAACAACAAGAGATATAGAAACAAAGTTGAACGCATTCGAAAATAAATGTCTAAGGAAAATACTTGGTATAGAATGGAACGAATTCAAAACAAACGAGGAAATTAGAGAAATCGCCAATCAACCACTAATATCTTCAGTAATAAAGAAAAGACGATGGTCATACGTTGGACATGTGATGAGAAGAGATAATAATCGAATAGCAAAGCAAGCCCTCATATGGGAAACAACAGGTAAAAGAAAAAGAGGAAGACCCAGGGAGACACTGAGAAGAACATTGATGAGAGAGGCAAGAGCAGCAGGAATCGGCTCCCTCAATGAGATAGAACTGCTTGCACAGAACAGAGACAGATGGCGAGATTTGATAAAATATCTTTAAAAGAAAACTGCTAGAACAAAAATTCATATAGGAGAAGGTGTATCTTGGTCTACGCCCTATGGGCCGGTTACGGCTCGAAAGGTCAATAGATAGATAGAATACATGTTAAAATAAGTTATTTAATTCTCATGAAATTATGTTTGAAAATAGTCACAATGCAAACTTATGCTTGTAGTTTGGTATACATTTTAATACAATACTCTACTCTACAAAAAAGTACTTTTTGTTGAAAATATTTTGCTGGATAAACTGCATGAAAGCTTGAGTGCAATGCAGTAGCTTTGAATTTGAAATACTTTTTTTATAAGCTCCAAACTTTCCACTTAGTGATGGGATAAATGAGAGGTAACACAACATAAATTAATCTCCATTTCTCAATTACTTCTTACTTAGTGACACAATATCACTATTTCTTCCAATTCAAATGAAGGTTAGCTAATAACCCAGACATTTGGTTATTTTGATTGATACACTCTGAGTTGGTAATCAGATGTTCTTCATTATATACAATTTGAGAAATATAAATTTTAGAATGCAACAACAAATTTTCTTTATTTTTATGTTTTGTTTTTTTCTATTGTTTCTAATAGTTTCACATTTAGCTTCTGTAAATTGAATTACATTTGTTTTTATTTAAATATGTTTGCTTCAGAAGGTAATAATAATTTATGTGTTAATCTTTCCTTAAAAGATTTCTATACATAATGAGAATTTTATAATTTGCAAATGACCAGAATTCACCCAAAGAATGGTCACCAGATGCCTGTTGTACTTGTCCTCTGTGGGCTACATGAGCATGGTGCTATGGGAGTATGCTGTGCTCGTATACTATCATCTCATGGAGTACAAGTTACACTTCTGATACCAGACTCTACTACGAATAATCAGCCTACTCTCACACAAGAATTAGAACTGTACAAACTGACAGGAAACATGTTGATTCATAGTGTTGGAGGTAGGATCATTTTCTTTAACTTTAACACTGCTTCATTATTACAGTACATCAACTTCAAAAATGGTATTTAAAAAATAAAAAAGACTGAGCAAATAAATTGTGTATCAATTGCGTATAATCTCTGTATAATCTTATAATAAACTGGCCAGCTCCAGTAACTTGCTCAGCAGCACACGGAAACACTGTGAGCTTTCTACAAATTAAATGACTTACGCGTCCTTGACAACAGACCGGCGTAAACAAACCGCCATTTTTTGACGCGTTCAATAGTGTAACAACAATAATAAGTGATGAAAGAAGGAAATTATAACAAAATGCAATGAATCAAATAATAATGTTCGGAGTGCAATGATGATGACCCGCAAATAACTCAATAACTCAATAACTCAATCTTATAATAAATAATTGAACATATTTTAATACAATTGCCTCATTTGCTTCAGTCTTTAAAAAAAATTATTTTTATAGACAAACATATGAAGAATAAACACATTTTGTGTATATTCTTTACCTTGATTGTGATGTTGCAGTATAATTAAGAAAAACAACTATTTATAAACATTATTTTATTAACACACTGACAAAATTTACTCTTCATAGACATTTATTTGTTTCTATTTTGTCATTTTGATGTTGAAAAATATAATCTACCAAAGTCATATGTACCGCTATTTGTTGATTGTTATAAATATTGCTTCCTAAAGTTACATCAGCAAAATGGGTGTTGCATTTTGATCTCACCTTATCCACATCACGCAGCTAAGGGGTTTAAAACATTGTGGTGAACTGTCCTTATCTTTTTGAAACTGTAGAACATTTATTCCTTGAATACCTGAAGAGAGACAGACAAGAACAACTGCTAACACAGTCATCTATCAGCAACACTCTGCATGGCCCTTACCCTAACTCAAACAAATTTCCAGCTTCAATAGACTGGCATTGCTTCCAAAGAGTGAATAATTCACATCTCCCAATTTGTAGACAAGACAAAAACATGTATACATTTTATGTAAGCCCAGTCTACCATGCAGGAACTGCAAAATGCTAGTCATAAAGGGCTGAACTGGATGCACGAACTGATAGAGATTGTTCTTCAAGTACATTTTTTTTTACTGCTGAAAGATCTAGCTCATAGCTATTTAAAAAAAAAAAAACTATTTCTTTGATTGTGTTTAAATTGTATTTTCAAAATTTAAAATGAGTTTCTTGTGTTTTAGGACTCCCAAACACAATAGACTTAATTGTGACAGCCATGGACTCTCATATCAGCCCATTCAGTATCCAGCATCCATGGTACAAGAGCATCATCTCATGGATAAAAAGTGGTGATGTCAGGGCTCAGGTCTTAGCATTAGATCCTCCATCTCAAGGTCCCAGCATTCCTGCCAAGTATGGGTTTCATTAAGTTAAATGTCATCTTTAGCATTTTACAAAACATTATTTTTGTCAAGAATATGCAAAATAACAGAATGTGTGTCTTAAATAATTATAGTCACTAATTATTTTAATTATTATTTTTTTTTTCAAAATAAGAATGTTACCATTGAAGAAAGTTTTCACAAGTTCTCTTTTAAAGGTTTAAATAGTTTTTGTTCATAATAGACTCATTATGTTATGTATCGTGTGCCATTTGTTATTATTAGATTAATGATTAAGTTCATGTATTGCTTCCATTTTTTATTTCTTTGATACTTTTCTTATCATATATAATCATTTAAATTTCATATATATTTATCCATCAAATATTTTAAGAAATAGTAACACTCTTTGTTTACCAAGACAATTATTTATGTTTAACAAGTTATGTTTTACCTTCAGATGGAGCCTGTGTAAAGTGTTGCCATTAAACCAAGTGTCTTCCTCATGTGGCAGTTTGTACTTGTGTGATTTGAGTATTCCGTCTGCAATATTCCAGAAATCTGGCATCACATATGTCTCTCCATTTGGATCCAAGTTTGTCATTCCACTACATGTAAAGGAATAGTCACAACAGAATGTTCATGTATGAACGGTACACCTTTTAAGGCTGTGTCTCTGAAAGGATCCAAGAATGAAGTATTAGTTACAAGTCTAACATCAAATCACTTAAAGCATGTTTTAATTGAAGCAGTGCCATTCCTGCATGTTAATTATTCTAAAGAAGTCTTGATTTAAATATGAACTTGTCAATCCTTGCTTTAAAAAGTTGGTATAACATAAGTAACTGTTTTATGTGCCTAGGTTTTGTCTGAATTACACTCTTTGTTATATATAAATGCATCCAAACCAATATTGCTCAAATAAGAGGATTACCAATTTTATTAAATGTACAGTGTAGAAAAATGACTCTGTAATGTAAAAAGTAATTTTACAGGGTAGCTTGATGTTCTTTGGCATGAGAAATGGCTTCTTAAACCAGGTATTCAGGTGTAGACTGCATTCCATTTGACCAATAGCTCTAAATGGGTACCTGAGTTGTTGTAGAATAATTCAGAATTGTTGCATGAGCTAAAGAAAACAAGTTCTGTCACTGACAACAATAATTTTGTTGGAGTTTACTGAATATCACTGACACTTTTATGCATTGAAGCCATTCTTTAATGAGAAGTTTGCCATGAGACTATTCAGTGTCCTGTTATGTTTGTTTTTATTTGCCTTTTTATGTAAAAAGATACATTTTTGAGAAATTGTTATGTGGGCATTACAATATCAGACTTTATGTAGTATAAAATGTACATATGATGATAGGGGATGTTGCGATAAAGATAATGTTGTAATTTGTTTTCTTATCTCTCTCAATGTGAAGGGGAAATAGAATGTTTGTGTAAATGCTGTGTAGTGTGTATCATGCATGGTGCTCATCATGATGTATGCCATTTCGTTGACTCATTGTTTTCTACATCTGTCTTGCGCCCCCCCCCCCCCCCCCCTTCTTTCCTTTCACGTTGACTCCAATTATTTATATTTTCTGGGAAATGCTCTCTAGTGGTGACCATGTTAAATGTCTAAATGATTTGAGCTGTTACTTCTTCATTTGATTCATCATAAGTGTAATGTTACTCTTTTTTCTTATGTTGTCATTTCTGATTTTGTTTCTTGTTTGATTCCATATTCCTTCCAGCTGTATTTCTATTGTGATGACTTTTCTTTAGATGTTAGTATCCAAATCTTTTAACAGAGTGCTGGAAAGAAAACTTATGTTGTCTTTGTATTTTTTGTTTGTATGTTCTGTAATATTAGAAACAACTGTTCACTCGCCTTATTTGTTGTTGATCTCTTCTTACTAAGTATTTGAGTCTGTTGCTTGCTTTTATTTTTTATTATTTTGTTCTCGGTACTAATTTATTTTTCCTTTGGTTCTCTTGCTAAAATCATGATTTTTGTTTGGATGATAACGTTCAATAACAATAAAAACATTATAGTATGGAAACAGGAATGAGGTCATGTTAAAATGGAATGATAAAATATATAATCAAAATACTGTAATGGAAAGAATGTAGATAATTTAATGATAGAATTATTGACGTGATACTACTTAAATGAATCTACTGTGGAAATGAGCTTTCTGTTTAATGGGAATGAGAGTGATGACCTTAATGGATTGAATGTTCAGACTGTTATTGAAAAAAATATGATTAACTGCAGCTGGAAAATGTTGAAATTTAGAATGAAAATGGTTTTGTATATGAACAGTTTCACATTAGAATAATATGATAAGATAATTCTAGGACTTATTTTTGTAATGAGCATCAGTACACTTAAGAGTAGTAGGTCAGTATTATGCCAGGTCTTCCTGCTATTCCACAGACAGTTTCTGGTATCTGTTTTCAAGAGTTGGATAAACACTGAAGACTTCTCATCAGTAAATCTAGCTTCAAAGGTGGAGAGTTTTACTCATAAGGTAGGCCTGAGAGTAGGTTCACAGGAGGGCGGTAGCCATTATGGGTTACCAACCTTCAAGTGTGTCGTGTTAAAATGTTCATGTTAAATATATGTGCGCTAGGAGTTCAGCCATTGATTAGTTAATTGGACAATCAAAGTCTTAAGGTGAGGATGTGTGAGCAAGGAGCTCACTAACTAATGCAGCTTTAGTTGATAGATAGATAGATAGATGTGTGAACAAGGAGCTCGCTAACTAATTCAGTTTTTTAAATATTCCTTATTTGTGAGCAAGGAGATCGCTAACTGATTCAGCTTTAGTTGAAAAGCTGGCTATTTTTCATATTCATTATGCGTGACCAAGGAAATTGCTTATGGATTCAGCTTTAGTGGAAGAGCTGAATATTCCATGTTAATTATGTGTGAGCAGCCGAGGGCTGAGTACGTCGCTGGTTTTGTCTACTTTGTGGTGTTACTGGTCAGATGAACTGTGAATAATCTCAGTCCTATTTTATGAGTGAACAGCTTTGGTCGGTCATTTTGTCAGTGTTTGTGGGTATGATCGTTATGGTGAAGAACGAACATTAGGGTTGCGGAGAAGTCTGGGGTCTGAACGTCTGCATGGCCATCCATCAGTGAAACAGCGTGAAGTACCACTATACGAAGATCACAAGGGGAAGCTCAGCATTAGTTTCCTGGCCAGTCTTGAGCTGCTGTTCCATCAAGTAAGAAGTAGTCAGGCAGCGTGACGCAAATCACGAGTCCATCCTTCCAGCAAGGCTGTCAGGGAGGAGGCCAACAGTCAGGGGAGCAGGTGCCCAGCGTCAATGCCGACTTTGATCCGTGTCCATTGGAGAGCATGGCTCGTCACTAACAACGTTATCATTAGTTTATGTCATCAGTTTGTGTTGACAATTTAAAAAAACTGAAGTATGAGGGGAGGTCAAAAAGTAATGCACACCAATTTTTTTCTCGGCTAATAATAAAGATAGGAATATGAAATTTTGCACACTTGGAATATGACATGCTCCAATTATGTGTACCAAATTGCACAGCATTCTGATAAATATTACGCAATCTATGAACCGTTAAAATGGAGCTTGTCAACAATGTCCGTTACAAACAGCGAATTGTCATAGAATTTCTGGTTGCGGAAAAAGAAATTGTGGCAAACATTCATAAATGACTGTGTGCAGTGTACAAATGTTCTGCAGTCGATAGGAGCACAGTTAGTCGCTGGGTTCAGAGAATTAAAGCTGCAGAAAGTGTACGAGTGGAGCTGCATGATTTACCACGTTCTGGACGTGTTGCCTCGGCTACCAGCACAGACATGTTAAACCGGGCTGATGCCATTATTCGTAAGGATAGGCGTATCACTAGTCAGCAATTGGCATTGCAGTTTACAATCAGCAAGGGAAGTGCAATCGCAATTTTTAAAACTCTCGGATATTCA
The DNA here is from genome assembly GCA_032433765.1 of Megaustenia siamemsis. NCBI lineage: Eukaryota > Metazoa > Mollusca > Gastropoda > Stylommatophora > Ariophantidae > Megaustenia > Megaustenia siamemsis. The sequence goes on from JAVIAB010000092.1 coordinate 179,248,173, forward strand.
AAGATTTGCGCTCGATGTGTTCCTCGGTGCCTAACAAATGATCACAGAGTTCAAAGGAAAACATTCTGTTCTGAATTGTTGGAGCGTTTCGGTGTTGAAGGAGAAATGTTTTTGTCAAAAATTGTTACCGGTGACGAAACGTGGGCACATCATTATGAGCCTGAAACAAAAATGCAGTCAATGGAATGGCATCATCCGCAGTCAACAAAAAGAAAAAAATTCAAAACATCTCCATCAGCCGGAAAGGTGATGATCACTGTCTTCTGGGACATTGATGGTGTGATTCTTGTTGATGTAATGACAAGAGGTTAGACAATCAACTCGACAGCTTACATCAATACACTGACAAAACTCAAAAATCGGTTCCACAGAGTTCGGCCTAATAAGCCATCTGGAGATTTGTTGCTTCAACATGACAATGCACGCCCTCACACAAGTCTGGTAACACGGGAAGCAATCAACAAATTTGGTTGGACTGTACTGCCCCATCCTCCTTACAGCCCTGATCTGGCTCCCTCAGATTTCCATCTGTTTGGACCACTCAAAAAATTCCTGCGTGGGACACACTTTGACAATGATGAGGATGTGATCCGTGCAGTTAAAAAATGGCTACGCGAGCAGGACAAAATTTGGTACAAACGAGGCATTCATGACCTAGTTTCGCGTTGGCGTAAGGCAATACGCTTGGACGGAGATTATGTTGAAAAATAGGTAGTGTAAAGGGGATGTTCAGCTACAATCTGTGAAAATTTCACACATTTTACACACAATAATAAACACAATAGTTTCCGAGAAAAAAATTGGTGTGCATTACTTTTTGACCTCCCTACGTAGAATGGTTAGAAACCGCAAAGGTATTTTTTTTTCAACCACTAGTGCAATTCACACTGCTTCCAGCTGAAATCAAACACGGTTTGTCCGAACATCGGTAGCCCAGTCAAGTGGTTTTCCCAACTAGGCTACCAAGGCCCCGGATTGGTCAAATGTATCAGGTTACATGTTTTAGGGCGTATGTGAACTGTATAAATTGTGTTGGCTGATGGAGTTTTGGTGAAGTATATAGATTATACTGGTTGCATTATGTTGGAGCGAATATGAACTATATAGATTATGTTGGCCGATGGAGTTTTGATGAAGCATGTAGATTATTCTGGCTACATGTATGGCAGTGTATGTGAACAGTGTAATATTGTGCTGACTACATATGATGGTGTGTTGGTGAATTCTAACTTGACTGTGTTGATTACAAACATTGAAGTGTTTGTCAACTGTATAGGTACTACAGGTTAGACATTGTTTTTCTGTGTAAAATACTCCTGGCTAAACATAAATAAGACATAGATAAGGAAGTGAGGAAGTAAGTAAAACTCACCAAATGATAGTGCTTTGTTCAGAGCGCTGGATTGTTCTTTCATAGTGCACAGATCTACTAACAAGTTATGTCTTATTTGCCTGTTCTTATCTTGTGTTTAGGTTTTTAGCCTCAGAAGATAAGACAATAGGATGTGGTGCCCCAGTTAGTATAAACATTTGCATTACATTTTTTTAGGGTTCACTTTTATGTTTAGTCAGGAGGCCTATTACTTTGTCTTTTGTAGTATTTTGTAGTGTGCGTGTGTGCTTGTTAAGTGCCAGTGTGTTATCCTCATTTAATCGGCTTAGACGTTTATTCAGTTTTGTCATTTTGTTTACTGCTTCAGTTTGGACTTTTCCATTACCTAAAGCTGCACCTGTTTCAGAAATAGGAAAATATCTAAATTTGTTATACTGTTGTATTAGTATTTATCTTCATAATGATATACCTTCAACTGTCTGAAATTAACAAACTATAGCTTCACTTTGGCATCCATCAGGATGAAAGATGGGGAAGAAAAATTAGTTCAACTGAAGACCTTTTTGTAAGACAAGGATGCATCCTATCACCAAGCTTGTTCAATCTATACACTGAGCAAATCTTTAAAAACATCACAGAGATGCCAGGCCTAAACATTAATGGAAACATAATCAATAACCTAAGATATGCTGATGATACTGTTCTACTAGCAGAAAATCCCAAAGACCTACAACAATTGCTTAATGTGATAAACATAACAAGCACAAAATATGGACTAGATATGAATATCAAAAAGATTAAAACTATGATTATAAACAAAGAAAATTCTCAAGACCTTCAAATAAATATCACAGTTGAAGGAATACATCTGGAGACAGTTCAGAGCTACAGCTACCTTGGACATACTATAACCAATGATGGAAAATTACGTTGAAATAAACAAAAGAATAGGTATGGCAAAAAGTAATTTTAATGCCATGAAAAATATACTAACAACAAAACAAATAACAGCAGGGCTGAAACTAAGAATAGCAAAATATTACATATTCTCAATATTCCTGTATGGTGCAGAAACATGGACATTAGACAAGAAAACAGAACAGAAAATTGAAGTCTTTGAAATGTGGATTTACAAAAGAATAGGTAGAATTGGATGGAAAGAAAAGAAAACAAACGATGAAGTTTTAAAACAACTAAAAATAAAAAGAGAACTACTAAATACAATTAAGACAAGACAAATGAAATTTTTGGGACATGTTAAAAGATACAACAGCCTACTAAAAGTAATATTGGAAGGGAAAATACAAGGTAGAAGAGGCAGAGGCAGACCAAGACTCACATGGACGAGTAACATCAAAAGATGGACAAGTCAATCTATGACACCCTGCACCATCAAAGCAAGAAACAGAGTGGAATGGTGATCCATGGTAGCCAACCTTCGTTGCGGAGACGGCACTCGATGATGATGAAGACCTTTTCAATGTTGGTACTGAAGTAGCTATTATGTTGTTTATTCATCAGCGCCAATGAAAATTCATGCAGTCAGTGTTCTCTGTTAAAGTTGGTCTCAAGAAACCAATATGAGCCCAATAGTGTCTGCTGTGGTGAGAACATCTACATGTTGAGAGTTGTTCTGTTGAGGGGAAGGATGTTGTGAAGTTTGACTTGGCTTTGTGGTACACTCAATGTCAGGACAAACTGTAATGCATCTCCATGTTTGATTAAGGAAAAAAGTAACCAGCTCCATTTTTTGTGGTTTGTCCCTTCTTAGTGTTGGGACCTTCTTGTGCGATCATGGAGGTCCGAATGGTAATGAATATTTTATATTGTACAAGATTACAAGGGGCTGGCAATAAAAATCTTACCATAACTATAAAGGAATAACAGAAGGAAGAAGAAACTAGACACATTTCAACTTTCTCTTATTTGCACTGGACAAGTAAGTATACTATGAATTAGGCTTTTGTTTCCTCAACAGGGTTTCCTAGTATAGTGCATGACACAACACACCTTATTGAACTGATCTGCTGCCGTGATTTTTCAGAACAGTGAAGTCAGAGGCAGAGCTGAGATACAATTCCTAATGTTACAGGGAAAAATTTCTGCAGATGTAAATAGGGAGATTAGACATTATTACCCCAAATTATCTAAAATTATCAGCATGCAATGGAAACATTGGAAATGCATAGGCCAGGTGCTGAGAATGAATGAAGACTAACTTCCCCAGCATGTTTTCATGTGGAAACCATTTGGTAAATGAAAACAAGGCTGACCAAGTAAATTGCTACACAGAACAATTACTAGAGGAGGCTCAACCATGTAATTAAAGAACAGCAATGACCTACAAGAACCAGCAACAAATCATCAGTTGTGGAGAACTATGACTTCTGCTCCATGTGCCATCTTTAGTCTGAGAGGAAAATGAATGAATGGAAAATGCCAGACTTCTCAACAGCTGTCAGGATGAGAAAACAGAAATCTGCAAAAAAGATGATGCTGGGTGTTTTGTTTTTTTTACACCTAAAATGTCCTGTTGAAAGATTTGCCTGTGTTGTGACAACATAGCTACTGAACAGTAGTACTATGCGGATATTTTTTATCAAACTAAGAGAAGCTGTGACCAGAAAGTATGGGCCATTGCACTAAAAATCCTTTGGTTACTCTGAGATAATGCACCCTTTCTCAAAGCTCAGTTTGTGCAGCCAGCAGTCAATGGTTTTACTATTGAGATTCTTTTTCTGCCCATCCTTTTGACTGGGTTTGACTCAACTCACCTTTTCTTTTCTGAAATCTTAAATGGAAAGAACTCAAAGAAAATGTTTCTGACAGTGATGAAAAGTGTGAACTGGTTTAGTTATAGTGTTCTGTTGCCAAGGCATTTCAAGGTGAAGCAGAAGTGTGTCATTTCAGGTGGAGGCTGTACTGACAAGGATTAAACAATTCGATGGTTTCATCTCACTCCAACCTTTCCTTCATAGCCATGGTACTTATTGCCATCACCTTGAAATGAAGGTGGTTCTGTGATGAAGATAAAATAACACCTCCACAGAATGAGTGAGTAGTTCTGCAGCAATGTCCATATTCAAGAAATACAAATTGATTTTCATAACAGCAGTAAAGTTATCTTCTAATTTGTAGTATGGCTTGAAGAAGCAATCAGTGAACATAGGTGACCGTTAAGCTGCAACTCAGGGACTGGATACTGTCTGTTCACAATTAAATTGACATTTCCATACTAATAAAAAAGAAGTTATATCAAAAGATATGTAAATATGTACATAATTTATTTGTTGACAAATGTGTGCTGGCCTTAATGTAAACATTGCCATGGGAGACACAGCAAATATGATCAGAGTTACCAAAGTTAACCTTTTTTGTGCCTGTAATAAGTTGTTCAATTTTTGCTATTTCTTTAAACGATGCTTTCTGAGTTACAGAACATCAGAATCAAAGTAATTTCACTGAAGGCCAGTAAAATTGTTTAATTTTATTGTTTTCATTTACTTCACTTTGGTATCCTATTTTGTAAAGATATGTACAAAAGATCATTACGGTTTTAAAATAGAATAATAAATTTGTATTTTATGTATAATTTTGAATTATTATCTCCAACAGTAATAAGATTACCATAAAACTGTTGTGTAATGATCTATTTTATGTTTATATTTTTGAAGTTCTGCAATGAAAGTATAGCTAAAATTTGTTCATTGTTGTAAACTTAATTATAACAGTTTGCATTAGGACTGGAATCACTTCATTAGCTGGACAAAACCTTCGTAAGGCTTATCCTTTCACTTACCCTACTTTAGGGTGAACAATATTTTCAAAGACTGTTTTTTATTTAGCAATGCACAAAGCAGTTTTGCCTGTGAACAAAATGTTTACAATCGTGTATGTGTAATATTTAGCAGCATTTGTTTTGATCTTTTCCTATGATTATATCATATATGTACTTATTTAATTTAATTGTTAATATGCTTGTTACCTTCTTTAGTCATGCCAACTACATAATTAGCCCTTACTTCTTCCTCCTTCCCTCCCTCTTTCCTTCCTTCCTTCCTTCCTTCCTTCCTTCCTTCCTTCCTTCCTTCCTTCCTTCCTTCCTTCCTTCCTTCCTTCCTTCCTTCCTTCCTTCCTTCCTTCCCTTCCCTCCTTCCTTCCTTCCTTCCTTTCTTCCTTCCTTCCCCACTCCTCTCCCTCCCTCCCTCCCTTCATTCCTTCCCCCCTCCTCTCCCTCCCTTCATTCCTTCCCCCTCCTCTCCCTCCCTCCCTCCCTCCCTCCCTCCCTTCCTTCCTTCCTTCCTCCTCCTCTCCCTCTCTTCCATTATATTGATATATTCCAAGATATTTTGTTATATATGCCTGTCCATTAATAGATATTTAAGCTAACAGCAATTGTGTTTATTTCCAGCTACATCATTTTCAGATTATTATATTAGTAGATAATATATAACTGAGCGAATGTTTCCCAATAGAAACTGGGGTTAAACAAGGATGTATTTTATCGCCCTTGTTATTTGGAATTGTTATGGACTTCATAATGAAGAAATGCTGCACTGGTAATAAAGGCATCGAATGGATACAAGGAGACCATTTGGAGGACCTGGACTTTGCTGATGACATAGTTCTCATCAGCAATCAGATAAAAACGATGCAGGAAAACACAAATGAACTATCATCAATAGCCAGCAAAATTGGGCTTGAGGTCAATCATGAAAAGACTAAAGTCATGAAAAGTTTAATTCCAACAAGTGACAAAATATACATGGAAAACAAACCAGTAGAAGAGATCGATCACTTCATCTATCTTGGAAGTCACATTGATCGAGAAGGGGATACGAGCAAAGAAATTAGAATCAGACTGGCTAAAGCAGCAATGTCTTTCAGAAGCCTTGAAAAGTTGTGGAAATCAAAACTCATTAGCACAAACACAAAACTTAGGCTATTCAAATCAAATGTACTATCAACCCTTACGTATGCGTGTGAAAGCTGGAAAACAACAAGAGATATAGAAACAAAGTTGAACGCATTCGAAAATAAATGTCTAAGGAAAATACTTGGTATAGAATGGAACGAATTCAAAACAAACGAGGAAATTAGAGAAATCGCCAATCAACCACTAATATCTTCAGTAATAAAGAAAAGACGATGGTCATACGTTGGACATGTGATGAGAAGAGATAATAATCGAATAGCAAAGCAAGCCCTCATATGGGAAACAACAGGTAAAAGAAAAAGAGGAAGACCCAGGGAGACACTGAGAAGAACATTGATGAGAGAGGCAAGAGCAGCAGGAATCGGCTCCCTCAATGAGATAGAACTGCTTGCACAGAACAGAGACAGATGGCGAGATTTGATAAAATATCTTTAAAAGAAAACTGCTAGAACAAAAATTCATATAGGAGAAGGTGTATCTTGGTCTACGCCCTATGGGCCGGTTACGGCTCGAAAGGTCAATAGATAGATAGATAGATAATATATTCTAAGAAAGCTTATTAAAAAAAAAAATGTTTTGTGTCAAACTGTGTGTCATTATATCTAATATACTTAGTCCTGAGTGTGTGGAAAGATTGATCAAGCAACATGAATTATTTTTCAGAAATGATGGTCTTTTGAACATCTAACAAACAAATTCCTGGTTTTAGTGAATGAAATGCCACTTTATGGGTAGAGAATTGCATGTAACCACTTGCATCTGTAGTAGTTGGTCATATACTTTCTATTATTTTATGAAGAGCTGATTGTGCAGTGTACCATCTCAATATTTACAATTATAACATGATTAGCTGTACATTTGGCTCTAAAGGCACTGATTGGTTTCTGATTTTATTTCTACTTGAATATCTGTCTAAATGTCATTGTTACTGGAATATTTGTCTAAATGTCATTGTTACTGGAATATCTGTCTAAATGTCATTGTTACTGGAATATCTGTCTAAATGTCACTGTTACTGGAATATCTGTCTAAATGTCATTGTTACTGGAATATCTGTCTAAATGTCATTGTTACTGGAATATTTGTCTAAATGTCATTGTACATATTTTTCATAATTTTCATAACTTTCAAAGAATATATATATATATATATATATTCTTTAGTATATATATTTAATAATTATTTTCTATGTTCTGGACTGCAAGACCTGAAGCATTTATTACTGGGACAGATAGTTTCATAGAACTTGAGGATGTTTATTTTTTGTAATGACTAGCAAGAAAACTTATTATACAAAGTTGTGCAACAGGGAGACTCAATCTATCAAGTATTTCAACCCTTTAGCTCTTTGCACTTGGAGGGGGGAAGGTCCACCTAGGTCATGGATTCTAGGCTCTGTGTGTCCTGAAAGCTCACATTCAAATAGATGAGTGCACAAAACATCTGAAAGAATCTGCTTATAATCTAGTGTCCATGACTATTTGAAATTACCTCTCACAACCCTATTCTACCAGAAGCCATTGAGTGTTGTCCTGTCTGTAGTGCAGGAAGTCTTCGATGACCTTAGTACCTCTTTAAGTCCCTTTAAATTCTCTGCAGTGACAGCATGTTCACCTACACAGTGATGAAAATCTGATTGCCGTGGCCCAACTCCACAGATTGAGATGTTTTGGCTGCTGATATAATTTGATATCCTCATCAGTCTTAATGGGCAGCCCAGGTTCCACCTTTGAATTGGTATAAATCCTACAAGCATGAGAAATGTGTGAACATGAGTGAGTAGAGATGTGAGAGAGAGGAATGCTACCTCAAGGAAAGTCATTGCTTTATTCTTCCAGGTTAGTTGATAATGCAATGGTGTTACTTCTTATTAACTGGTCTGTATATGTTTGTTTAATTCTAAGGATAAGTATTGAAGCAGCTTGAATGATATAATGGCAATTTTGAAAAACTTTTTTTTTTCAGAATTGTATGTTTTGTTATGTGTGGTACCTGAATAGTAATTGGTAAATTTACTGAACATTTGGAGGGTAAAATGTTTATTTTTAAACATAATCTATTAGGATTGTGTTAAAGATGTTTGGACAAGATCAGTAAAAAAAAAAACTGCAAAGTTATCTACCTTTGATTTGAAATATTAGGAGTTGCAGTCCTAGTACTTACTGTTAGATCATTGTGACTTGAGTGGTTTGAACATTGTTTTGCAAGGTTCTGTGACTTGTTCACCTCAGTGTAAATGAGAGGACTCAGAAACACATCAGAAAGAGTCAGTTGAAGAAAATATTACACATTTTTCAAGAAAAGAGGATAATGTAATGTAATGAAAGTCAGAGGGAAAATATTGCATAATTCATAGTTTTACTATATAAAATATTGTATAAGTATGTTTTGTTTACAGTAGATGGTTGATGAGTTTTAAACAATATTATTACAGAATTCTTGAAAATGATGTCAAATTCAAGAAAATAGAACTAATGGCTACTGTGTCCTTATAAAGTGGAACTATCTTGTTACTGACCAGCTGCCATCCTATTACCTTTTTGCCTTGAAGTATATTTTCTTAAGTTTCATAAATTGTTGATTATGATGTATGTATCTAATTTGATATGGTGTTGCTCTTGAAATTTTATGTATACATTGTTTATTATTATGCCAAATTGTTGCCATGCATGATCATCCGTGTACATACAATCTATTCAGTTTACATTTATTTTCTCTTGTGAACTTCATTGATAGCTTTTGTCAGGTGGAACAATATCTGAAAAAGATATATTTTTTTATCAATTAATGCCAGTAGATTATATGACATGATTAGGTACAAAGTACGGTGGAGCCTCATTCTTCACCCGATCCCAACTTCCAACTTGTCAGAGTTCAGGCATTAGCGAATTGATAGAATAGAGGGGAATTGAATCAAAACTATCAGCCAGTGTTGCTAAGAGGCAGAAAAGAGAGAAAGAACACCAGAAATATATTTATTGACATGTTTATGTAAGGGGACTCCATGATTTCATACATGAAGCATCACCACCTCTCACTAAGTCACAGTAAATGCAATTTTTATTTTATTATATATCTTTTACTTATTTCATTGCTTGTTTTCATGTTTTAATTTATTATTTATGCCATTTTATTTTGTTATCTTTACCTTACATAATGTGTATTTGCTGTAAAAGTCTATAAAATAGGTATTGTGTAAGGTCTGGGATTGATTTAATTCACTTTCCATTATTTTTAATGGGAAGAAGATTGGTTCATACTTTAAACAATTCAGAGTTTCAACAGCCACCCAGAAAAAAATGTAATGAAGTACAAGGCTTTGCTGTAGTTTTGTTTTTTATTTCAATATTTTGTTCTCTAACATTACAACCTAATCTTTTCGACAAATAAATGCCAATAAATTGTGAATCAGAATTAGTTTTAACAAAAAGACATCTTGCTGTCCAACATTACACTCGTTTGTTTTCAACATCACAAGTTATTGGAAACAGCAGCAGACTATTTTAGTGTTTTGCTTTAGTCTTCAGGGGTATGTGGACAAAAGCTTCAGTTTCTATAAAAAGTGATCTCTGTTTTCTGCTCTTGTTGCATTTGAAACTGCTGTTCCCAGTAATTGTGTGACTATTCATTTCTATTTTGTAGAAATGTACATTTTTGTTGTTATTGGTGATAAGTTTATATGATTTAGAATACCACATATTATGTATCTACTGCTGAAAAAAGGATTGATTTCAGAGAGAGATATATATATATGTCATATTTTGTTAACTATTTTAAATTTTTCTTTATTAATCCATCATTTTGTGGTCTTTTGCCATCTTTGGTCCATTGCTGAGAAGTTCTGCCCTATAGTTTTTTTTTTTTTTTTCACCATGGAGGTGAACATTGTCAACATTTGATTGTGAAAGATCTGATAAGGAAATTATTATTTATTTTTGAGCTTTTTGTTTTGGCAGCCTCACACACCATCTCTTTTTTAATTGTCAGTTCTTTTCCATGCACAACTATATCATGATGTTTGGTTATGGTTATGGTTGTGGAAGGCCCCGTTATCACAGCTCAACCGCCCGTGCCAGTGGAATCATCCAAATTACTATTTCATCTCCCAAACAAAGAAAGGTAGCTGTAGTCTCCATCATAGCAGTCTCAGCACACGCCAAAAGATATAAGGTGAAACTGCACAGAAAGTGAACACAGCCATCTCTTCTCCATCATACGATATCATAATTCATAGTAAACAATCAGAATATTGAAACATGATCAAAACAGATGAAATGCACAGCTCACAGTGTGTACAGAGCATTTAACTCAGTAGCTCCTGCAACAAGCCGGACTTGGAATATGAGGAAACTGCAACAAGGAACACTTTTCAGACATAGCCTTTAATGGTTCCTGCTGCCTATCCACCATATTGACCGGAAGTTCACGTCCTCCTGAAAATGATGATCGCCATTAAAAAAAAAATGTATAGCACTTGATGATGCTAGGACATCACCCTGATTTCAAATCCGAACATATGAAACACAGTTAGTCATCAGACTATCCCCGTCGCACATCAAACAATAGACTGTAAGAACTCCCTGCAATGTGAATTTGGGAAATTATGAATCCCTCCTGACTAACATGAACCTCCGGGAGTGACCCCGGTGCTGCAAAGTCATATACAAAACTCCATTCCGCCTTTCACCATTAGCATATGGCCGTTTTAGAGATATGCTATCAGCCATTGTGATGACGTAGCACACACAACAATGGCTGCGCCCATAAAATCCCGATTACTCTAATAATGCAGCCAACAACGCATGAAAAGATGATGCACAATCTCTAAAGTTAAAACTGCGATTGACTTGGCAGAGTAGTCCAACATGTAAATACTTGGTGTTAAACAATTCCAACGATGCCTTGGAACAGCACTCAATATGTTGATGCAATCATCATGTTTATGATTTATCATCATTCTCAGATATGACTAAACACCTGATTTTACATACTTTAAGGAAAATCACTGAAATAAACAAAAAATGCAAGTAACTCAAAATAATATGACCCTGGTATTTTTAACACTACACCTCAAAGTCACAGAACACCTGCATATGGTTATGGTTATTTGACCATTTGTCAATAATGATGATTTCATATAAGTTATAGTTTGTATAATATTTATATTTATTTTTGTAGTGTTGACTTGTTCATATGTATTGTGTTGGTAATTTGTCCTATTTTGTGAAAGGCTTTAAATAAAGCTGTCATAGATTACTGAATCATAGTTTTTTTTCCCTCAACATTTCTTGGTTTAATTTTTAGCCCTTCGTGTCATTTAATTGTTTTGCAATCACATGATTGAGTTATTGATTTATATGTGGGTCATCATCATTGCACTTCGAACTTGTCCATAAGTGCTCAGATCCCCTCATCAGCAAGTCCAGCAGTGTACAGCGACTGACTACTCCAGTTCTGTGTTGGTTGATAAGTCTTCGTACACGGCCACTATGTTTCTCATTTCTGGCTGTGCCCATCTTAACTCCCATCTCTAACATCCGAAGAAGTGACGTGGATTTGTGTTTGTTGAAGTCCTGTGCTCCTAATCACAAGATGCATCAGATAACCCTTTAATATGTTTCTCTTTTTTTTTCTTTTTTTTTTAGTGACAATTACATTTTTTAAAAAGATGTCATCTTACATTTTTTTGTTTTATCATCAACTGATTTCATTTATGTTTTACTATGTAAACATTTGATTTGATTCATGTATTATTTCACCATATATATTTACCTCTCTTTGGCTGAATCTTGTTTCAGTTTGAAATTATATTTTTGTGTGGACAGCTCATGTCCATATGAAAATGGTAAACAGCTTTGATCTGTGCATTAAAAAAATCTAAGCTTAGTATTTGTGGAAGTATGTATATGTGTGTGAGTGCACATGCCATGCTTGCCTATGCAGATTTATACACATGTCAATTCATATACAGTTTGGTTCATGCTTTTGCTGCTTATAATAATAATAATTGTGTCCAAATTGGAGCATCTTTGTGGCATAAGAAGGTCAGCTCATTATAAAATAATGATTATATTATAAAGTTTCACTTACAAATAAAAATAATAAAAAGTTGGTTTGAAAGTCAGGTTTTGAATTAATTATGAACAACACATCAGGAACGAAGACATTATTTTGTACAACCTTTTTTGCAAGAAGCTTTGCGCTACATGAGCATAAAATAATTTTGTAAAATGTTGTTTAGTATCTATGTATGTATGTGCAAGTGTGTATTTTGTATGTAAATATTTATAAGTGGCAGTCATCAAAGCCATGATCAGCATTCCCTCTAAGCTGATAGTACACATTGGAATGTTACCTTGCATTTTAATTTACAAAATGCCAAATTATGATTGCTTTAAACACTGTACCTTGAGCTGAAAATATTTGTTGTCACTGCATCCAAAGTTATGCATTATGGCTGGCAAAATTAGTGGCAACACTGTATGTGACTGAAGCTGCAATAGCTCAGTGGTTAGTGAACTGGAGGTTCACAATAAAAACAAGAAGTTGGGTTCAATCTTGATCAATGGCTTCCAGGTTCACCCAGCCTTAAATGGGTGCCAGATTTTATTTCTGGGAAAGTAAAGTGGCACGGGTGTAACACCAACCACATTGCCCAAAAATCATGTGCCGAAGATCTATAAAAATTATGGTCACTAACACCATATTTCTTATATGCCATATGATGAGACAGGGGGTCTTTACTTTATTTATTTCATGTGACATTATCATAAGTGCTGAGATCCTTACCTTGGGCAGTGCAGGAAGCACGTCACACTGGAAATGATACCAATATTATTTCAGAATTCTAATCAACCTTTTTTAATAGTTGGCATATTGGGTAAGAGTTACTTTTCTTGGAATTTTACTTTGGCAGTGGCAAAAAGCTATACTTGTTGATTTTTCAACTGCTAGTTTTAATAATATAAGAACACTGAGCCACTTAATTAATTAAATTTTTTTTTTTCATGAGTATTGGAATGTAAAATATTTTAGTTGTAAATATCATGTACGTCCTTGAGAAGTTTTCTTTGTGGTAAAAAGATCCTAGAAAGATCAATAACTGATAGCTATGAATGTAAACCTCATAATTATTCATCCTCTATCTTTTATTATCATGACCATACACAATCTGAAAGTGACTTTTTGTTTCTGTTATTTTTTATTAATTGGATTGTTAAATTTGATTTAGAGACTAATTTATTTATATTTGTATTTATAATACACCTTTTCTAATTTGTAATCTGCCATTTTTCTTATCTTCTATCACTCATCATCAAGTACCGGGCCTAGTGACGTAGGTGATCATGTCTCTCCACAACTTTTGATCTCGGCAGCTATTTATCATTTATGTTGTTGACCTTCTGCCAAGCCATTCTCTTAAACTGTCTGTTATTTTTTCTCTTTGCTTCCCTCTATCTCTTCGTCCCTCAATTTTTCTAGTTGTTACAATATATTCCAGTTGTTCTCTTCTCATTACATGGCCAAAAAAAGATGATTGTCTCTTCCTAACATTGCAAATTAGCTCTCTTTTTGCTTTGACCTCTCTCAGAACCTCTTCATTACTCTTCTTAGCTGTCCATGGTATTCTCAACATTCTTCTATAAAACCACATTTCTACAGACTCCAGTGATTTTCTTGTCTGTTGTCCTATTGTCCATGACTCGCATCCATATGTTAAGACTGGCTCTAGGTAACATTTAAGAACTCTTTTTCTTGTTTCTATTGTCAAAAATGGATTGCATAGTATTTTCCTCATTTTTTGGAAAGCTGCTTTTGCCTGAGCCATTCTGCATCTCACCTCTTTTGTACATCTTCCATTGAGGTTAACAAAGTTCCCAAATATTTAAATTCATTTACCTGTTTTAATATTGCCTCTATCACTAGTCTTATAATAATAACAACATAACGGAAATACACAAAACATAGTGAACATCTTTTGTACTGTTAACATATCATTATAGTTTACTGTTATAAAGCAACACTCAACCTTCCATTCCATGCAATAATTTACCACTGGAAATAGTTTTTTTTGGTCAAACTTTCGCTTGCTCCACAAAATCTGAAATGTTGATTGTTTACGATTAAATAGATGTATATTTCTTTGCCAGTTTTGTATCAACTTCAGCAGTTTACCATTTGTGTGCTCTTTTATTCTTGGTTAAATTTGCTGTTTACTTATATATTTCATGTCATCTTCAAGTGCCTTGTTAGCTGGTATTGATTGATTGTTTTTCCTAGTGATCTCAAGTTTTTTATTTACTATTTCTTTTGCTGTTTATGTGTATTATTTCTTCATAGTCTGTATTGATATGTTGTTCAGTTATTTCAAGTATTGTATGCCTAATATCATATATGTGCCGTAGTGTATTACTATAGAGTACAGAACCATTAAACATGTGTTTTTGACATAGTAACATGTGCATGTATGTTTGTGATCTTATCTACCTATCTGCCGTCCTTTTGAGTTGAATATGGCACTTGGGGCTGAAATGCTAGACTCTCTGTGTCCAACGATCTTTGTTATCTACCATCAGACTTAACACAGGGTCCAAATTGTATCTCAACATGCATTTCTATTCTGGGCAAGTTGTTCAATCTCAAGAGAGATGATGCCTGCTGTTGTTGCTTTATGTCTCAATGTTCTTTTTAATGTTTCTCTAGGTCAGCCTCTTTTTATTTTACCCTCTGGTTCCTATTTGACGGCCTTCTTTGAGATTCTCTTATCTCATCTCATCACATGGCCAACATATGACCACTTTTTTCTTTTGATTATAGATGATATTTTTGTAATTGCTTCAAGAATATCCCCTGTTCTGTGTCTCATTTTATATCACAACTTGGCGTGGGGGAACTGGGATTATGGGATTTCTCTAGAGGAGGGGGTGGGAAGGCTGAAGAGGAAAGACCTCATGTCCTGGTGCAGCTGCAACATAATGTACAGGTCAAAAGTTTTCATTGAACTTCCCATAGCAACAACTTTTTCATTGAACAGCTTCCCATAGCAACAACTTTTTCATTGAACAACTTCCCATAGCAATAACTTTTTCATTGAACAACTTCCCATAGCAACAACTTTTTCATTGAACAACTTCCCATAGCAACAACTTTTTCATTGAACAGCTTCCCATAGCAACAACTTTTTCATTGAACAACTTCCCATAGCAATAACTTTTTCATTGAACAACTTCCCATAGCAACAACTTTTTCATTGAACAACTTCCCATAGAAAAAACTTTTTCATTGAACAGCTTCCCATAGCAACAACTTTTTCATTAGGAAACTGACAGGTACAATACACTTTCTCTCTTGTTGTGTGTCTATCTCGCATTCTCTTTTACATATAACAGACATTAATCATAATAGTGTGAATCCATATTGTTGTGCTGGTGGAGGAGGGTAAACAGTTCATGCATGATGACCTATCTAGTATTTTTTCTTGTAGGAGGTTTGTTACATCACTTGTGGTGTCTGAATTATTATTTGGCTACATTATGTTTTATGAATTGCATTTGTTATAATATCATGAAACATTAGTTTAGTTTTATGTGTAAAATGTGGATTCTTTGGTGCCCATATTCTTGTAACATTGTCCTCTCTGTTAATGTACCTTTGTTGCTGGCATGATCTGTTACATTGATATTCAGATGATTTTAAAAATTCTTTATTTCCACAAAAGTGACTATAATTGGCATCATGGTTCAGTGACCTAGCTGGTAATAAAATATTATATGCAATAGACAAATAAAGAATGACAGTTCTGTTTAAAATTGCAATCAAACATGTGTGTTGTAGATATAAGCTTTCATTTAGTGTCTGTCATTTCATTTATAGATTTGTACTGTTTCTAATCTGACCACTTCATTCTGCAGTTGCCCTTAAATGGAGGTAAAGTACTTTGTACTAATTAAATCATTCACAAATCTATAAGACAACATATTATCATACCTGTCGGCTACATGAATTCATAGATTTATTATCATAAATTTAACATGTTGCTCATGCAACAACTTGTCTCTTTTTTTTTTCTGCCCAAACTCATGCACTGGAAAAGAAAAATAACACTTCTAGAGGCGCTGCAAAATTTGTAGTCAACTATGGCTAATGGAGGCTACTACTATCATAAATGCACACACAAATAAAACACCAAATGGTTTAATGCTACTCTAATGCCATAGCTTGTGTAACTGACAGGACCTTACCATGTATCAACCGGTGCCATTGTTAAGCTTTCAACCTTTCACCACTCAGAGTTCTTCATCACTTTCTTTAACTCATGATCTGAATTTTTTTTTTTACCTTCTCTGATTCATCTCTAGCGCTTGAGCTCTTTTCTAGTTCATTAGTTCTGTACAATCCTGTGTGTTACCGGGGCCTCATTATGAGGGAAGTATAGAATAGTGACACTGTGACCTTCCAGGCATGTCGTAAGAGGCGACTAAGGAGGTTGATCGATGGCTTGACAAGCTGTCATTGTAAAAAGTATTGTTATGAAAACAGCGCCATATATTTTAGAAGCAGTGATCTCTGCAATATATGCCATTTTGGCACGCAAGGTTTCTGTTTTTGAGATTGTGGTTCTGCCCTATGTGCCGTCTTTGGCTCGAAAGGACAATAGATAGATAGAATGCCATAGTGTCGATGTCAGCTGTTTGCTCTTGACTCAAGAATATGATGTGGTGGGCTGCAATCACTTCCTTGATTTCCTTTGATCTGCTGAAGATGTTGGATCTTGTCTTTTTGCACTCCATTACTACCCACCATTGTGAGAACTATGACAACTCACACCCTTTAACCTGGTTTATGAAGAGGGACAAGGTAACTATACAACCATTCTTCTGGACAGTCCGCCTGTTCTGATTGAATTTTGTAGTCATTCCCATTGCAATGTCATGTTCGGCCACTTTAAGAAGGCTGTATTCTGTACTGGAGTTATGTCTATGGCATTCTTGATCAATCAAACTATATCCTGAAAACAGACAGCTCCTCATTGGCAGTACTTGTTCTAAGGACTCCGAGAGTGTGTCTGTAATTACCTGGCACAAATAAATGTTGCCATGATGTTTACATTATGTATCTCTACAGCAAGGCCTTCCTTTATTACTCATCCCTTTTTACATTACCATCCATGATAAATCAACACTGAGCCAGCATAGCATTATTACTTAGCACGTTGTCTGTAGCAAGGTTCTAAAAAAATTCATCCCCTAAAAGTTAGCAAAGCATCTCAAAATTAATGGACTGTTGCTAAGTACACTAGGTGGCTATAGCCCAGCAGAGACACTGTAATTAACATCTCCATCTTTTCACATCATGTATACAAGTATTTTCTAAAGAAAAAGAAGTCAGCCCTGGTAGACTGATCTTGAGGACGACTATAATTGGATGAACTATGGAACATTTGTGTTTCTATTCTGCGAGGCAGGCATTGGCTGTGGCTCATGAACCAGATAGCATCGCTGCTGTTGCAAAGAAAATTGACATTACATTTTGGTACCTTAGACATCTCAGCTGCGTTAATCTCACCAGGTCGACCTCAAGGGTCGTCGTTGTCACATGCTTTATTTATTATGTGCACTTGAATAATGTGGGGCCAGGTTGCACTCATCATGACATATGTTTTCACTTGAAGGGCTAGGCAGCTGCAACAAAATGTAGATCAGATAACCACTTGGTGACTCAAGTCAACTTGAGTTTACTTTGGTCACTGTTTAGATTTCAGGTTCTTAAAGATTTGTGTTCTATTTTATATTTGTTTTTGCCCCGGATAAAGATCTTTCAGTTGAAAGATTGCTTCTTTGTCTAATCTTATCTTGTTAACAATGCTGAAAGATCCATGACACAAGTGTTCATGCATGTTGAATGCCCTTTGTCATTGTTTGATTAACAAATTCATCATACTGGCTTTTGGCTTGAACTAGATTGTGCTAGCTAATTTTTATTATTGTTTATAATCTAAGCTACCTCAAGAGACATCTACAAAACAACTGAAATATAGCCTGGTGAAAGAACAGCGTGTGCAAGCAGGTAATTTTAATCTTCTTCTTCTTTCCTTCCTCATTTGCCGCTCAGCGTCGAGGGGAGATATAATTTTAAGTCTTTTGCTCTTCTGTTCATCTCTGCTGCTGTTATGTTTCCTGGTGTTTCTAATATTCCATCAATCCATCTTTTTTGTGGTTAGCCTTTGGGTCTGGTGTTCTCGCAATGTTTATTGAAGGCTCATTGTGTTATGTTTTCATCTTTCTGCCTTGTCACATGGCCAAACAATTGTATCTGTTGTTTCTTTATATGTTCTATGATGGGGGTTATTCCTAGCTTTTTCCTCAGTTCTTCATTTCTGATGTTATCTCTCAGGCTGTTTCCTGTCATTTGTCTAACACTTTTCATCTCAGTAGACGTTATTTCTCATATTGTTCTTGCATCTAAGGTCCAGGACTGGCATTGGTAGCAAAATGTTAGGATGAAAATTATATTGTAGAGTGCCTGTTCTGCCTCATTTCCTTGTAGGACAATAGTCATGATTGGTGTCCAATGATTTTATAAGCTTTGTTGCATCTGAGTATATTTCTGCTGTTTGTAAATTGTTATTTGTCACTAGACTTCCTAGGTATTCAAATTCCTCTACTTGTTTTAGTTGTCTACCGTCTATAGTTATGTTGATGTTCTGTTTCTCATGTGCAATATTCATGATATCTGTTTTGTTGATGTTCATTTTCATGTTGTATTTTGTGCCTGTGCTGTTGGGTCTATTTAATTGTTCTTGTAGGTCTTCTATTTTCCCATGTATTAGTGCCTGATCATCTGCAAATAGAAGCTCGTTGATCCCTTGTCCCTGATGAGTTGTCTAACTTGCATATATCTATTGACCTTTCGAGCCGTAACCGGCCCATAGGGCGTAGACCAAGATACACCTTCACCTATATGAATTTTTGTTCTAGCAGTTTTCTTTTAAAGATATTTTATCAAATCTCGCCATCTGTCTCTGTTCTGTGCAAGCAGTTCTATCTCATTGAGGGAGCCGATTCCTGCTGCTCTTGCCTCTCTCATCAATGTTCTTCTCAGTGTCTCCCTGGGTCTTCCTCTTTTTCTTTTACCTGTTGTTTCCCATATGAGGGCTTGCTTTGCTATTCGATTATTATCTCTTCTCATCACATGTCCAACGTACGACCATCGTCTTTTCTTTATTACTGAAGATATTAGTGGTTGATTGGCGATTTCTCTAATTTCCTCGTTTGTTTTGAATTCGTTCCATTCTATACCAAGTATTTTCCTTAGACATTTATTTTCGAATGCGTTCAACTTTGTTCATATATAGTCCATGTATATAATAAGCAGTTTGGGGAAAAGGGGGGGGGGGGGGGGGGGTTAATAATAAATGGAAACTAGTTTTGCAACAGAGTAATCTGATCATTAGAAATTGACCTCCTTTGAGTGAAGTGTTTTAGGCTCACTAGTCAGGGGTGGAGAGGGGACTGGACTGGGTCATCTAGAGGTGTAACGTTACCCAGGGTATAAAGGACCCAGGGTCAAAGCTTACCAGAAACGGTGGTGATTTTTCAAAAACAGGGAAAATTAATCTGTGGTTTCTTTATAATGGTAACCTCCACTGATCTGTTTGGTAGTTAAATCCAATGTCTAGCCCTCTCAAATAATGGCAATAAACATTTAAGTCGTGTGTGCACTATCGCAAGTTAAAGATCCCTTGGCAGTTAAAATAAAAAAAGAGTAGGCCATAAATATGGCCACTGCCCGGGCAAAATTATCAGCAAAAACCCTACCCGCACTGTGGATCCTGGGCCATGCTATGGAGTGTGTGCACATAGGTCAGGATTCTCCTCGGACTTTCTCAAGATTATCAAGGGGGGTGTCGGAGCACCTATGGATTCGTTTGGTGTGCAGTGATGATGATCCTAACAACAACAACAAACAAGTTTGTTAGTTTGAAAAAACACATGACCCATTTGTGAGTATTATTAAAATAACAGTCATGGTATTTTGGAGGCATGTGTTGACATTTGCCTGTACAGAAAAAATTTTGAAACAGATGTCATCATTTACATGTGTTACGTTGGAACATTCCAAATGTTAATATTTGACAAATGGTTTTATTACTAGAGCGTTTCATGTGTTTTAAACTTAAGTTGGCAATGTAGGTAGCGGCCCTTCATATTTTTTGTATGTTTGTTTTAGACATTGTATAAAGTTGTCTTATTTTTATCAGTCATCATTATTTTTGTCACTCATTATTTTTGCAGTGATCATTATTTTTATTGGCTTGTGTAATTTTTAAGGCAACACATATTTCTTGTTTAAAAAAACTGGCTGCTCTCTTTAATGTTATGTAAATTCAATGTTATGTGAAATTGTAGTGTGTTTTTCCTGAATTTTAAATGTTGATTATTGTATTGAATTGTCATGAAACATTTAAGGATTAGAACAATCGTGTATTCTTAACACTACCACATCATCAAAGTGGTTCTGTCCTGATTTCTTTACATTTTCCAAGCTGCTGTATTACTTGCAGTCCTTATATGATTCATATGCTGTATTTATGTCAAAAACATGCTCTATATATGTATACATATATGTTTTTCACATACATAACAGATGAACCTCTGTGATTAGTGATATATGATTACTATGCCAACATAGTAAGGGATTCTAGTGCTGATTAGAATATTTGTTGTACTGTGAACATTTCTACAGATCTTATCTTAGCATGCACTTATTTTATAACCTTCACTCTTAACCCAAACATTAATCACACCACATTTATTCAAGTAATGCCACATTCTCAGTTTTAACACAATGGTCATTTAGTGCATGGATCATTTTACTATGTAATCACAACCTGAGCAGCGTGGTATGTAACTTGTACAGTTCTAAATATGCTATAGTGTTTTATTTTATGTAGCAACTATATGAAGGCATTTATCTTTCTTATTGTTGTTACCAGCTATTAACTGAAGCTTTACTACTTCTGCTTTCTTTCATTAGTCTTCCAGAATTTCAAGAGCTGTAACTCTCCTTTTATACATACTTACTGTTATATTAGAAGTGATCAAGCTCATAATCCATTGATCATTCTGTTAATTCTTCACATTTTTCATGATGAGGCAGCTTCATATTGCGAATAAAACCATTTCTAGAACCTGTCATTTACATTTAGATATAAAGTAATTGCAAACAGTTGTCATTTGTGTTGCTATTTTTATGACTATTTCAACTATATCCAAAATGTTTATTTTTAGCTTTGTATTCTTGTATTTAGAAAGTATCTAAGTTTTATTTTCTTTGATGTTATATGGTGTAATAACAGTATTTCTTCATACTTGCCTCTCTCCATTATTGACAGAATAATCAGAAGAAATTTTTTTTAAATAATGTGTTTTAACACTTTTATAACCAATGGGTTTAACACACAGTGACACAGTCGTTTTTCACATATTTTAACAAATTTGAAATAACAACTAGAAAGTAATTAAAGATCTAAAACATGCATTTCTGAGTTTGTTTGGATAATTTGCTCAGGAAGTCGGAAAAGAGGTTAAATAAGAAAATTATAAGGTTTTAATGGAAATAACTGATGAAACATCAATTAATTAAAAGCTACAAAAAACAGGCTCCAGTTTTCAAATCTGCAGTAACTAGGGCCAGTTTTTGCATTCGCTGTGCCACATGTATTAAAACAAGTTTTAAATTGTTGCTATGAGGACTTCATTAGGAGTCTTTAACAACCTTCCCCCCAACAAAATACAAACTAATAGATATAATATGTATGGCCTTTGTGACCTTGACAGTCTGTAGCAAGCAATTAGTAAATATCAGCAGATCTTGTCGGATGTATATTTTGATGAGCAACTTCTTTCTGGTTTCATCTGCCAATATTAGATCCACAGGTGGCACTTGTCTTATGATCTTTTTAACTCTCTTTTGAATGTGGTTGCACCTCATTTTATTTCTACTTTGCATATGACATTATCTGTTGCCAGATTCTTCCAGTCTCTTTCACAGAATGAGAGATCCCTCATAGGTACTTTTAAAACATCTATTTCTAAGTTTTGTAAAGTAGAATGTTGTCAACTTACCTACATATTCTGTGGCTCTGTAATTTGAGGTTAATTACATCACATCACCACAATGGAATATTGTCTCCTAAGACTCATTTTTATCCTTATAACCTAAATTCACTTTTGAAAAAAAGACATCAATATCTGTCAGTGATCGATCTCTATATTTACTTTTGACTGATAAACATCAATATCTGCCAGTGATTAATTTTTATATTCACTTATGAATGAAAAACATAAAATCAATCATGGATTGGACTTTTAATCTACTTTATATTTATTTCACAATGTCTCCTCCACTGTTATTATATGATCATAGCCTGCTTTTAGATAATTAGCAATTATTACCTCTCAATATTTTCCTTGTGTATTATTCATGTTGTTACACATTTTACTTATATCCCACCATAGCTGTGCTTTGTTATTTAGAAAAATGTAGCTCTCTGTATTTATTGTCATATTTGTAAAAAAAATGAAGATGAGATATTGTTATATTCACCACATCAGGGTATCAGCACAAGGAACTTGTTAGCATTGGCAAGAAACTTAGTTTCTGTGTGTGTGTGTGTGTGCTTACTCACAAGCGTGCTGCGTGCAAGTCTTATTTTAATAAAATGAAATTTGTATTGTGACTTAAGCACTTTGAACATTATTGATGTACCCTTGGCAACTTTGGAAACTAGACATCATATTTAGCTTAGATTTAGAGACTAGTATTAAATGTCTCGCCATATCTGCCCTTTCTCCTTTAAGGTATTTGTTTAGTTTATTAACGTTTCAACCTTCTCATCAATTTCTGTCTTTTGCTGTTCTTTGTTCATCAGCATAGTCAGAGCTGTCCAACCTTTTATATCATCTTCTCATATATTTTGCTTTCCACATCTTTTTCTCAGATCATTGACGTCCCCATATGTTGTATTAGATCAGTGTTTACAAATAGCCTCATCACTGAACATTTTGGTTGATTAAATTAGATTTTTGTTGTTAATGCAGGCTTCACAAAGTGTTGCTATATTTCTTGTTGCAGATTGTATGTAAAGTGTTCACCATGCTCTTAAGTTTCTAGTCTTAATACTCTGTGTTCATTATTTTTTTGTAAACAGCACTTTTAATAGCTTGTATTTTCAGTGTTACTGAAGCTTGTTTTGGTCATGTGCTCATTCATTTAAATCACCGATTTAACATTGATTGAATAATTGATGGGGGACTGGATAATCTAGAGGTAAAACATTGACCTCTGGATAGGAAAGACCTAGGTTCAAATCCTACCATTGATGGTGACAAGCTTTGGAAATTTTTTGCTTTGAACTTCTAGCTTTACCCTCTCCTGTCTTTGGATTGTGAGATCCAATGTCTAGCCCTCTCAGATAATTGGATGGAATTTCTCATTAATTTTAAGAGATAAAAGTATGTTTATTCTGCTATTTCTGAGTTAAACATGATATCCAACATCCATATGTAAGTGATAGACTTTACTGGAGGTCTCTTGCAACCTTCTCATCAGTGTTGTGTGATTATCAATATTTCTAATCTATCTATATATTGACCTTTTGAGCTGTTGCCGGCCCATAGGGCATAGACCAAGATACTCCTTCTCTTATCTAAATTTTTATTCTAGCAGTTTTCAATTCTTTTAAAGATATTATATCAAATCTCGCCATTTGTCTCTGTTCTGTGCAAGCAGCTCTATCTCATTGTGGGAGCTGATTCCTGCTGCTCTTGCCTCTTAGATCAATGTTCTTCTCAGTGTCTCTCTTGGTCTTCCTCTTTTCCTCTTACCTGTTGTTTCCCACCTGAGGGCTTGCTTTGCTATTCGGTTATTAGATCTCCTCATCACATGTCCAACATATGACCATTGTCTATTCTTTATTATTGAAGATATTAGTGGTTGATTGGCGATTTCTCTAATTTCCTCGTTTGTGTTGAATTTGTTCCACGCTAAAGCATGTTCCTTAGACATTTATTTTCTAAATGCTCCACTGTAAATCTTTTTTAAATAGTAGCTTTAAAATTCTGTTTAGGCTATGTGAGATGAATAATGAGAACATAGGAGAAGATGAAGATTGTACAATGAAATAAAGAAATATTTTTTATTTAATGTGTTTTCATGTCTCCCTTCAATGTTGGAAAAGCTAGTGAGAAAGGAAAGAAGAAGAAGATATATTTCTTAGTTGATCAGTAATTCTATAAATCTCCCAGAATCCACAGATTCTGATTATTCCTGCATATTTTGTTCATTAAATAAACAGTGAGATATTCTTATGTTAGATAAACAGATGATCAAGTTAAACAAGAATCTGTAATAATGTTATGATAATTTCTTTACCTTAATGACCTGGAAACCAGCAATATGTGAGGAACAATGTGGATTTGTATAAGGAAAGGGCACCAATAATGCAATATACATCTTAAGAACATTGATAAAAAGATCTATAGAGGTAAAGAAAGATCTATATATGTGCTTTATAGACTACACAAAAACATTTGACAAAGTAAAGCTTGTGGAAATAATCAATATGCTGGAGAAATTAAACATTGATGGCAAGGATCTACGAATCATAAAAAAACATGTACTGGCAACAAACAGCAGCTATACGAATTAGCAACCAAACACACAATTTCAATATATAAAACAAGGAGTCAGACAAGGCTGTGTTCTGTCGCCAGATTTGTTTTCATTTTACAGCGAACATATTATGAGATTAATAGTAGAAAAAAAAGGAATTGAAGCCAACAGTCACAACATAAATAATTTGCGATATGCGGATGACACAGTCTTAATAGCAGAGACAGAGGATGAACTACAAGAAATAATAGACATAATAGTAAAAGAAAGCAACAAGAAAAGTCTCTGTCTGAATAGTAAGAAAACAGAAGTAATGGTCATATCAAAGAAACAATCATCACCAGCACGCAGCATAAAAATAAACAGGACAAATTTGAAACAAGTGCAATGCGTCAAATACTTGGGCACAATAATAACATCAGATGGAAGATGCAACACAGAAATAAAATGTAGAATAGCTCAGGCCAAAATAGCATTTCAGAAAATGAAAAATATCTTATGCAACAAATCTATGTCAATAGAAATGAGAAAGAGAGTTCAGCAGTGCTATATAGAACCAATTCTGACCTATGGAAGCGAATCATGGCCAGTAGACAAACAAATGAAAAGACGATTAGAGGTCACATAGATGGGATTTCTCAGAAGAATGTTGAAAGTTCCCTGGACAGCTAAAAAGACCAATGAGGAAATTCTCAAAGAGGCCAATACAGAAAGGCAGCTCCTAAAAAACATCAGAAAGAAACAATCAACATTTTTCATGCACATCATGAGAAGAGGAAAGTTGTAATACTTGGTTACAACTGGCAAAATAAAAGGAAAGAGAGATCGTGGATGACAAAGAGAGAAAATACTGGATGGCTTGGTGTCATGGCATGGAAAACAGTCAACAACAAAACTGATACAATGCACTGTAGATAGAAGATTGTGGAAGGACATGATCGCCTACGGCAACCGGTATGGCACATAATGATGAATGACCTGAAATGATCTATGTTTGGCTTCTGTAAATGTCTTGGAGCTAATTCAAAGAGCTTCATATAATTTGTCACATCAATATTGGGATAAACTGTTCTTTGTGAATAATACCATCTCATTTTTCTCTTGTACCTTGCAATGTCAGTAGAATATGTAATGATCTGGATACAGCTCTGTGGTTTGTTTACTGTGCTGTCGGTGGTGTGACATTTGATATCAGCCAATCCATCTTCATGGCCTTAGAAGAGTTGAAGCCTTCTTGGGCCCACTTTTGATGATCATAATTTATCCTGTTGCAAATTACTGTGTAGAGAGTTTCCTATCATACAGATCCTTTTTGATTTTATTTGTTTTATAATCTAGTGTTCATATCCTTGTGAAAACTTTGCAATTAATTGTCATTAAAGTTTACAATATTCATATATTTAAAAAAAACTATCTTTATGGCATTTTACCATTACTGGAATCTGCCGGGGGAACTTGTATGACCGGAGAATTGAGGCTGCTTGTCCAGTGCAGTCGCCACACAGTGTTTGGGTCTGGGTTTTTATTTCACCCCCAATAGAGAAAACTGTTCGCCCTATAAGGATTCGAACCAGCATTCTCCTGGCTTAGAGCCTGACAAATTATTGATTCGGCCACCTGCACTCCATGTTCATATATAGTATAAATATATTTTTACAAATATCTTCAAATGTATACATGTTCCTGCTTGATATCTTGTAGATATCTTCTCCTGAGTCCTCTATGTACAGTTCACTTCACAGTATTTATTGCTGCAAATTGTTTCCTTTTTCTTACTCATCATCTTATAGGTAAATAAGATGCGTTCATTGGTACACTCTGTAGATGTACTGCACTAGTAGTATACATACCAGTTTGTACATATGTGTATCTGCTTGATAGAGTGCTATGAAGTTACAAGCAAAGTTATCTACTCCACTTAACAGTTATATGTTGGACAAATTGTTTTCCTTAAAAAAATGACTAAACTTGTTATAGTTTATCAAATATTTGCATCCAAAAAATTTATTCAACAAATTTTTCATAAAAATGAATTACTTTTGTCAGTTATTTCTGGTGTCATATCAAAGTCAATAATATGAATAATGAATGTGAATGATGGTGAGTAGTCGTTAGTAATTTGTTAAAAAGCTATTTTTGCTCAATAACCCCATTACTGGGGCCTGTCACGGGGACATATAAGACTAGAGAATATAGGCCACTCATCCTGAGAGGTTGTCATGAGGTATTTCACAGTTTTTTTATTTCACCTCCGATAGTAAAAACTTCTGACCCTGCCAGGATTTCAACCCACATTCTCATGATTGTTAGTATGATGAGTTATTGATTCGACCACCGGCTGTCCCATAAATAATAAATTTAATTTTTGTTTTGCTAATTATCAAACTTCATAAATAATAAACTATGATAATTAGCTAAACAAAATGTAGGTTAACATAAGAATAAATTGAGCCATTAAAAGCAAGTTGAAAGCTAATGTGGCCTTGAGCAATACAATAACAGATGATGGTCAGTTTGACACAGAGATTCAGATAAGGGATTTTTTTTATTTGACGGAATGCCATGAGTTGATGAGGGCAGGGTGCCATCTGACTCATTGATGTGGCGGGTAGTAATGGCTTTCATGACATTCCTGGTTCTTACTGGAGAAGTTGGAGTTTGTCTATTCAAGGCTATGCTGGGAAACTACTAGTCCAGCTCAGAGGTACTTCAATATTTGGTCTTCTATATCAGCAACAGCCACCACTACAGGGAACACGGTGATCTCAGCTTCTGTTAGCCAGCCTGTTTTGACGCAGACTGTTACCAGGGGAGACCACAAGGAGGTAGAACTGCTAGATCTTGGTCAGCTGATGGTGCCCTGACCCTGCTATTGTGACCACAGGCGCTTCTGCTCCTCCCAGATAAGGATTTAATAGCTAAAAATATTTTAGCAATATGAAGAATATTCAACTATCTCAACAAATAAAATGATAAAGAAAATTGCAAAGTTTTGTGTTCATTCAACAACAATCTATGGTTCATGGGAATTGATAAAGCAGATGAAAAGCAGGACAAGATGAAGGCATTGACACAGGTATAGACTACAAGGAGGAACTAGAACTTTCATGTAAAGTACAGTAAAATGAAGAAACAGTTACAGTAGTTATGGGAGTGAAACAAAAAATACTAAAAGAATTAAAAACTAAAGAAGTGAAGTGAAACAAAATGTTTGAGACCACATTAGAGAGAGGTCACAAGAAAGAATACAGCACTGAAGAAGAGATCAAGAATTGGATAATATTAACCTGCTTACCAACAGTGTAAGAGACAGACTCTCCTGGAGATCTCTTGCAGCCAATATTCAGTGTTGTGTCAACATCAGCTTCATTTCAACTTCTGTAAATATGTGTTCAATAGTAGCTGCAGAATTCTAAGTAATGTGAGATGAATAACGAGAACATCGTGAGAAGATAAAGAAAAATGTAGCATGGAATACAGAAATATTTATTTTAAATGGTTTTTGTGTCTCCATTTTCTCAAGGTGCTGTTTTTATTGATTCCCAACTTTGATAAAAATACTTTATTTTAGACACAACTTTGCAGCTGTGTTTATGTGAAACATAAGTTTAAAATATCAGTTTAAGTTTGGTTTACATCCATTTATCATTTTGTGAATGCTAGTTTTTAAAAAAAAATTTCATTCTTTTTTTTACCAGCCTTTTTTCCAGTTTATGTGAGCTATTTTATTTCAAATTGATGTAAGTGTTGTTTTCCAAACAATTGAAGCAAACTATACATGCCTTTGTTTCTTGGTGTTTGCACAGACTAAGTGCTTTACAGATTTGTAACTGAGTTTCTAGCAAGCATGAATGGCAACAAATGGTCAGCATCATGTTAAAGATATCAGTCCATGTCGGTGCATGCTTGTCATGAAATGTTTCTCACAAGGAAATGTTCTGATATTGTAAATTAACCAGGCTTTTTTTCCTGTCATTATTTGACATTTCTTGTCATGGCACAATAACCATGCTGTGTGTGGTGGCAGAAAACACTGCTGTCAGCTTCATGCACAGCTTTTCTTAGTTGCCAACCATACCATACTTGTTGGAGAGCAATTGTCCTCTCATTTGTTATTCCCTAATAAAATTATAATGTAATATTATGAGCAGGGACTAACAGGTTTGGTGATATTGTATAATAATAACTTTTGTATCTTGACATTTTAGCACATATTTGTATCTGTTAAAGGCTTTCATTTTATAGATTTTACATTGCAACAAATAATTTAAGAAATGATTACCTTTATTGCTTAGTATCAGTTATTGAACATACACCAACTTTCCTTATTGTTAAGGATACATTGGCTATATATCTCAGATAAACAGATCATATAGGCTGAAGATTTTTGTGGTATAAATTGTTGTTTAAGGTTTCAAAATGACATAGCAAAGTTAGCGAGTTTAGAAACTTTCCCAGTAAGTCTAATTGTTAACTTGATGGTATGTTGCTCTGTAATGTGCCTTGTAGTCAGTGCAACCATCTTCAGCATATAGTTTGTAGCTATTGTTTCACACTCCTTTACCTTACTGCAAAGCAGCAATTGGTTGTGGTCAGAGTTGTCACTGTCAGGAAAGTGGTCTTACCAGACTAACAAGTTTCTCTTACTTAGGTGTCTGCATTAAGTTTTCTTTCACTTGCTTCAGTACTCAAGATAATTTGATTTATGTTATAATGGTAGTGTTGATGACTTTAAATTGTTAATTACATGAAACTTTAGCTTTTGATTTACTGACACTGTAAATCATCAACTTGTTGGTTTGAGACTTTCTTATAGTGGACACTTGTAGCCTTGTGATCTTATATATGTATAGTGAGTGATCACTTAAATATTTTGACTAAAGAATGTAATTAATGTAAGAAAAAATTGCTAATGGTTTGTTAGAAGGTGACAGACCTGGATAGACCTGAAGATGGGTTCTTTAGAGAAGAAGCCTAGAACGGTTGTCTAAAGGTAAAGATAAAGTACAAGACTTGAATCTGCGTTTTAGACGCAAGTTTTCCACCCATATATGCTCAGCCACCTATCCAGAAGAGTTCAGAGATTTCTGGATAGTGTCGCCTCAAGCATCGAAACTCAGATGCGAGGCGACATTCCTCACCTGCCCAGAGTAATACCCTGGTACACATTTCTGCCAGTGGCTGGGTCGACCGAGGGGGTATATTTTTTCCAACCGCGAGTAGAATTCACACTGCTTCCAGCGGGAATCGAACACAGGTTGTCCAAATGTCGGTAGCCCAGTCAGGTGGTTTTCCCAACTAGGCTACTGAGGCCCAAAAATTGTTGTCTTTGATAAGTAACATGCTGATGGGGTTTCGAGGAAACTTTAAATGTTAGAATTAAACAATTGACAAGTTTAAATATATAAACTGAGTCAAGAATGGTGTATTGTCCATAAAGTCTGTAAGCAAAATAATAATTAAAGGTTTCTTGACTACTAGTTAGAATACTAGCTCTTGATCTTTTGAAAACAATCTTGAAA
The DNA here is from genome assembly GCA_032433765.1 of Megaustenia siamemsis. Lineage (NCBI taxonomy): Eukaryota > Metazoa > Mollusca > Gastropoda > Stylommatophora > Ariophantidae > Megaustenia > Megaustenia siamemsis. The sequence continues at coordinate 179,278,639 of JAVIAB010000092.1, forward strand.
TATCTTTTGTTTTAGATAAGTTATTTTACTGTTACCTGGGACAATAAGTTTTACTGTTTCTTGTGTAGAAATAGAAACAAGTTTAAGGTCACTGACCTGACAACTGTGTACACTGAAGGCATTATAGTATGTGATGTATACAGCTCTTGAGATTTGTGAGACCTTTTCTGGGGACTTCCATTGTTTGTTTGATTGTTGTAGATGGATATCAAAATGTCGTTCCTACTGTAGAGATAGAAAATTGAGGAGAGACACGACCACCCATGCATGGTATTTGATTATATTGATGACTGACTCACTGTCTCTCTTTCAAATACTCACACACACTATATATATATATATATATATAAGACCTTTGGATCGCTCTGCTGCCTGGAGAGAAGGAACATGTTGCATGAGCAACAACTTGTCTCTTCCTTTTTCTGCCCAAGCTCCCACCCTGGAGAGGATTCTTGGTATCACCTGGGGGAATAAAGTGAAAAATAAAAAAATGGTATGTAAGAAGCTTTACGTGACAAGTGGACGACACAGACTAAACAACGTTTCGGCTCAATAGGCCTTCATCAGGAACAAACAAAAAAAAACACACAAAACTAATATAAATACTAAAGTAAACACTAAGGACGAAATACAAACAGTAAGTAGCAGCGGTATTGTACTAGTAAAGGGTTAAGGCATAAAAATGCGAAGTTGCAGTAAAGCTGAATATAAGGAAAAATTAAAAAATAAAAAAATGGTATGTAAGAAGCTTTACGTGACAAGTGGACGACAATAAAGTGACAAACATGAAGGTCTTGACTCACACAGGCCCCCTGAACATTGCTCAAACAATGTAGGTTACGTTGGCCTGGCCACGTACACCGTATGATAGATAGCTGCATACCAAAAGATGTATGCTACGGACAACTGGCAGATGACAAAAGGACTAGGGGGCGCCCAAAACTTCGACTCGTAGACGTCTGTAATTGCGACATGAAGACCTGAACATAAATCCTGCAGCATGGGAAGAAATAGCTACAGACCGCAATCTCTGGAAACACACTCAAAAGGTCCACCTCAAACAAGAAGCAGAGGGATTTATAGAAAAAGAGAATACATGGCGAAAGGAAAGAAAAGAAAAAAATATTTCTAGGGGCGCTGAAAAATCCATAGTCAACTATGACTGATGGAGCTATTACTATCACTACTATAAATATAAATAAGTGGTGTCAGTGCAGCAGTCATTTCAATACAATCACCAGTATCACACTCAGGCACATTGTTGTACTTATATCTCATGGTAGTTACAGAGACTGTACAGTTTCTGTAGCAGAATTCAGCCACCAATTAACTACTTCTGGCTGATGTGAAGAAATATCAACTGTTATGTCCACATGTTCCATTCATCAGGGCCACTTGCAAATAGAAAACTGTGAAAGTTAGAAGAATATGCAGGTAAATAAAGATGTGTGGAGACAATATAAAAAATGGACAGGTCTTGGTTTCTCTGATTCTGATTGAGAACCTTGGTTGCACTATTTGTGACCTCCATTTGCTCAGGGATACCAGAGTGATACTGTGTTATAATGTGATTCTAAATAATAGCTGAACTAGTTGCTATCTGAGTAGCCCTTCTTGTTGTACTGCAGCATCAGTTATACATAGATTTAAGTCTAATTGAGAAAAGAAGAACTACCATAACTTAAAAGTACAAGGTTTTTTTTTTTCTTAAAGATGTACGGTCTAGAAAAAGCATTTCCATTCCCCCCACTCACATATTTTTAAAACCCTTTACACGGTCTTGACCAGCAGGGTATAATTACAGCTACACCCATGTGACTCTCTCTTTTCCATTCAGACCACAGTCCACGACACAGGGAAGAATTTTTTTTCTTTTCTTAAACCAGTTTCAGTTATTTTGTTTTGGATGTTTCATTACTAGTTAGGTATGTAGGATTAGTTTTATTTAATTTCATGTCTGTGTGTGCGTGTTGTTTGTTTGTTCCTGCTGAAGGCCTATTGACCCGAAACGTCGTTCAAATTTGTGTCATCTATCAATCACGTAAAACTTTTACCGTACCATTTTTTCTATTTGTTTTTCAATTCTCCCCCTAGAAAAAGTATTGCCATTTTTGTTTGACTTACATTTGTAGCTGTTTATTATTGTTTTATTTGTAAACGTTACCAGGTCAAATAAAGTACACAACACAGTCTCAAAATCAACTTATTTTTGTAGAAAATTGTTTGAATGATTTGCTTCTGCTGTAACTAGTAACATTTATTTCATGGCAAACTTTATTGGTGCAAGTATATGGCATTCTCACACATGCTCAGATTCTCAATGATGTAGCTGTGTACATCAAAGTGGGTAATGTCAGGCAATGTTGTTGTTGTGTACATCAGAGTGGGTAATGTCAGGCAATGTTGTTGTTGTGTACATCAAAGTGGGTAATGTCAGGCAATGCTGTTGTTGTGTACATCAAAATGGGTAATGTCAGGCAATGTTGTTGTTGTGTACATCAGAGAGGCTAATGTCAGGCAATGTTGTTGTTGTGTACATCAGAGTGGCTAATGTCAGGCAATGTTGTTGTTGTTTACATCAGAGTGGCTAATGTCAGGCAATGTTGTTGTTGTGTACATCAGAGTGGCTAATGTCAGGCAATGCTGTTGTTGTGTACATCAGAGTGGCTAATGTCAGGCAATGTTGTTGTTGTGTACATCAAAATGGGTAATGTCAGGCAATGTTGTTGTTGTGTACATCAGAGAGGCTAATGTCAGGCAATGTTGTTGTTGTTTACATCAGAGTGGCTAATGTCAGGCAATGTTGTTGTTGTGTACATCAGAGTGGCTAATGTCAGGCAATGCTGTTGTTGTGTACATCAGAGTGGCTAATGTCAGGCAATGCTGTTGTTGTGTACATCAGAGTGGCTAATGTCAGGCAATGTTGTTGTTGTGTACATCAGAGTGGGTAATGTCAGGCAATGTTGTTGTTGTGTACATCAGAGTGGCTAATGTCAGGCAATGTTGTTGTTGTTTACATCAGAGTGGCTAATGTCAGGCAATGCTGTTGTTGTTTACATCAGAGTGGCTAATGTCAGGCAATGTTGTTGTTGTGTACATCAGAGTGGCTAATGTCAGGCAATGTTGTTGTTGTGTACATCAGAGTGGGTAATGTCAGGCAATGCTGTTGTTGTTTACATCAGAGTGGGTAATGTCAGGCAATGCTGTTGTTGTTTACATCAGAGTGGCTAATGTCAGGCAATGCTGTTGTTGTGTACATCAGAGTGGCTAATGTCAGGCAATGTTGTTGTTGTGTACATCAGAGTGGGTAATGTCAGGCAATGCTGTTGTTGTTTACATCAGAGTGGCTAATGTCAGGCAATGTTGTTGTTGTTTACATCAGAGTGGGTAATGTCAGGCAATGCTGTTGTTGTGTACATCAGAGTGGGTAATGTCAGGCAATGCTGTTGTTGTGTACATCAAAGTGGCTAATGTCAGGCAATGCTGTTGTTGTGTACATTAAAGTGGCAAATGTCAGACAATGCTGTTGTTGTGTACATCAAAGTGACAAATGTCAGACAATGCTGTTGTTGTGTACATCAAAGTGGCAAATGTCAGGGAATGCTGTTGTTGTGTACATCAAAGTGGCAAATAGAGAATGCCAAAATTGTGTGCATCAAAGTGGCTAATGTCAGGCAATGCCATTGTTGTGTACATCCAAGTGGCTAATGTCAGATAATGCTATTGTGTACATCAAAGTGGCTAATATCAGATAATGCTGTTGTTGTGTACATCAGAGTGACTAATGTCAGCTTTCTTTTATGTGCAGACATCTGTGAGTTTGACTTGACAATTTCCCTATGTTTATTTTGCTGACCTGATGTTTTTTTTTTTGTTTTAAATCTGTATATGAAAGGAGTTTGCTAAAAAGTGTGTTTGAATGAATCTTTCAGTGTAATTATGCCTGGTTTATGTAAGTTTATCAGGAAAAAGTAATTAAAGTACTGTTACCAAATGAACAATATTACGTTCTCTTATCAAATGAACAATAATACATTCTTTTAAAGTCACATTGGTTGTCAACAAGGAAGTGAATTTTAATGGTTAAAACACAGGGGGTATCTAATGACCTTACATCATCAATGATTTTGATGATGTAAGTTCACAGTGGCTAATATTTTTGGCTAAATTTATAGTGACATCCTAGTCACTATAAATTAATCCTAGGTTAATTGGGGAAAATGTTATTAAGAACTTATGTATTAAAATTCTCTTGCAAACTTCTATTTCTCGTATGGAGTTTTTTTTAATTTAAAAAAAAAAATACAATTAATTACGAACTTTTGTAAGGATGGAAATATACAAGCTGCCATTGAACAGCTCCCATCTATCTGTTTGTAAGAAACAAGTCTGCTACATATATATTTGCATTTACAATTCCAGTGTCAATTTGAGAGTATGAATCTATGTATAGATAGAAAATATAATTTATTCATGTATGCTCCGTGATAAGAAGTATTGGGTCGGATATCATATATATCTATAACCCTTGATCTTGTGTCATGAGTAAGAAGTTCACTCACTGATCGTCTTCCGTACCTCGCTGTCAAACCATACAGAATTGTTTCACTGGGTCTCTATCATGCCGGTTTCCCCACAAACCCCCCCCCCCCCTGTTTGTTACCCAAATATTCCGACCTACCTCTTCTCCACACATACCCCACAAATCTAGACTGCCCTTTCCTAATTTCTTTATTGTCTTCCTCTCCTCATCTGCTTTCTTTTTTATTATTATTTTTTAAAACTACATTCTACATCCGTAGTTTCTTTGTGACTTTACTACCCCCTCTCTCTTTTCTCCCCACCCGGTCCATGGATAGTGAGATCAGATAAGATGTCTAGCCCTCTCGAACAACGGCAGAACAGAATGGTGATTCCACTTAGCCCAGTACCCATGACAGTTAGCTAGCTGGTCGAAAATGTCAACCACATTGGTAGCTGCCCGGACAAGAAGGTAATTAAACAATCATCATCATCATTGAGTACCGTCTCCGCATCGAAGGTTGGCTACCATGGAGCGCCATTCCACCCTGTCTCTTGCTTTCATGGTGCAGATTGGCATAGGTTAACTTGTAAATTTTTTTTATGTTACTCGACCATGTTAATCTTGGTCTGCCTCTGCCTCTTTTACCTTGTATTTTCCCTTCCAATATTACACAAGTAATTAGGCTGTTATGTCTTTTAACATGCCCCAAAAATTTCATTTGTCTTGTTCTAATTGTGTTTAGTAGTTCTCTTTTCATTTTTTGTTGTTTTAAATCATCATCGTTTGTTTTCTTTTATTTCCATTCAATTCTACCTCATCATCATCATTGGGTGCCTTCTCCGTATCGAAGGTTGGCTACCATGAAGCGCCATTCCACTCTGTCTCTTGCTTTGATGGTGTAGATTGTTATAGGCTGACCTGTCCATCTTTTGATATTACTCGTCCATGTTAGTCTTGGTCTGCCTCTTTTACCTTGTATTTTCCCCTCTAATATTACTTTTATTAGACTGTTGTGTCTTTTTACTTTTAACATGACCAAACAATTTTACCTATTCTCATATAAATCCACATTTCATAGGATTCAATTTTCTGTTTCATCTGATTCAGTTTTCTTGTTTAATGTCCATGTTTCTGCACCATACAGGAATATTGTGAAGATGTAACATTTTAACTAAAAAATTACCCATGCCAAAAACGGATGTGTATGTCGGGTTGAAAGATGCAAATATCGTGGCTTGCCTGAAACTAGCGGCACACCGCTTCCAACCAAACATCCGGTGAACGCCAAGTCCGAAGTAAACAACCCACCTGTCTTTTGACGTGTTTTCCTACCTGTGAGCTCATTTATATGTTCGCATTTTTATTTCTGTATTGTTTCCAACATTTTTCAACATCGCTTGTTTAACCATTCTTCTTCCCCTCTTATATTTAGTCTATTAATTATTCATCAGTCAAGATGCAACAAAGCTTGTCAAATCATCGGACAGTTATCACCGCTATTGTCCAACAAGGAAATAACTCTGGAGGCAAAACGAGCACTATACAATACAATCTTCATCCCAACGTTGTGCTACCAATGCCAGACCTGGACCCTAGATGCAAGAACAATAAGAAAAATAACCTCTACAGAGATGAAATGTGTTAGACGGATGACAGGAAACAGTCTCAGAGATAAGATCAGAAATGAAGAACTGAGAAAAAAGCTAGGAATAGCCCCCGCCATAGAATATATAAGGAAACAACAGATAAAATGGTTCGGCCACGTGACAAGGCAGAAAGAACAAAACACTACACAACGAGCCTTCAACAAACGTTGTGAGAACACCAGACCCAAGGGTCGACCACGAAAAAGATGGGTCGATGGAATATTAGAAGCACTAGGAAACATAACAGCAGCAGAGGCGAACAGAAGAGCAAAAGACCGCAAATTATATCTCCCCTCGACGCTGAAAGACAGATGAAGAAGGAAAGAAGAAGAAGAATTATTCATCTGGTTATATCTATCTTTATCATGTTTCCTTACTATCTTTCTTCAATCATTGCATAATTTCGGTTGCCATCAGCTTCTGTTTTGCTTGTCTTCGACGTTTGTGCAATGATTTCTTTAAACATTGTCCATTGCTCGTCGCATAAAACGACATCATTTATCATTTTTTCCCCATAGATCCGTACAACATATTCCATTTATTCTTTGAGGAAGTAGAGTTGCTTTCATAACGATGAGTTTCAGATAGCCAAACAGGCGATGTTCTACCGCTTCATGTATGACACTGCTGTTTGTTGATGAAGTTTTAGTAGTCTTGGTAAACATTCTCAGTTCTGAAACATGACAAGAGCATAATTCTGCTATAGAACGTTAACAATGATCATAAGAGATAACATGACTTGTTACAATATTTGTGGTTGAAATATGATTATTTTACAGAATTGGTCAAATGTGTCCAAATTAGCGATTATTTATTCTCACAAACATTATTAGACTAAAACAATAATCATCATCATTATGTGCCATACCGGTTAGCGTAGGCGTTCATGTCCTTCCACAATCTTCTATCTATAGTGCATCGTTTCATTTCTGTTGTTGACTGTTTTCCATGTCATAATACCATGCTATCCAGTATTTTCTCTCTTTGTCGTCCGCGATCTCTCTTTCCTTTTATTTTGCCAGTTGTAACCAAGTTTTCCAACTTTCATCTTCTCATAATGTGCCCGAAAAATGTCGATTGTTTCTTTCTGATATTTTTTTTAAGGAGTTCCTTTTTTGTGTTGGCCTCTTTGAGAATTTCCTCATTGGTCTTTTTAGATGTACAATGAACTTTCAATATTCTTCTGAGAAATCCCATCTCTGTGGTCTCTAATCGTCTTTTCATTTGTTTGTCCATGATTCGCTTAATAATAATAATATAACAATTAACTATTCTAGAATATTCATATCTTTGTAGTGTTACAAATTTGAACCACTACAATGAAATATAAATCTTCAGAATTAGTGGAATGTACTTTTCTCAGGACATCGTCATTCGCCCATGTAGCAACGTTTTTATTATTATAACTATAATGCCACTTCGACATTAAAACAAATGGCTGTGCTGGGTGTTCACAGAGCGGACATTATGGAGTTTTGTTTCGTTGTATTCTATTGATGTAGTCATTCATTTGTATGTAACAATTTCACAGTCTAGAGACGGTGGTTTGGTCTCTACATTTTAACTTGTTAATGTTGTCTTGGGGGTTTGGTCTTGTCATGTTTTTAGAAAGTTCTCTCCCTACTTGTTGCTATAGCCCAGCCAATCTTCTCTACTGTTGGAGTTTATCATTTATTTGTGACAATGTTTATGGAGATGTTGGAGTGAAACTGTATCTGTCTGGATCCTCTCTTAGCTCGTGTATCTGCCGTATCATGTTCTCGTGTTTTAGAATGTCCTGGGATCCATTGTAGCTATACTGTTAGTTTTAAGTCTCTACAGAATCTTCAGTTTTCTTATTTTTCGCTCAGTCTAATCTTCTGCTGCTCAAATATTATCTTTTTTATCTGCTCAAATATTATTTTTTTTTTTGCTCAAATATTATCTTTTTTCTGCTCAAATATTATCATTTTTTTGCTCAAATATTATCTTTTATCTGCTCAAATATTATCATTTTTTTGCTCAAATATTATCTTTTATCTGCTCAAATATTATCATTTTTTTGCTCAAATATTATCTTTTTTTTCTGCTCAAATATTATCCTTTTTCTGCTCAAATATTATCTTTTTTATCTGCTCAAATATTATCTTTTTTATCTGCTCAAATATTATCTTTTTTCTGCTCAAATATTATCATTTTTTCATATAGATACTCCAAGTATGGCACTGGTGACGTACCCATATAGATACTCCAAGTATGATACTGGTGACGTCCACATATAGATACTCCAAACAAGGTACTGGTGACGTGCCCATATAGATACTCCAAGTATGGTACTGGTGACGTGCCCATATAGATACTCCAAGTATGACACTGGTGACGTGCCCATATAGATACTCCAAGTATGACACTGGTGACGTGCCCATATAGATACTCCAAGTATGGTACTGGTGACGTCCCCATATAGATACTCCAAGTATGGTACTGTTGACGTCCCCATATAGATACTCCAAGTATGACACTGGTGACGTACCCATATAGATACTCCAAGTATGACACCGGAGACGTGCCCATATAGATACTCCAAACAAGGTACAGGTGACGTCTCCATATAGATTCTCCAAACAAGGTACTGGTGACGTCCCCATATAGATACTCCAAGTATGACACTGGTGACGTGCCCATATAGATACTCCAAGTATGACACTGGTGACGTGCCCATATAGATACTCCAAGTATGACACTGGTGACGTGCCCATATAGATACTCCAAGTATGGTACTGGTGACGTCCCCATATAGATACTCCAAGTATGGTACTGGTGACGTGCCCATATAGATACTCCAAGTATGGTACTCCAAGTATGGTACTGGTGACGTCCCCATATAGATACTCCAAACAAGGTACTGGTGACGTCCCCATATGCTTGCTGGCGTTCGTCCGATAACTTAAGGAGTATACCTCGTCATCATCCGCCCTTAAAAGGACGTTAAGTAGGCGTGTCTGCGTTTGTTGTGGTTTACAGTATAACTGTGATATTTGCGCCTTTCGACCCACACATCCGACTTCAGCATGACATTTTTGAGTACCGGGTTGTCTTCCCTCTTCGATCCCTGCACGCTTGACCAGACTAGACAGGTTAGTCTGTTACTGGAAGCACCAGTCCCCATATAGATACTCCAAGTAAGGTACTGGTGACGTCCCCATATAGATACTTCTAGTATGGTACTGATGACGTGCCCATATAGATACTCCAAGTATGGTACTAGTGATGGTCGCAAGAACTTTCCCTGTTCATCACATAGTTATCATAGTTGTAGTCTGTGTTGGGCCGTCAGTTTGCTTGCGCCACTGCCACATTCATCAGAGGTTTCAATCTTCAGAATTTTGAGAAGATGATATTTCCATCTGTGTAAACTTGTTAAAAAAAAAATTAAAATGTGAGGACATTCAACGCAGCTGATGGACAGCACGAGGAAAACAAGAGAATGAACATCTAGAACCTGCCACATCTTTCAACATGACGGCCTCTGTCTATATGTACAATTATATGTGTATCTTGATCCTTACAGAGCTGGTAGTTTCCGCATAGGGCTCGTGTTTGTCACCACCCATCTTTATTCTGGGCGATATGTTTGATCTTATCAAAAGATAAGACTCTCACATTTGGATTTCTTATCAGTGTTAATTTTAGTGTCTTTCTTATCCTTCATTTGTTTGTTTCCTGAAGTGTCCCATAGATGCGCCTGTTTTTCAATTCTTTTGTTGTTTCTTCTCAAGACATAACCGACATATGTCGATCTTCCTTTCCTAATTGTAGATGAGATCGTTGCTTGCATGGCCATTTCTCTTATCACCATATTAGTTTTAAGTGGAGGCCTCAGTAGCCGAGTTGAGAAAACCACCCGACTGGACTACCGACGTTCGGACAACCCGTGTTCGATTCCTGCTGGGAGCAGTGTGAATTGTACTCGTGGTTGGGAAAAAAAAATACCCCACGGTCGACCCAGCCGTTCGCAGAAATGGGTACCAGGGTATTACCCTGGGAAGGTGAGGAATGTCGCTTCGCATCTGAGTTCTGAGTTTCGATGATTGAGGCGACACTATACAGAAATATCCGAACATTTCTGGATAGGCGGCCGAGCATATATGGGTGGAAACTCGCGTGCTAAGACGCCGGTTCAAGTCTCGTACTTTACCTTTACTTTTAGTTTTAAGTTCATTTCACTGTACACAGAGTATCCTTTTTAGACGTTTGTCTTTTGTTTTCCAGTTTTCACATGCGTAGGTAAGTGTTGAAAATACATTTGAGTTGAATAGTCTAGAATAAGTTTAGTTTTTTGCTTAGTACGTTTTTATTTCCATATGTTGTCCTGCTTATTAAATTTGCTATTATGCTTCTGATCTCTGTTTTCGTTTCACCTTCTTGATCTATGTTACTAGCAAGATGTACAAAGTGGTTTACATTATTCAATGCCTCACTACTTAGATAAATATTGCCCTCTGGTGTATTTTTTATTTTTCATTACCTTTGTTTTATTTCTGTTGATTTCGAGTCTTATTTATGTCATGGATGGTAGGGTATATGTGATATTTTTGCAACATGGTAATATTGTCAACTAGGAGCACTATGTTATCAGTATATGTATACATAGCGTTAAAAGTAAAGGCTGCCTCCACGCCTTCCTAAACGTATGGGGAATATGGTGTTAGTGATCATCTTCTCCCATGACCAGGGCACAATTTTAGGTGATGTGGTTGATATCACGCCAGGTCACCTTTAGTTCCTAGAAAAATCTCTGGTATGTCATTCATGTTTACAAACGAACACCAAAGCCTTGTCGGTCCGACAAAAAAAATCCGCCACTTCTGGTGTTTGAACCTAAGCCGTTCTGATCAGGAAGCTTGCACACTAACCTATCTGCCCCCAATATTTCTTTATATATCGTTACTGAAATGTAATTTAATTATGGGCTATCGTGTACTCACGTTCATTGCACTATAACTATTCTTCTTCTACCTTTCAGCTCCCTGTGGAGCATATGTCTTCAACAAGCACTTTCCAAGGCGTTCAGTCTCTTTCCATTCTTTTAAGACCATTCCATGTCTTCCCCATCATCTTCATCTCTGCTTCCACCAGTCTTCTCCAAGAATCTTTTGGTCTTTCTCGTTGTCTCTTCCCCGGGGTATTCCAAGAAAGAACTGTCGTGTAAATCTCTCAGCTGTCTTCCACAGTGCGTGCCCTATCCAGCGCCATCTTCTTCATTGTATCTCTGTGTCCACTGGTATTTGACTGGCATTTTCCCATAATTCAGCTTTAGTGATTTTTTCCTATCATTTCCATCCTGTTATTCTGTGTAAGCATCCATTAATAAATATTTACACTATAACAACTATTGCTGAATTCTAAATCGTGATTGTTTGTTACTTGAGTATCCTTCAATACAATTTGCCTGCTAAATCAAGAGTAAAACCACACATGTGCGCCTTTTGATACATTCGTGCGACCTGTATTAAGTTCTATAAATCTATCAATGTTTTTTTTTTTGTTTGTGTTCCTCGTGTTGCATATTTGTGGAGGAGACATTGAGGGTTGTACATTGACAGCAAGTGTTCAAATATTTACTAGGTTAATGGCCTCGATGTTCGCTCAGTGGTTGTTGCTCTTGTAGAATAAGTATGTACTGTCAACAATATTGCTACAAGAAATAATAATGTTTGTTTGAGCAGGTAGTTAGCTTTTTATTTTATAGGGCACTTCTTTAAGTAAATGTCATGTTAAAGTGAGTTTCTTGATATATTTTAATGTCCGTAGGATAGTGAAGTATAGATTTCACTTCACCTTACTAGACCGCGACATTTAGAGATTAGAGGGCTAGTGCTTTCCTCGCTGTTAATCACCTTCCCCAATATTCTAGACACCCATTTTTCCCAGTTGGGTCTATGTTAAAGCAACAGAAATAAACATTTTTACAACAAATAAAACGGATGTAAAACTTAAATAAACATTTTTACAACAAATAAAACAGATGTAAAACCTGATATTTGATGTTACAGAGGTATACTCACAATAGCATAGCTCGTTTTGGCACTCTCAAACCGAGAGGATTCAACAGTTTTCACTCTTTTCTTTAATCATTTCCGAAATATTGTAATATGTCTTGTCTTTCTATTAGTTTAGCTGCCACATATCATTTTGTGTTTATTTTAAATAGGCTATGTCTTCCCCGTCATCTTCATAGCTGTTTGCTATGTCTTCCACCTGTTTTCTCCAAGAATATTTTGGTATTCCTATTTGCCTCTTTCTTTGGGGATTCAGAAAAAGGGCGTGTCGTTTAATACTCCTTGTTTTTGTTGCATCACTTTGTCCACTGTATTTGACTGACACTTTTTAATAATTCTACATTAGTGATTATGTCCTGTCATTTCCATCTTTTGATTCTGCGTAAGCATCCATTATTGAAGGTCTGTATCTTCGTGATTGTCATTTTTGGTCTCCATATTACACAGCCCTATAATAGGACTAATTTAATATTAGAGTATATTGGAGTAAATTTTATTTTTGTGTTTAACTTAATTTCTTTGGATTTCCATGTTTCCCAGTGCAGCGAAGTCTCTTCTTGCTTTTTATATCTTTATTTTCATATTATTCTCTGTTCCCCTTCTTTGTCTATATTACTGCCCATACACATGTAAGATTATTGATCTAGTAGAGGTATTCCTGACGTCATCTTGCTCAATCTCCACAGAATCAACCAAGATCTTGTCCCACCACCTCATCAGATTTAAACAAGATCCTTCACCACATCCTCAGATTTAAACAAGATCCTTCACCACATCCTCAGATTTAAACAAGATCTTCACCACATCCTCAGATTTAAACAAGATCTTCACCACATCCTTAGATTTAAACAAGATCCTTCACCGCATCCTCTGATTTAAACAAGATCCTCACCACATCCTCAGATTTAAACAAGATCCTCACCACATCCTCAGATTTAAACAAGATCCTCACCACATCCTCAGATTTAAACAAGATCCTTCACCACATCATCAGATTTAAACAGGATCCTTCACCACATCCTCAGATTTAAACAAGATCCTTCACCACATCCTCAGATTTAAACAAGATCCTTCACCACATCATCAGATTTAAACAAGATCCTTCACCACATCATCAGATTTAAACAGGATCCTTCACCACATCATCAGATTTAAACAAGATCCTTCACCACCTCATCAGATTTAAACAAGATCCTTCACCACATCATCAGATTTAAACAAGATCCTTCACCACATCATCATATTTAAACAAGATCCTTCACCACCTCTACAGATTTAAACAAGATCCTTCACCACATCCTGAGATTTAAACAAGATCCTTCACCATATCATCAGATTTAAACAAGATCCTTCACCACATCATCAGATTTAAACAAGATCCTTCACCACCTCATCAGATTTAAACAAGATCCTTCACCACATCATCAGATTTAAACAAGATCCTTCACCACATCCTCAGATTTAAACAAGATCTTCACCACATCCTCAGATTTAAACAAGATCTTCACCACATCCTTAGATTTAAACAACATCCTTCACCGCATCCTCTGATTTAAACAAGATCCTCACCACATCCTCAGATTTAAACAAGATCCTCACCACATCCTCAGATTTAAACAAGATCCTCACCACATCCTCAGATTTAAACAAGATCCTTCACCACATCATCAGATTTAAACAGGATCCTTCACCACATCCTCAGATTTAAACAAGATCCTTCACCACATCCTCAGATTTAAACAAGATCCTTCACCACATCATCAGATTTAAACAAGATCCTTCACCACATCATCAGATTTAAACAGGATCCTTCACCACATCATCAGATTTAAACAAGATCCTTCACCACCTCATCAGATTTAAACAAGATCCTTCACCACATCATCAGATTTAAACAAGATCCTTCACCACATCATCATATTTAAACAAGATCCTTCACCACCTCTACAGATTTAAACAAGATCCTTCACCACATCCTGAGATTTAAACAAGATCCTTCACCATATCATCAGATTTAAACAAGATCCTTCACCACATCATCAGATTTAAACAAGATCCTTCACCACCTCATCAGATTTAAACAAGATCCTTCACCACATCATCAGATTTAAACAAGATCCTTCACTACATCATCAGATTTAAAAAGATCCTTCACCACATCATCAGATTTAAAAAAGATCCCTCACCACCTCTTCAGATTTAAAAAAGATCCTTCACCACATCATCAGATTTAAACAAGATCCTTCACCACATCCTCAGATTTAAACAAGATCCTTCACCACATCATCATATTTAAACAAGATCCTTCACCACATCCTCAGATTTAAACAAGATCCTTCACCATATCCCTAAATTTAAACAAGATCCTTCATCACCTCATCAGATTTAAACAAGATCCTCACCATATCCCTATATTTAAACAAGATCCTTCATCACCTCATCAGATTTAAACAAGATCCTCACCACATCCCTAGATTTAAACAAGATCCTTCACCACACCCTCAGATTTAAACAAGATCCTTCACTACCACATCAGATTTAAACAAGATCCTTCACCACATCATCAGATTTAAACAAGATCCATACCACATCCTCAGATTTAAACAAGATCCTTCACCACCTCCTCAGATTTAAACAAGATCCTTCACCACATCCTCATATTTAAACAAGATCCGTCACCACCTCATCAGATTTAAACAAGATCCTTCACCACATCCTCAGATTTAAACAAGATCCGTCACCACCTCATCAGATTTAAACAAGATCCTTCACTACCTCATCATATTTAAACAAGATCCTTCACCACATCCTCATATTTAAACAAGATCCGTCACCACTTCATCAGATTTAAACAAGATCCTTCACCACATCCTCATATTCAAACAAGATCCGTCACCACTTCATCAGATTTAAACAAGATCCTTCACCACATCCTCAGATTTAAACAAGATCCTTCACCGCATCCTCTGATATAAACAAGATCCTCACCACATCCTCAGATTTAAACAAGATCCTCACCACATCCTCAGATTTAAACAAGATCCTCACCACATCCTCAGATTTAAACAAGATCCTTCACCACATCATCAGATTTAAACAGGATCCTTCACCACATCCTCAGATTTAAACAAGATCCTTCACCACATCCTCAGATTTAAACAAGATCCTTCACCACATCATCAGATTTAAACAAGATCCTTCACCACATCATCAGATTTAAACAGGATCCTTCACCACATCATCAGATTTAAACAAGATCCTTCACCACCTCATCAGATTTAAACAAGATCCTTCACCACATCATCAGATTTAAACAAGATCCTTCACCACATCATCATATTTAAACAAGATCCTTCACCACCTCTACAGATTTAAACAAGATCCTTCACCACATCCTGAGATTTAAACAAGATCCTTCACCATATCATCAGATTTAAACAAGATCCTTCACCACATCATCAGATTTAAACAAGATCCTTCACCACCTCATCAGATTTAAACAAGATCCTTCACCACATCATCAGATTTAAACAAGATCCTTCACTACATCATCAGATTTAAAAAGATCCTTCACCACATCATCAGATTTAAAAAAGATCCCTCACCACCTCTTCAGATTTAAAAAAGATCCTTCACCACATCATCAGATTTAAACAAGATCCTTCACCACATCCTCAGATTTAAACAAGATCCTTCACCACATCATCAGATTTAAACAAGATCCTTCACCACATCCTCAGATTTAAACAAGATCCTTCACCATATCCCTAAATTTAAACAAGATCCTTCATCACCTCATCATATTTAAACAAGATCCTCACCATATCCCTATATTTAAACAAGATCCTTCATCACCTCATCAGATTTAAACAAGATCCTCACCACATCCCTAGATTTAAACAAGATCCTTCACCACACCCTCAGATTTAAACAAGATCCTTCACTACCACATCAGATTTAAACAAGATCCTTCACCACATCATCAGATTTAAACAAGATCCATACCACATCCTCAGATTTAAACAAGATCCTTCACCACCTCCTCAGATTTAAACAAGATCCTTCACCACATCCTCATATTTAAACAAGATCCGTCACCACCTCATCAGATTTAAACAAGATCCTTCACCACATCCTCAGATTTAAACAAGATCCGTCACTACCTCATCAGATTTAAACATGATCCTTCACTACCTCATCATATTTAAACAAGATCCTTCACCACATCCTCATATTTAAACAAGATCCGTCACCACTTCATCAGATTTAAACAAGATCCTTCACCACATCCTCATATTTAAACAAGATCCGTCACCACTTCATCAGATTTAAACAAGATCCTTCACCACATCCTCAGATTTAAACAAGATCCTCACCACTTCATCAGATTTAAATAAGATCCTTCACCACATCCTCAGATTTAAACAAGATCCGCCACCACCTCATCAGATTTAAACAAGATCCTTCACTACCTCATCAGATTTAAACAAGATCCTTCACCACCTCATCAGATTTAAACAAGATCCACACCACATCCTCATATTTAAACAAGATCCGCCACCACTTCATCAGATTTAAACAAGATCCTTCACCACCTCATCAGATTTAAACAAGATCCTTCACCACCTCATCAGATTTAAACAAGATCCTTCACTACCTCATCATATTTAAACAAGATCCACACCACCTCATCAGATTTAAACAAGATCCTTCACTACCTCATCATATTTAAACAAGATCCGTCACCACTTCATCAGATTTAAACAAGATCCTTCACCACCTCATCAGATTTAAACAAGATCCACACCACCTCATCAGATTTAAACAAGATCCGTCACCACTTCATCAGATTTAAACAAGATCCTTCACCACCTCATCAGATTTAAACAAGATCCACACCACCTCATCAGATTTAAACAAGATCCTTCACTACCTCATAATATTTAAACAAGATCCTTCACCACATCCTCATATTTAAACAAGATCCTTCACCACTTCATCAGATTTAAACAAGATCCTTCACCACATCCTCAGATTTAACTAAATCCTGCTCCACCTGCTCATTGTAATCCGTGATAAAGATGAACTAGTCTAGGCAAATGAGAATTTTTTTCTTCTGTCCTTCCTCATTTGCCTTTCAGCGTCGAGGGGAGATATAATTTTTGTCTGTTGCTCTTCAATTTACCTCTGCTGCTATATTTCCTAATTTGTCTAATATTCCGTCAATCCATCTTTTTCGTGGTCGACACCTTGGGTCTGGTGTTCTCGCAACGTTTGTTGAAGGCTCTTTGTGTTGTGTTTTGAACTTTCTGCCGTTTCATGTGGCCAAACCATTTTATCTGTTGTTTCTTAATGTATTCTATGGCGGGGATTATTTCTAGCTTTTTTTCTCAGTTCTTCATTTTTTTAATCTTATCTCATATGTTATTCGTATAGCACTTTTAATCTCATTAGAGGTTATTTTACTTATTGTTCTTGCATCTATGGTCCAGGTCTGGCATTGGAAGCACAACGTTGAAATGCAGATTGTATTGTAGAGTGCCCGTTTTGCCTCTAGAGTTATTTCCTTGTTAGACAAGAGTGGTGATAGCTGTCCAATGATTTGACAAGCTTTGTTGCCTCATTAGTCTATTTCTGCTGTTTATGAATTGCCGTTTGTCACCAGACTTCCTAGGTATTTAAATTCCTCAACTTGTTTTAGTTGTCTGCCATCTATAGCTATGTTGATGTTCTGTTTCTCTTTTGCAAAATTCATATAGGTATGTTGATGGTCTGTTTCTTTTTTGTCATTCATAACTTCTGTTTATTTGATGTTGGTTCTCATATTGTATTTTATGCCTGTGCTGTTGAGTCTATTTAAGTGTTCATGTAGGTCTTCTATTTTCCCATGTATTAGTGCCTGATCGTCTTAAAATAGAAGCTCGTTGATCTCCTCTGTTTCTAATGCGTTGGCTAATTTGCATATTTAGTCCATGTATGTAATAAACAGTAGGGAGGATCGTACGCACCCCTGACTTACACCTGATCTGATTTAAAAGTGTTCTGTGTAACCTGCTGTTGTTCTGACTGTGCAGCTGCTATTGATGTAGAGACTTTTAATGAGGTTGGTTAAATGTTGGCTTACTCCGTATGTTGTTAGTCTCTGTTTACTCAGTCGAATGCTTTTTCCTGGTCATTGAAAGCTATACACACATTTTAATTGTGTAATGTCGTCTTTTCTGCTAGCTCTTTTAAGGTGAATAGAGAGTGCCAGTACAACCTCTGTTTTTTTTTCGGAACACCATTTGATAATCGCTTTACTGTAGTTTTATTATTGGTCTTATTCAGTCCCTCTTGCTACCTTTATTTTTCCATACTGGTACGATGATTGCCTGTCTTCTGGGGCTTTTTGTTGATGCCATGCTGCATTGAATATTTTGTTCAGCCATGTCACTCCTGTTTCTCCTCCTGCTACTGCTATAATTTGTATCTATATATTATCTATCCCCTGTGTTTTGTTATTTGGTGCATATTTAATTTATTCTTCGATTTCCTCTTTCTTGATGTTGGGTTCAGTGTATGTGCATTTTGCATGGTATTTGTTGTGTTATTGGTAGTTGGTGCCATGCTTAATATTTAGTGCATTTAGAAAGTAATGTACTACATCAATTTTCTCGGGAACCACTATTTAAAAAAAACATTACATTTTTACACAGTATATATGGATATGTGATGTAAACATCGGTATCATTCAACATAATCCCGATCCATTTGTACAGCTTTACGCCAGCGCATAACAAGTGCATGTATTCCTAGCCTGTACCAGTCTTTGTCTTGATCGTGTAGCCATTTATTCACTGCATGAATCACTCCTTCATCATCTTCAAACCTTGTTCCACGGAGTGCATCTTTAATTAAAACAAAGAGATAGAAATCAGGGGGTGCCAAATCAGGACTGTATGGTGGATGGGGGAGTACAGCCCAACCCAATCTGGCGATTGCTTCCCGTGTTGCCAGGCTCGTGTGAGGGTGCACATTGTTGTGAAGGAGAAGCAGATCTGCTGGATTCTTGTGTGGCAGAACTCTTCGAAAACGTTGATTGAGTTTTTTCAGTGTCTTAATGTAAGCTTGCGAATTGATTGTCTCTCCTCTTGGCATAACAGCCACAAGAATCACACCTTTAATGTCTCAAAAGAAAGTGACCTTGGCCTTTCTAGCTGAAAGAGATGTCTTTAATTTCTTTCTGCGTGGTGAATGCGGATGATTCCCCTCCATAACTGTCTTCTTGTCTCAGGTTCAAAATGACGTGTCCAGGTTTCGTCACTTGTGATGATCATAACCAGAATGTTCTCTCCATCAACATTGAAACGCTCCAACAGTTCAGAAGAAATTGCTTTTCTTTGTAATCGGTGCTCATTTGGGAGATTCCGTGGAACCCACATTGCACAAACTCTAGAGAATCCGAGAGTTGTTATAATTGCATTTGCACTGCCAATGCTAACTGACAACTTTAATTGATTGAGACATCTTAGTCTCTCCCTGACAACTTTAATGCCAATTGTTGAGTAGTGATGCGTCTATCAGCAAGAATAAAGCCCTCAGCGCATTTCAACATCTCCGCATTGGTGGCAATGGCAGCCGATCAAGAAGCTCCGCATCTCCGCTTTCCAATTCTTTTATTCTCTGAAACCAGCGACTTACTGTCCTCATGTCAACTGCAAAACTTCCATACACTTCACATAGACGCATGTGAATGCTCACAACAGTTTTCTCTAAAACGAAAATTCTAACACAATTCGCTGTTTATAACGCAAGTGGCTATTGTTCGTTCACAAATTCGTGCCCACAGAGTTGATCAATAATCTCGGAAACAGTTTAATGAATTTCTGTAATTATTTCTCATGAAATCTTATAATATGCTCAATTTCAACGGTTTAGTGCAGTCGTATTCTTTGGCCTATTGCAGTGCGATTTGGTGCACCCAATCGACACATGTCATATTTAAAGTGTGCAAAATTGTATGCTCCTATGTTTATTATTAGCCGAGACAATCGATGTGGCGCTTCAAAATATTATTTTCATCTCTGTGGCATATGTTGGTTATTTGATATTGGCTGTCCGTCTTTGTCATTTATGAGCTCAGTAGGATCGTAGTTTTCTGTTCTCGCTCTTGTTGCTTTTACTACTGTGGGAAATTTCTTGTGGCTGTCTTGAAGTCCCTAATCATATTGTGTCCGAATTCTGTCCATTTGTTTTACTTAGCTTCGCTTCTTTGATCACAATTTTAGCTTCTTTTTATCCGAACTAAGGCATATTTTTCATATTTTTCTTGGTTCTTATTCTCCCTCCATTTTTTAAAACAGTTTCTTCTTTTCTTTAATTGCTTCTTAGATTGTTTCGTTCCACCATGGGGTGCTCTTTTTCCCTTCTTTTGTCCTTAGCTTCGTTCCACAAATTGTTTTAGAAATGTTGGTTACTTTTTTCTTAAACTGTTTCCAATCTTCTTCTACCGAGCTTACTTCGTTAGGGAGTTTCTTGAATTGTTTGCACTCTTCTTCTACCGTGCTTACTGCGTTAGGGAGTTTCTTGAATTGTTTCCACTCTTCTTCTACTGTGCTTACTTCGTTAGGGAGTTTCTTGAATTGTTTCCACTTTTCTTCTACTGTGCTTACTTCGTTAGGGAGTTTCTTGAATTCCTCTGTTAGTTTTTCTTCTGGGTATTTCCTTGATTCTTGATATTTTAATTGTTTTATTTTTGCTGTCCGTTCTTTTTGTTTCTTTTATTTGTTTGTGTATCTTCTCTTTGTTTTTGGCCAAGTTTGAACATTAACTAGTGCATACCCTACTCTAGTGCACTATCGCTTTAATTAGCGACACTCTAGTTCCATCTGACTTAGCTAATACTGTGTTCCTACTTCCTAACTTTCTAGTTCGGGCCATAGTCAGCCCCTGTCAACTAACACCGCATGGCGTCGTCGCTCCTACCTAATCCTAGGTGTGTGACATCTTTCTCGAAAGAGCTCCCGTTTCTTTGTGTTTCGTCTTCAAATACTCCTCGTATCATCCAATCAAATCTTACTTCCTCCTCCATTGTCCAATCAACTATCTCTGTGTTCCTGTTTACTCGTCTAATTATTCCCTCTCACCTATCTCGAGACTCACGCTTCACATACTTTCTCTAATTTCTCGTGGACCCTCACGTTTCCTTCTTTCTCTCCCGCACTCGCGGCTACAGGTTACTCTTTCCTGTTCTGTTTTCTTGTTAGTATAAAATCTATCTGCCGTCTGCGTGTTGTGTCATTCCACTTGTACCATGTGTATAATTGCGACTCTCTGTGTTTGAAGAATGTGTCGGTAATAAACCAATCATTTTGATTACATAATTCCAGTAGTGTGTCCAATCCAGCGAAGACGATGGCGCTGGGTGGGACACACGCTGTGGAAGCCAATTCAGAGCATTACACAACAGGCCCTTTTATTGGAATCACCGGGGGGAGGGGGGGGAGACAAAGAGGAAGACCAAGGAGTTCTTGGAGAGGACAGATGGAAGCAGAGATGAAAATGATGGAGAAGACATGATATGATCTTAAAAGAATGGCAAAAAAACAGAATGACTTGGAAAACGTTTGTTGAAGACCTATGCTCCACTGGGAGCTAAAAAAGGTAGAAGAAGTAGAATTCCAGTATCCTGCTTTCACTTTCATTTATTTCAGCTAATTATTGCCCAAAAGGTCCCAGGATATTTGTATTCTCTCTGTTACGTTTCCCAAGTCTTGCATTAAAATCTCCCATCACTAACATGTCGTTTTTTTCATTAATCTTGTTGACAATCTCAGTTAGTGTCTCATTGAATTCTTCTCTGTCTTTTTCATTATTGTTACATGGTGCATAGATGTGTATGTAAGTTGTTTTTTTCCGTCGTCTTTTATTAGTCTGGCTGTGATAATTCTTTCTGAGTGGTATTTTATTTCTAGAATATTCTTTGCGTGCTCTAGGTCAATAATAAAGTCTACTCCGTGTGTTGCTCTTTCTGCGTTGTCGACTCTTGAGCATATTATCGCGTAGTTCATGTATTTTCTTTATCTTAATCCTATTATTGTGGTGTCCGTTAATTCTAGTATTTTAATTTTCCTCTTTGTCATTTCTTATATAAGTTCTTTTTTGTTTTTTTACTCCGCATATATTGATGGTTGCTACTTTATATTTATTGTCTATCTCCATTTTTCTATGATTTCTTTGAGTATAAAACGTTTATCCCTTATTGACCTGCTGAGTCTGTTGTAAGTTAATTAAGGGTTTAACTTAAAAATACACGTTGGGGGGAACCAGATGTTTCCCCACGTGCTAGATCGTTAGATGTTACATGCGAACTTTTATGGTCTACTAACTGTCAATTTGTTAGATGGGTACATTTTAAAAGTTTTTAAGTGATCTCGTCCTCTTCCTTGATTAGAATACTTTACACAACTTTAAGAAAAAAAAACCTACATATCCGCCAGAAACACTTATTTTCAGTCATTTTTATCATGTAATTCACAATCCGAGTTTAAACAAACCGCCATCTTGGATAAAAAGGAAAATAAATGATGCAAATCTAGAACGCAAAAATATTGTGTTTAAGTCGGTTGTTTTCAGGAGAAGTTATCATTGCTTACTGTAGGCAACAACACAGTGCAACAACACCGAAGTTTAATCTTTCTACGAATGGATGAGGAAGTGAAGTCAATTTTTGGGTGAAAACACACGTCATTTTTTGCTAGAGGAGTATGTTTATTTGAAATACTTTATTTGCAAGCGTATGAGAATAGAGGAAAAAAACAGAAAGAAACAAAGAGAGAGAAAAAAACAGAAACAAACAGAGAGAAAAAAACAGTAAAAAACGAAGAAACAAGACAAAGAGTGAGAAAAAAACAGAAAAATAAAAAGAGAAAGGAAAAAGAGAAAGAAACAAAGAGAGAGGAAAAACAGAAAGTAACAAAAAGAGGAAAACAGAAAAAACAGAAAGAAACAGAGAGAGAGAAAAAAAACAGAAAGAAACAAAGAGAGAGGAAAAAACAGAAAGAAACAGAGACAGAAAAAAAACAGAAAGAAACAAAGAGAGCGAAAAAAACAGAAAGAAACAAAAAAGAGAAAAAAAAACAGAAAGAAACAAAGAGAGAAAAAAACAGAAAGAAACAAAGAGAGAGAGAGAGAGGAAAAAACAAAGAAACAGAGAGAGACAAAACAGAAAGAAACAAAGAGATAGGAAAACAAAAAGAGAGAAAGTGATGTCATTGAAAGCCACGAAATGTTTCCTTGATTGTGTTTGATCTAACTTTGTTAAATCTATTGACTGTTCCAACTAAAACGAAGTGGTTGTTTTTTTTTAAGTCAAATATTGAAATCGTTAAAGACCAACTACAGTTTACAATTTTAAGTAACGACAAAATATAGCCTTGACATTTATAACTACATTATCTCCTGATTCATATTGAGGTCTGTGTCTGTACAGGCAGCATTTATCATTTGTGAGCATTTGTTTGGATCTGGTACAGATTTTACATTCAGATGATTTTTTTTTTTTTTTGCCGCTGCTGCTGCTGCTTATGTGAAATTGTGTTGAAAATATTGGCACGAAAGGGTGTGCAATTTTTGCGCACTAACGGTAGATATCTTTATTATCTGGTCGTGTGTTCTTGCAAAACGTTGCCTGAAGGAATCTCTGTCTCTAGTCAGATCTCCCACAGAATGTTGCATATACCTTAGCCAGTCTGAAGGAATCTCTGTCTCTAGTCAGATCTCCCACAGAATGTTGCATATACCACAACCAGTCTAAAGGAATATCTGCCTCTAGTCAGATTTCCCACAAAATATTGCATATACCACAGCCAGTCTAAAGGAATCTCTGTCTCTAGTCATATCTCCCACAGAATGTTGCATATACCTTAGCCAGTCTGAAGGAATGTCTGTCTCTAGTCAGATCTTCCACAAAACGTTGCACTTACCACAGCTCTCCTGAAAGAATTTGCCTAGCCAGATCTCTCACAGAAAGTTGCATTCACCACAGCTCGCATGAAAGAATCTTTGTTTCTAACCAGATCCCCCGCAGAACATTGCTATCACCACAGCCTGCCAAAAAGAATATCTGTCTTTAGCGAGATCTCCTAATTTTTTGACTGTTGTGAAGAAACGCAACATGAAATGGTTTGGCCACGTACCTCAGTCATTTGGCCTAGCGATGATCATTCTGCGTGGAACTGTGAAAAAATAGAGAAGGAAAGGTAGACAAAGAACAGATGGGATGACAACATAAAAAAGTGGACAGACCCTGACTTCGTAGTCTCAAAGAACGACTGAAGGTAGAGATACTTGAAGAAGATTGACGAAATCTGTCAATAAGACCACCGGAACCATACCCCCCAATGTTATAGGATGCAGGAAAGAAGGACGGAAGAGTCCCTTACTACCTTCCAAATAACAACTCAAGCTACACAACTGGCGAAGACCAGAAAGCTACACTTTCTTCATTTCTCCAGCATCTCCCAGTAATTACAGTATCATGATCATCATCATCGAGTGCCATCTCCGCAACGAAGGTTGGCTACCATGGAGCGCCATTCTGCTCTGTCTCTTGCTTTGATGGTGCAGGTTGTCATAGGCTGATTTGTCCATTTTTTGATGTTACTCGTCCATGTTAGTCTTGGTCTGCATCTGCCCCTTTTACCTTGTATTTTCCCCTCCAGGATTATTTTTAGTAGGCTGATGTGTCTTTTAACATGGCCCAAAAATCGCATTTGTCTTGTTTGAATTGTGTTTAATAGTTCTCTTTTAATATTTAGTTCTTTTAAGACTTCATCGTTTGTTTTCATTTCCTTTCATCTAATTTTACATATTCTTCTATAAATCCACATTTCAAAGGCTTCAATTTTCTGTTCTGTTTTCTTGTCTAATGTTCATGTTTTGCACCGTATAGGAATGTTGAGAAGATATAGCATTTTGCTATTCTTAGTTTTAGCCCTGGTGTTATTTGTTTTGATGTTAGTATATTTTCATGACATTAAAATTACTTTTTGCCATTCCTATTCTTTTCTTTATTTCAGTTTTATATTTTCCATCATTTGTTATAGTATGTCCAAGGTTGTAGTTCTGAAAACTGTCTTCAAGTCTATTCCTTCAATTTTTATATCCACTTGTGGGTTTTGATTATTTTTTTTTTGTTTATTATCCTAGTTTTAGCCTTTTTGATATTAATATGTAGTCCATATTTTTTGCTTATGATGTTTATTTCATTAAACAAGTCTTGTATACAAACAGTATAACAAACGAAAAGAAGAAAGAAGACAATTAAATACACAAACCTAACATGTAGCTTGAGACATAACAAATTATTTAATGTTTACTAAACTAGACAGACTGATCTCTTAAATTTATTATCATGTCATAGATTTTAGAACATAATTTCTAAGGGAGCAAATATAATATAGTAATGATACCTTACAGAAGTCAACACACCAACAACTTTTCACACTTCAACATCAATACGTTTTTGATCTACTTCTAAATGTGTATGATCACCTTTAGCGCTGCCAAGAGTGCAGTGAAGTCGGCTTTGTTTATTAATGAACTTACAAATACACTGAGAGACAAACAATATATTATAAAAGTTTGCTACAGATAATATTTAAATTTGTTTATTTATGATTTCTCTGTGAAGCAACAACCCCTGGTCTCAGAACGAGACCCAGCTTGAAACATCAATTACTCATGGACGGAAAAAAAAAATATGAGTACCTCCGAAGACGGAGTTATCTGTCTGTGCGGCGAGGGACCCCTGTGCACACGGCTGCCAAGGAGTTATTGAGTTTATTGAGTTATTTGCGGGTCATCATCATTGCACTCCGAACATGTCCATAGGTGCTCATATCCCCTCCTCAGCAATTCCCTCAGTGTCCAGCGACTGACGACTCCAGTTCTATGTTGGTTGATAAGTTTTCTTACACGGCCACCAAGTTTCTCATTTCTGGCTGTGCCCATCTTAACTCCCATTTCCATCATCCGAAAAAGTGACGTTGATCTGTGTTTGTCGAAGTCCTGTGCTCTTCTCACATCTCGGAGTGCATTGATGATGTCCGCCCGATCCATGGGTTGCCCGTCCTCAACGACAGCGCAGCTAGCCAACGTGTCCGCTCTCTCATTTCCCCGTACTCCCGCATGTCCAGGGACATAGACAAAGGTGACCTTACGTATTTTGGATTTCTGCAACGACTCTACCCATTACATGCGTACAAAGCCCGCCTCCACTTTTTTTTATCATGCTCATCGAATCACTCAGTATACATGCGTGGATGTAGTCTTGTGACTCTAACCATTTGAATGCCTTGGTAACTGCCATCACCTCCATTGTCATGCTACTCGTGGTCATGGCGTATGCACCACTTTCTTCCTTGGCTATTCTGCCTGCCGAGCGTGCTGTAAATGCCCATGCACTTCTTTGGTGTCGTCTTACAGATCCGTCTGTATAGATGACTGAATCTTTCTCATCGGTGTTATCGCAGATGAGACCGTTGACCTCAGCATTAACCACGACCGGGTTCTGTTCCCTACTTTTCCTGTCGAGTGTGACAATACATGAGAAAGTTCCCTTGAATGACGTAGGCACCGGTATCCACTCCTCCCCAACGCTGATATTGGTAAGCCCACAGACCTGTTTGATGACATCTGCTCGGCCCACCCATGATTTGCCTCTTTTTATCCTGGTACCTTTCTCTGTGTTGAGCACGTGGTGCAATGGATGCTCTGTATCTGTACTAATCTTCAGGTATGCTCGTGCTCTCCAGATCTTGATTCTGTCATCCATGGTTGGAAAGTCAAGAAGATACCTCATTGCTACACAGGGAGTGTCCCTCGTACATCCCAGGATAATGCGCATGGCTTCATTTTGTATTTTCTCCAGCCTATCAATTTGAGTCGTACTGACAGTAAGAATGGCCAGGGCATACTCGATTGGTGCGAGGACTAATCCCTGGAACAGAAGAGTAATTAGCCTCTGCTCAATGTTAGCAGCTGCCATGAACTTCAAGGCGGCTAATCCTTTGCGGGATTTTGTTATCACATGGCCGACGTGGTCCCGAAAACACAGGCTGCGATCAAACTTAATTCCGAGGTATGTCATCAACTTGTCCCTGGTCACCTCATCAGCTCCCATTCGTACTACCGGTGTGGTCGTATTAACGATATGACTGTTTAGGGAGAACCATGAAACTTATGCTTTATTAGGATTAACCAAGGCACCTGAAACCCAACACCAGGAAGAAATACGATCGAGTTCGTCTTGCATTGTGGAGGCGATTCCCCGTCTGTCTCTTCCCTGTCGATATACCAGAATATCATCAGCAAAAGTCATAGTTCTTCCCCTCCCATCCAGCTGTTGGGCCGTGATCGTAATTGTGTATATGTTAAATAGAACTAGTGACAATGGTGAGCCTTGTGGCAGCCCAGGACAAATGGATGTTGGCTCGGAAGACCAACTTCCACATCTGAGTATCACCTTCCTCTGAAACAGTGCCGCGGCGATCCATCTAATGAGGAAGGGGTTCACCGCCAGTTTGAGAAGCATATGCATGATATATTCAAATGGTACCCTGTTGTAAGCATCCTCCAGATCTATAGCAGCAGCACATGTCTCCTACAAGGAAAAATGGACTAACACGCAAAATTTCAATTCCTAGTCTCTAGAGACTTCGTCAGATGTGGAAAAAAAAATCTATGAGATATTTTCAAAAGAGATTTGAGAAAAAACTGAGCGCATTTGAAGACAAATGGCTAAGAAAAATACTATGTGTGCAACGGAATTAATTTAAGACTCATATTGAAATAAGAGAGATGGCCAGGCAACCAAAGATCTAATCTACAATTAAGGAAAGGAGATATACATATGTCGGACATGTGCTAAGAATAGACAACAAGAGAATTCCAAAACAGGCTCTTCTATGGGAAACATCAGGATACAGAAAAAGATGAAGACCTAAAGAGGCGCTAAAAAAGAATACTTATAGAAGAAGCAAAGGTGGCAGGCAAATGCTCGTCTGATCAGATCTAACATCTTGCCCGGATTAGAGATGGGTGGAGAAACAAACTCAAGCCCAACGTGACGTCCCGCGACGCGAGAAGGATCACGAATCAAGGATACTATAGGTACGAAATAGATACGTCACTCAACATTAGCATACTACACCACATTGAAGACCTTACTAAAGGGAGGCCATTTGTTGTGGAAAAAAATAGCGTCACCGTAAATGGAAAAGTAATATTTTAGAAATAGAGTAATTAATGCTATAAAAAAAAGTGGTAGCATTATAAATGGCAAAATAGCATGAAGAGATGGATTAATATCAGACTGTCAGAAAAAGCAGTGGATAAATGGATATCTATAAGGTTACACCAATAAGGCAGAGCCAGAAGGAGAAAATCTATAACGGGAGATGATAACCATGTAAATATAATGTGAGATCCTTTAATTTATTTATCACGACTACTTTTCTTCACGTCTCCATTAGAATGACCTTAGACGGCGTTAGTGAATTGAGGTGTGTTAAGTTCGATCCCTACTCGTGTGGCCACTGGCTAGTTGTTTATTTCAAAATACCACAAGAAGTACTATCTTGATCAGTTCTGGTTCAGATTTCTTTACACAAATTGTCATCTAAGAGTCGCCGGCCGTTTTCAGCCTACGTTTAGGCCCATCAGCTATAATAAAAATATAAGAAATATTTGTTGGGTCGCTGTCTCTATAACTTGATAACCCTTGTACTAAAGTACATACAAGAGAGATCACTTGTCAAACGTGATGACCGAGGAAAATCGCTCTTAAGACCACGCGAGACACGGAGAAAAATGAGAAGATCTATGGGATTTTAGGAATGAGACGAGAAGAGATGTTAGGAAAGACAACTACCAAGGCTGTCAGAGCACAGACTGAAGGTAACCCCATGCCGGAAGGGCATATTATAATTTAGTAAGAGGGCATCAAGTAATTTATAAATTAAAAAGGCAGATTATAATAAATCAGCAGCATAAGGTGGCAAGTTACACTAAACTGTGGAGCTCAGAGACAGTTTCATAGTTTTAGTTTTAGCCAGGCTTGGAGTAGTACTTGTAGCCAGTACTTGTAGCCAGTACTTGTAGCCAGACTTGGAGTAGTACTTGCAGCCAGTACTTGTAGCCAGACTTGGAGTAGTACTTGCAGCCAGTACTTGTAGCCAGACTTGGAGTAGTACTTGCAGCCAGTACTTGTAGCCAGACTTGGAGTAGTACTTGCAGCCAGTACTTGTAGCCAGACTTGGAGTAGTACTTGCAACCAGTACTTGTAGCCAGACTTGGAGTAGTACTTGCAGCCAGTACTTGCAGCCAGACTTGGAGTAGTACTTGCAGCCAGTACTTGTATACTGTGCATGACAGATACAGACGAACAGATGGCAGAAACATTTTCAAGAGCATATTAGTGAACCAGTTGAAAGCAGTCCACCATGGTTACAGCTTTCAGAAGTTCATCCACCTTTATAACTATTTGATCCAGATTGAGATTAGGAAATCGATCCATCAACTAAAGACAAAGAAAACAAAGAATACTTGCTGTTGATTGGAAATGGCGAGAGATACAGACTCACCAATCAACATAGCTACTTTAAACCAAATTTCAGAAAATCTTGAGGGAACAACAGAAACCACAGGTTTGGGAAGAAGGCCGTTCCTGTCGATATCGTATGGAAAGGCGGTTTCGATGAATGTTCAGACATATCCTACAGAGCCACCTTAAGAGGGTATTCAAATGCGAGACTAAAGACTGATTGAGAGGTTGTAGATTCTGCACTGACCACAACCCGACACTACCTGTAATTCCGGAACAACTATTTGAAATGAACTCTCCTGTAACATCAAATTCAGCGACAACGGAAATTAATTTATAAAATAAGCAATCAGCTGGGAATTGTTAAGTCATGAAATAGAATACCAATTAAGTTAGTCATCGTTGAGAAAACATGAACACCGTGGAATGTCAGAGTGGTCTATGAAGGACATCTGGCACTGACAAAAAGGTTCAAGGTAAAGGTAGAGGTCACCTTCCTATGACAGCTTGTGATAAACTGGACTATGGGAAAAAAATAAAAACCACAGGTCACAGTAAGTTTAGTTTAGTGCACAGGTTATCATTGCACACGGTACAAGCTCATAAATGCTCACATCTCTGAATTATTACTCCCGACGTATAGCGACTAACGATACCGGTCTTATGTTGACTTGACACGTCTTCTTTGGCTTCCACCGCAGTGCTCCCGACTGACATCCCCCACCTTGACATTATACTCGTATTGTCTGCTATTGACTGGGGATTCAGAGTCATTTTTAGAGTCAATGTTTTGTAGAGCATCCATGAAAGCATTCAGAATGTCATCATGGTC
This sequence comes from Megaustenia siamemsis, assembly GCA_032433765.1. NCBI lineage: Eukaryota > Metazoa > Mollusca > Gastropoda > Stylommatophora > Ariophantidae > Megaustenia > Megaustenia siamemsis. Next base: position 179,309,267 of record JAVIAB010000092.1, read on the forward strand.
CTCTACCTTTTCACACTCAACATCAGCCAAGCTGACACGCCTTTCAGCACGATAATTACCTCTAACACCCGTGAGACTTTTAGGAAAATGAAGCAGACTTTCGTCAGACTAGACCTACCCATAGACTCCAGCCACTGCCGTCGAGCACAACCAGATGCCATCCTCCTGAGCATACTCACTGAGAAAACACACATGATTGTGTCTCATGCCGTGCCAATAATTTAATGACATGCTTTTAACTTTCATAGTCAAACTACGTAAAGCCAACGCTAAAGCACCACTTTCTTCCTTCACAATTCTAACGCAAAATAAACCACGAAAGCCCACTAACTCCGTACGTTCTGTAAAACATACCAGTCTGTATAAATGATTCCGTCACTCTCAGAAGAGTTCTTGAAAATCAAAGATTGCACTTCTGGCTCACCGACAAAAGGGTTTTGTTATTTGCATTCTCTGCCCAGTGTGATGACCAATGGAAAAGACTTTCAACTCTTTGAAGTCCCTTCTATTCATTTTTCCCTAGGTTTTGTTCTCGATTGAGCTCACCTGTAGATAGTTTAGTTTAGTTTAATTTAGTTCAGTTTAGTTTAGTTTAGTCGACAGGTCATCCTCATTGTACATCGATCATGCCCATAAGTGCTCAGATCTTCTCCGAAGAATATCCATGAACGTGTAGCGACTAACGAACCGGTGTTGTGTTGGTTGACAAGTCTTCTTTGGATTCCTGCGTAGCGCTCTCGTCTTCCATTTCCCACATTGACATGATATTAATGAAGCCTGTTCCCAGCTGTGCAATTATTGTTATTTTTTTTAGTTCCGTGCAGCGTCCCTGATGTCATCCAGAACTGTTAGACGGGTCATTTGCCTTTTCGCACTCAACATTAGCCAAACTGGCATGTTTGTCAGCACGTTCATTACTTCTTACTCCCGCGTGCCTTGGTTCTAAAATAAAGTAGACACTTTTTAGAATAGACCTCACCTGATATTCTCTAATCACTGCCGTCGAACACTGCCAGTTTCAATCTTTTTTGAACATTAGAATTCCCATTGACACACACATGTATATAAGGCTGCGTCTCAAGCGATGCCAAAGCTTATGTAACCGCCATAATTTCCATGATACACAAATGTAGAATGGGAGCTGATGAGGTGACCAGGTACAAGTTGATGGCATACATTGGAGTTAAGTTTGATCGCTGGTTTTCGGGACCACGTAATAACAAAATCCCGCAAAGGATTAGCCGCCTTGAAGATCATGATGGCTCCCAACATCGAGCAAAGGCTACTTACTCTTCTGTTCCAGGGATTGGTCATCGCACCAATCGAGTATGCCCTGGCAATTAATACTGTCAGTACGACTCAAATTGATAGGCTGGAGAAAATACAAAATGAAGCCATGCCCATTATCTTGGGATGTACAAGGGACACTCCCTGTGTAGCAATGAGGTATCTTCTTGACTTTCCAACCATGGATGACAGAATCAAGATCTGAAGAGCACGAACATACCTGAAGATTAGTACAGATAAAGAGCATCCATTGCACAACGTGCTCAACACAGGGAATGGTGCCAGGATAAAAAGAGGCAAATCATGGGTGGGCCGAGCAGAAGATGTCATCAAACAGGTCTGTGGGCTTACCAATATCAGCGTTGGGGAGGAGTGGATACCGGTGCCTATGTCGTTCAAAGGAACTTTCTCGTGTACTGTCACACACGACAGGAAAAGTAGGGAACAGAACCCGGTCGTGGTTAATGCTGAGGTCAACGGTCTCATCTGCGATAACACCAATGAGAAAGATGCAGTCATCTATACAGACGGATCTGTAGGACGACACCAAAGAGTGCATGGGCATTTACAGCACGCTCGGCAGGCAGAATAGTCTACGAAGACAGTGGTGCATACGTCATGACCACGAGTAGCATGACAATGGAGGCGATGGCAGTGACCAAGGCATTCATCTGGTTAGAGTCACACGACTACACCCACGCATGTATACTGAGTGATTCGATGAGCATGATAAAATAAGTGGAGGCGGGCTCTGTACGCATGCACTGGGTAGAGTCGTTGCAGAAATCCAAAATACGTAAGGTCACCTTTGTCAATGTTCCTGGGCATGCGGGAGTACGGGGAAATGAAAGAGCGGACAGGTTGGCTAGCTGCGCTGTCGTTGAAGACGGTCAACAAATGGATAGGGCGGACATTATCAAAGCCCTCCGATATATGGGAAAGGCACAGGACTTCGACAATCATAAGTTCACGTCACTCCTTTGGATGAAAGAGATGAGAGTTGAAATTGGCACAGCCAGAAACGAGAAACTTAGTGGCCGTGTAAGAAGACTTATCAACCACAGAACTAGAGTCGTCAGTTGCTGGACACTGAGGGAATTGCTGGGGAGGGGATCTGAGCACCAATGGACATATTCAGAGTGCAATGATGATGTTCCGCAAATAACTCAATAACACTTGCAGATATCACACAGTAAAGACCGTGTGATGGACTTCACAGACACTGCTAGAAATTCGTTTCAAAGACGATGTAGAATTGCTTTGCTGTCACACAGTAAATAACATATTCAATAACATAACAACAAAGTGTTAGAGACATCAATACAGATGCGATTTTCCACAAACACACCCACTCCTTAGAATAAACATAATTAACACGAATTCAGTTACATCAGACGACAAGAAAATGGAGGAGGCGAACACTTTCATAGAACTTGGTAATATCAGGGGAGAAGGTACGGAAAGAAACAAGAGGGAAGATTAATAAACACATCAAAACAGAAACACTGAGACCGATACAGGAAAATTGACCTGGAGAAAGCTGAACTTCTCTTTTCTTCCACATTTGACTTTCAGCATCAGTTTTTCATATTTTTTATGTTAGCTCTTATTCTGTTTCCTGTCACTCGAGTAACAAATGTCATCTCGGTAGTTGTTATTTTTCTGGTTGTTCTTGCATTTAGAGTCCAGGTCTGGCATTCGTAGAACAACGTTGGGATGAAGATTATATTGTATAATGCCCGTTTTGCCTCTAGAGTTATTTCCTTGTTGGACAATAGTGGTAATAGCTGTCCAGTGATTTGACAAGCTTTGTTGCATCTTGAGTCTTTTTCTGCTGTCTGTGAATTGTCGTTTGTTTCTAGACTTTTCTAGAAATTTAAAAATTCTTCTACTTGTTCTCGTTCTCTTTTGCGATATTCATGGCATTTGTTTTGGTGATGTTGATTATCATGTTGTGTTGTGTACTGGGCTGTTATGTTTATTTAAGTGTTCTTGTGGTTATTCTATTTTTCATGTGTAAGTGCCTGATCGTCTGCAAATAGAATCTCATTAATCTGCTGTCTCCGATGGGTTGGCTAACTTGCATATGTAGTCCCTGTTTGTAATAAATAATGAGGGAGATAGTACGCACCCCAGTATTATACCTGATCTAACTTCGAAGTGATCTGTGTAACCTGCTGCTGTTCTGTCTGTTCAGCTGCTGTTGATGTAGAGATTTTAAATTAGGTTGGTTATGTTGGCTTACTCCGTATGTTGTTAGTATCCCCCACAGTTGTTCTCTGTTTACTCTATGGAATGCTTTTTACTGGCCAATAAAAGCTATGTACACATTTTGATTGTGTTCTGTCGTCTTTCCTGTTGGCTGCTTTAGGGTGAATTGTGTGTCAGTACATCCTCTATTTTTTCGGAACCCGATTTGAGAATCGCTCAACTGTAGTTCTATTATTGGCCTTAGACATTTGCCCCCATAATTTTGGAGCAATAATAATGGAAAAGTTGAACGTGACAGTCAAGGATTGGATAACTCATATTGTTTACCTAAATAATGTAACGCTCCATAAAAAGGCACGTGACACATATTGATGAACAATTTAAAAATACGTCGCATGCAATATTATAATTAAGTAACTTCCGAAATAACCACATATTCGTACACATGTTTGGGAATCCTCAATGGACGTCTGTAACGTTAAATTACATTAGAAATCTACTGAAGATAATGAGCTGTATATATGAACCAGATCATGCTCTAATGTTGTACATATTCTTCCAGGTATCATTAAAAAATACACGACGAAACTCGGATTCTGATTAGATGTAATTACAATAATATTATTAATTTCATATCAGGGGAGAGAAACTCATTTGTTTGGATGCGCCGAACCCCGTATAAAGCAAACTCTGAGCTCTCATTACTTGCCCCTCTCTGATATCGCCAAGTAACAGACAAAATATAATTGACACCGTCACAACTCGATGTCTCTTGACTGGGACTTCATTAAATTAAAGAAAATACAGAATCCGGAGATAAGAGTGAAGAAAGGGATAGGAGTAGACTCACTTGATGAAGTGACTACGAGGAATTTGATTTCAAGCGTTGACCAGTGGGTCTCCCTGAAAGTAGCCGGAGCTCTAAACTGATTCTGTCTCGGAATATATGATTGGGTGTTGGAGCAGTGACGTTGTTAGCCATTGGCTGTTAGAGTTGCTAGAAATGCATAAGCAAATATAGCTGTAAATGTGTACCTAACATTCAACGTAAGATATTTTACAAATATAATAAATCGCAACCGGAACTAGCTACAATAACCAAGAAATAAATCAACTATTTTTCTTACAGCATCACCTATTTCCCGTTTTGTGCAAACTGCCTCTTTTTGTTTAAACACTTTTTGTCCTTGATTTTCTTTCTACATTGCCCTCCTCCTTACCCCTGATATTTTTATACTGTTTATATTCAACTAACTAGAGGTAAATGGGGCAGTATTAAAACATGTCAATGAATTTAAATAGCAGGGAATGGTGTTGACCTTCGGATGGTAGAAGTACAACAGAGGCAGGGTGCATACAAGGTCGGACAAAGACAGCATTATCGAGAATGAGGTAGATATGATGCTACCCATTGTTGTCATTGTAAACTAGAAAAAGTGTTATTCAGTGTCTATGTGGATTCAGTCTTGAAGTCGAATCAAATTACTGGACAATAGGACAACAGACATGACAATTGTTGGAGGTCACAGAAATGTGGTGTTAAATAAGAATTTTGAGAATACTATGGAGAGTTATGGTGATGTTCTAAAAGTGACCAGAACAAAAAGAAAAATAATTTTCATTATCAGGAGAAAAAATGAACATTTAGTGACCATGTCACGAGACGGAGCAACTGGAGTATAAAGTGACCACGCCACAAAAAGGGAACAACTCGAGTATAAAGTGATCACGTCACAAGAAGGGAACAACTGGAGTATAAAGTGATCACGTCACAAGAAGGGAACAACTGGAGTATAAAGTGATCACGTCACAAGAAGGGAACAACTGGAGTATAAAGTGACCATCAGAACATAAAGGGTGAGTGACAGCATACTTAGTTAATAAGAACATAAAGGGTGAGTGACAGCATACATAGTTAATAAGAACATAAAGGGTGAGTGACAGCATACATTGTGAATGAGAACATAAAGGGTGAGTGACAGCATGCACAGTGAATAAGAACATAAAGGGTGAGTGACAGCATACATAGTTAATAAGAACATAAAGGGTGAGTGACAGCATAAATTGTGAATGAGAACATAAAGGGTGAGTGACAGCATGCACAGTGAATAAGAACATAAAGGGTGAGTGACAGCATACATAGTTAATAAGAACATAAAGGGTGAGTGACAGCATAAATTGTGAATGAGAACATAAAGGGTGAGTGACAGCATGCACAGTGAATAAGAACATAAATGGTGAGTACGAGCATAAAGGGAGAGGGAGAACATTAAGGGTGAGTTAGAACATACAGTTTGATTGATAACATATAGTATGATTGAGAACATACAGTTTGATTGAGATCATACATGATGAGAAACACAAAGGGCTAGTGAGAACATTCAGTTTGATTGAGAACATACATGATGAGAAACACAAAGGGCAAGTGAGAACATACAGTTTGATTGAGAACATACATGATGAGAAACACAAAGGGCAAGTGAGAACATACAGTTTAATTGAGAACATACATGATGAGAAACACAAAGGGCAAGTGAGAACATACAGTTTGATTGAGAACATACAGGATGAGAAACACAAAGGGCAAGTGAGAACATACAGTTTTATTGAGAACATACTGGATGAGTGAGAACTACAGTGTGAGTGAGAATATACAAATATTAAGCTCACTTTCTTGTACATATAACTGTTATTATTGTACAAAGACAGCTCTAGTTGTACTCCAATCATTTGTCGGATGACACGGGACGATCTCTACACAGTGCATGATACATGCACCAACACTCAGAGAATATCTGACGTTATTTCAGAAACTTAGTTCATATAAATCCATTTAATGCAAACATTTGTATTCTGAAAATTAGCCCGGACAGGGACAGAGTGTTATTTCAGATTTTCAGTCGTCAATGGTCAGTATGTACTTTGCATTGTTCGTCTCCGATAGGACTATGCGTTCGATTTTGCCAACCTCGAGTTAAGGAGTCAATGGAAGAAAAAAAATGTCATCGAACACTTTCACATTGGATTCCAACTTTAACTAGGTTACTTTGATCACTATTATCAAATTAATTGAATTCAGGACCAGTCATCTCTTTACCTTATTGTATCAAAAGACGCTGAATTATTTGTAGTAAAGTAGTAGGAGAAACAGTGAAATATCTCAAGCAGGATTAATATACTAATAATTTTTAAACCATTAATTTAAATATATATGGCTTTAGTTGCTAAGAACGCAAATGTATGGCCAGGAATGATGACATTGCTCTCGCGTGACCTTATACATTCCATTAGAAAAGATTGTCTGGCGATAAGGGGCAGACAACTAAGTTCGTACTGAAATCCCTCAAGAAGTAAGGCAATGTGTTGATTTACTTTACTTTTTAAATTATTTCGCTCCCCTTGAATAGCCGAAAATGGCGGTCAGGAGTTAATCTTGTCGTTTTTCATATTTGATGACGACTTCCTTGACTGGTGTTACTTCAGAAGTAGGAAACTCGGTGAACACTGTCCTAAGAACACAGGGATCTTTCTTCTTCATCGTTCGAGTGATCATGCGCTCTTTGTCCTGTTTCATGACGGAGGGGTTAGAACATCATGACACAAAATAAGCTGCTCGTATGCTCGGTCCTCGTTTATGCATATATCCAGTTTTTCCCCTAAACTTGCGCAGTAGCTAACACACACTGTCTTCGTCAGAATGGATCTTCTTTTGACGTAAGAGTTTTCCTTCACATAGGGTAGATACCGTATCATTAGTTCAATTCTAGATGGAATGCTCCCATCGCCAATTGACCAACGAAATGTGTATTCACTAGTAATACAAAGTTCATCTCTCCTTCCATAACTTACGCAGTGCTGTAACTGTACTATTTTTCATGGCTCCATCAAAGCAAAGATCAATACATAGAGATCGTCACATTTTAAAATGTTGTAGAGTAATTAGTACGGTAAAATTGCTCGCTTCCACAGCCCTTCAACATTAGAGAGTAGGGACACAAAAATACATAGAAATACGCAGCTGCTGTAAAGCTGATGATAAGTATGAAAATATAAAAAAAGGAACAAGTGGTATAGCTACAGCTTACTTCAGTGAGGGACAGCACACATCCAAAACGATGTTGCTGGCCTTCAACTAAAACAATTGACAAAACACACTGAAATATGTAAATGAATAACATAAAACTACATAACGAATTGATTATAAAATATCTATTTTAAAAAAAAAGCATTCACAATGAATGACAAGACACTTTTTTGCAATGCTTGTTATTTCATCTCATTCATTTTTAATAATACTCTCTTCTTTTAACATCATCAAAATTCTGCACGACGGCTTCTCATGTGCAGTTTTTACAGAGGCAGGACTTACTCTTAGTAAATGGTTGCAAATTGATTGCGGAGTGAAACAAGAATGCATTTGAGCTTCAATTATCATAGGCATTAGGATGGACAGTCGGGTTTCAATTGTGGGACCTTAATTTTTCAGACAAGAAAACAGAACAGAAAATTGAAGCCTTTGAAATGTGGATTTATAGAAGAATAGGTTGAAGTGGATGGAAACAAAAAGAAAACAAACGATGAAAGTTTTAAAACAACTAAAAATGAAAAGAGAACTACTAAACACAATCAGAACAAGACAAATGACATTTTTGGGGCAGATTAAAAGATACAACAGCCTAATAAAAGTAATATTGGAGGGGAAAATACAAGGTAAAAGAGGCAGAGGCAGACCAAGACTAACATGGACGAGCAACATCAAAAGATGGACACGTCAACCTATGACAATCTGCAACATCAAAGTAAGAGACAGAGTGGAATGGCGATCCATGGTAGTCAACCTTCGGAGACAACACTCAACGATGATGATGATGCATTTTTCAGACGACAAAGCTCTTATCAATAGCAATGTGAACATGTTCTAAGAAAAAACACATTCCATGTCATCAACGGCTAGAAAAATAGGACTTGAGATCAGCCAAGAAAAGACAAAACTAGTGAAAAATTATATTCGACCAGAAGAAAAAAAATATACATTGAAGGAAAAGCGGTGGAAGAAGTAGTTCACTTTGTATGTCTTGGAAGCTGCGTAGATCAAGAATAAAGAAATAATAATCAAAATAGCAAATACAGCAATTACTTTCAGAAACCTTGATAAAATATTAAAATAAAAATTTCAAAGCACAAGAAAACAAAGTTCTGGGTTTTCAAATAGAATGTATTATCCATTCTTACTTATGGTCAGGTCAGGTAATTTTACCTGCTACTGTATGCAGTAAACAGTACAACCTGTGGCTGCCCTGCTGCCTTGAAGGTAAGCTCGGGAGTGTAAAAGGCTAAGGGAGGATACCCCGAAGTAAAACAACCCCACTGCCTTGGGGGTGAGACTTTTTAGTCAAAAGCTAGCGGAGCCAACCGTAAACAAACCGACGGAAGGCAACAGAAAACCACCGTCGTAACTTCTTTGTAAAATCATGAATTGCCACAACAATAGATATAACGACAACAACGTTAAGGGGGATTCCAATGGAAAACCCTCGTTCGGTAGGGGACATTATGTGCTACAGGTGATACCCGAACGTCATAAAGCTACTGTAAGCAATATACAAATAAAACAAACTCTAAAGATAGGTACTTGGAATGTGAGAACACTCACGTAGAAGGATAAACTAGAAAACATCATACAAGAAATGAAAAGAATGGGTTTACAATTACTGGGACTTTGCGAAATGAGATAGACCGGATCAGGGGAGATGTATTCTGATAAACATAAAATAATCTATTCTGGAGGTACTGAACACCAAAGACGAGTAGGTATCATCTTGGATGCAGAAAGAGCAAGAACAGTGAAAGGCTTTTACCCATTATCTGACAGAGTCTTTTTAGTGAAATTGAATGGAAAGCCAATAGACATAAATCTTATACAAGTTTATGCACCAACAGCAGACAGTCTAGAGGAAACATTTGATAAATTTTACAACGAGTTAAATGAGGCACTTCATAAATGCAAACCACATGAAAATACCATAGTTCTAGGGGATTTTAACGCAAAAGTAGGAAAGGAAAGAGTTGAGGAAGTACTGGTCATTATAGCTTAGGCGAGAGGAAAGAAAGAGGTGAGAAACTTATTGACTGGGCAAGAGCACGCAACATGATGATAGGAAACACCTGGTTGAAGCAACATCCAAGACGTCTGTGGACATTGAAAAGTCCAGTGGACTGCGCACGTAATCAAATTGATGGTATAATGATAATCAATAGATTTAGAAACAGTCTGGTGTGTGTGAAAACTATACGAGGGGCAGATTGCAATAGTGATCATGTACCAGTTGTGGGAAAGCTTAGAGTAAAATTAAAAACAACAAAACGAGCCTCAGTTAACATCAAGTTAAATTTAGATTTACTAAATTCAGACAAGAAGCTGCAAGACAAATATAAAATCACAATTCAGAACCGGTACAATGCAATAGAGAAGATATAAAGCATTGATGAACAGTGGGAAATGCTAAAAGAATCAATGCAACAAACATCAAAAGAGTTCATACCACCAGTGAGGACAAATTCAAGAAAGAAATGGATGACAGATGACATTTTGCAGCTAATGGATAAAGAAGAAGGAATAAAGAAAATAAAAATGATTATAGGAGATTAAATAAATAAATTGTAGTAAAATGCAATGAAGCAAAAGAAGCATGGCTAAAAGAGAGATGCAAAGAGACTGAAATGCAACAAAAAGAAGATGCTAAAGCTATATACAAACAAATTGAGGATTTAACAGGAAGAAAAACGCAATAAAAAAATGGATGTCTAAGCTCAAAAGAAGGAGAACTGTTGATTGATCAAGAAAACATAAGGGAACGATAGACAGAATACATTAAAGATCTTTATAATGATGAACGAACGGAAGTTAATATTAAGAATAATGGAGAAGGACCAGAAATACTCAGAGAAGAAGTGGAAGATGCCTTGCGCAATATGAAAGCAGGCAAAGCTCCTGGACCAGATAATATAACTAAAGAAGAGATTGAAGGCATGGGTGATTTTGGAATAGTAAAATAATAACAAAAATATTGAATGATATTTACAACAGCGGATATATACCAGACGACCTGCTCAAATCAATATTCGTAGCCCTACCAAAGAAATCGGGTGCGATTGAATGCGATGATCATAGTATAATAAGCCTTTTGAGTCATATGTCTAAGATATTACTAATACTCATCACGCGAAGAGTGCGAAACAAAATCAGTCCAGAAATTAGCGATGAACAGTGTGGTTTTGTTAAAGATAAAGGAACAAGTAATGCCATTTATATCATAAGATCTTTTGTGGAAGGAGCCATAGAGGTGAAAACAGATCTATACCTATATTTCATAGATTACACCAAGGTATTTGACAAAGTAAAGCACCAAGAAATAATCAACATTTTAGAAAGCATAAACGTAGACAGCAAAGATCTAAGAATAACAAAGCACATGTACTGGCAACAAACAGCGGAAATAAGAACTGGAAACCAATTGGGAATGTTTCAACAAATAAAACAGGGTGTTAGACAAGGTTGTGTGCTGTCAACAGATTTGTTTAACATTTATAGTGAGATTATTTTAAGGTCCATAAGGGGCATGCCTGGAATAACAACTGGAGGTCATAATATAAATAATCTAAGGTATGCTGATGATACAGTCTTATTCGCTAAGAGTGAAAATGAGTTACAAGAAATGTTGGACATTATAGTGAAAGAAAGCAAAAAATAAAGGACTCAGCCTTAATAGCAAATATGCAGAGGTAATGGTAGCAACAAAGAAAAAGACATCACCTCAGTGCAAAATAAAGACAAGTGGAACAATATTAAAACAGGTAAAAGAATTTAAATATTTGGGAACTTAGTTAACCTCAGACGGAAGATGTACAAAAGAGGTGAGATGCAGAATAGCTCAGGCAAAAGCAGCTTTCTAAAAAATGAGGAAGATACTATGCAATCCATTTTTGACAATAGAAACAAGAAAAAGAGTTCTTAAATGCTATGTAGAGCCAGTCTTTACATATGGATGCGAATCATGGACAATAGGACAGCAGACAAGAAAATCACTGGAATTTGTAGAAATGTGCTTTTACAGAAGAATGTTGAGAGTACCATGGACAGCTAAGAAGAGTAATGAAGATCTTCTGGCAGAGGTCAAAGAAAAAAATAGCTAATTTCCAATATTAGGAAGAAACAATCATAATTTTTGGCCATTAATGAAAAGAGAACAACTGAAATATATTGTAACAACTGGAAAAATTGAGGGACGAAGAGATAGAGGGAAGCAAAGAGAAAAAAATAACAGACATCTTAAGAGAATGGCTTGGCAGAAGGTCAACAACAGAAATGATAAATAGCTGCCGAGATCGAATGTTGTGGAGAGACATGTAAACCTACGCCAGTAGGCCCGGTACTTGATGATGACTTATGTGAGAGCTTGAAAATGACTAAAGAAATAGAAAATAAGTCCTATGCATTTGAAAACAAATGCATTGAGAAAATACTTTGTCTGCCATTGAATTAATTCAAGACTGGTGCATAAAAAAGAGGATGATGACAAAGCATCAAAATTCACCTATAATCAAGAGAAGATAGTTATATGTTGGCCGTGTGATGAGAATGGACAAGAGATTCTTAAAATAAGCCCTCAAATGGAAAAAAAAGTAAAAAGTAAAGTACCCCCGTTACGACAAGTGGCGTATAGGGAATATTGTGTTAGTGACCATACATTTTACAGACCCTCGGGACATGTTTTTTGGGTTAATGTGGTCAGTATTACGCCCGTGCCGCTTTAATTTCCCAGAAAAATATCCGGTACCCATTAAAGGCTGAGTGAACCGGAAGCCGTCGGTTGGTATCGAACCTTACCTCTTGCCCTTTGTAGTCCAATTCACTAACCAATGAGCTATCGCGGCTTCCCCTTAAATGGAAACCAGAACATAAAAGAAAAAAAAGACCGATCTAGAGAAACACTAAAAGAAAACACTGAGACGAGAGGCAACGTAATCAGACACCAGCTTCCACGCTGAGATTGAGCGAATCGCCCTGAACTGTGACGCATGCTGAGATACAATGCAGGTCCTGTGCAAAGTTTGACACTTGATAAGAAAGTTCGTCGGACACAAAGTGTCTACAATGTCTGCCTTATGTGCCGTCTTCAGCACGAAAAAACAATATAGATAGATCAATAGATGGATAGACAGACATACATACAGATAGATAGACACACATACACATACATACATACATACATACATACATACACACACATACATACATACATAAATACATATATACAGCTACATACATACAGATAGATAAACATACATACACACATACATACATACATATTTACATACACACATATATAAATACACACATGCATACACACATTCACACATACATACATACATACATACATACATACATACGCACATACGCACATACATACATACATACATACATACATACATACATACATACATACATACATACATACATAAATGCATACATACATACATACCTATACAATACAATCTTCATCCCAACGTTGTGCTACCAATGCCAGACCTGAACCCTAGATGCAAGAACAATAAGAAAATAACCTCTACAGAGATGAAATATGTTAGACGAATGACAGGAAACAGTTTGAGAGATAAGATCAGAAATGAAGAACTGAAAAAAAAGCTAGGAATAGCCCCCGCCATAGAATATATAAGGAAACAACAGATAAAATGGTTTGGCCACGTGACAAGGCAGAAAGAACAAAACATAACACAACGAGCTTTCAACAAACTTTGTGAGAACACCAGACCCAAGGGTCGACCACGAAAAAGATGGGTCGATGGAATATTAGAAGCACTAGGAAACATAACAGCAGCAGAGGCGAACAGAAGAACAAAAGACCGCAAATTATATCTCCACTCGACGCTGAAAGGCAGATGAGGAAGGAAAGAAGAGGAAGAAGATACATACATACATACATACATACATACATGCATACATACATACATACATACATACGCACATCCATACATACGCACATCCATACATACGCACATATATACATAAATTATTGACGAGCCAGGTACCCATTTACAAATATTCTTCACTTAAATCAACTGGAGAGCTGAGATTGAACTCATATCCAAATTAGAATCATTCCAACGCCCTAACAACTGCGCTACTAACATTCTGACGTATATTTAAGAAAAAATGGCAGTTCATATTTTTAAAGGAGTTGGATTTAAAGCTGGACAGTTAACACGCGATGCAGTGGGATTAGGAATTAATTTGAAATTACTTGGTTTTCCAAATCATAGTTTCTGTTTCAAGTTTCATCAATCTAATTTACTGATCAACGCAGATAGAATAATTTCCGAAGATTTTGAAACTAAAGATGGTCGAAACATTGAGGAAAAAGGAATCACACGAGAATGTATAACTCTGAAATGAAGAAATTAAAAGGCGGGAACGACGAGTTTGCTCATCAGCAGAATGGAGCCCAGCAGACACAAGGAATCTCTGTCCACGCTTCATGGAATGAAATGTGTCCACTGCAATTACGTCACTGGAGATTGTCTTGGAAGCCTACAAGTTTTGGTAAGTCTTCTCTCATTTTCCGCTATCCTTCGTGCGACGAACGCATCGCATTAAAGTTTTTCACTTGAGAGACGTCGGTGATCTAAGTAATGCCGATGTTTCGTGATCGACAAAGGCTTTTTGGAAGTCAGGAACAATGTAGGCCCACACACGGACATTTTGTGTGGCTGTAATTAGGTGCGGGTGTTTTTGATGGAAAGGTGGGTAGTTGGGTACCTTGGACACTAGTTTTAGCTTTCAACGTGTGAGAATATGTAGAGTGAGTTAGAATATAGATGATGGATAGGAAAATGTAGACTGAGTTAGATTATAGAAGGTGGATGAGAAAATGTAGACTGTGTTTGAATATAGAGGGTGAGTGAAAATATGTAGACTTAGAATATAGAGGGTGGATGAGAATATGTAGACTGACCTAGAATATAGATGGTGGATGAGAAAATGTAGACTTAGTTAGAATATAGAGGGTGAATGAGAAAATGTAGACTGAGTTTGAATATAGAGGCTGGATGAGAAAATGGAGAGTGAGTTACAATATAGAGGGTGAGTGAGAAAATGGAGAGTGAGTTACAATATAGAGCGTGAGTGAAAATATGTAGACTGATTTAGAATAAAGAGGGTGGATGAGAATATGTAGACTGACCTAGAATATAGATGGTGGATGAGAAAATGTAGACCGAGTTAGAATATAGAGGGTGGATGAGAACATGTAGACTGAGTTAGAATATAGAGGGTGGGTGAGAATATGGAGACTGATTTAGAATATAGAGGTTGAGGGGAAAATGGAGAGTGAGTTAGAATATATAGGGATATTTAGAATATAGAGAAATTGTGAGAATATGCAAGTGAGGCAGAATATAAAGAGTGAATGAAAATATATAGGGGAGTCAGAATATAGTGAATGAGAATATAAAGGAAGGGTGAGCATTTAAAAAATGAACGAGAATGTAAAGAGTAGGAAGAAATACATGTATATAGAAAGAGTGAAAATATAAAAGATGAGAGAGAATATAGAGGGTGATTAGAGATATAGACGGTGAGCGAGAATATAGTTTTCGAGTGATAATATAGGAGTGAGTTAAAATATAGAGGGTGTACGAGAGAAAAATACTCTATTCCAACTGTCTGCCCATTCTTTAAAGTGGTTTTACACCGAAATAAGCAGATGCATGAATATGAATAATCAGTAAAAGTAAAAAAAAGTAAAGTACCCCCGTCACGTCAAGTGGCGTATAGGGAATATGGTGTTAGTGACCATACATTTTACAGACCTGCGGCACATGATTTTTGTGGTAATGTGGTCGGTATTACGCCCCTGCCACTTTACTTTCCCAGAAAAAAATCCGGTACCCATTTAAGGCTGGGTGAACCTGGAAGCCGTCGGTTGGGATCGAACCCTACCTCTTGTCCTTTGTAGTCCAGTTCACTAACCACTGAGCTATCTTGGCTCCCCGAATAATCAGTGGTACAACTTTAATATAAGCTTCATGGTATAATGTGAGTCAAATCGTTGTCCACGAGTCGAATGCAGCTCTAGGGACTTAATAGAATGGCTCGAGGCTTATTTAATGTTTATTATTAATAGATTTTTTTTTTCATTCACCACTTTTTTTTACCTCTGACAAAGTCCCTAGCGACTAGGAACTGAATTTTACGTGTTAATCCGTTTTTCCCTGGCAGACGTATGCACAGGGGTCCCTCGTCGCACAGGAAGATAACTATGTCTTCGCAGGTTTAATAGATTATACCTATTAGCATATTTGGAAATCGTTAGTATTGAGTAAGTAAACCTTATGACAGAAATATCAGCATACTAGTTTTCATTAGATTGTTGTACACGGTATTATTCTCTTCCTACAGGGGGTAGCACCTTGCATGGATTATGACTGTCTTCATATTTAAACAATGGCCGACTCCATACAACTTGTTATCTTTACTTTGTTTTAACAGTTCTTATGGAACGTGCATAGAGCATTGATTTGACAGCTCTTTTCTGCTTATAAATGTAGGCGCAAATGGTGGAATCAAAGAAACACCGCAGTAAAGATGAAATAAATTTTCAGTCTTAGTGGCAGTTTATTATTCTTCCCACTTTGTGTCTTTCAAAGCGATGCAGTGTGAGAGACACTGTACTGTAACATGCATAATAAGTATGATGATTACAAGGGAGCTACAATGAGTTGCGTGTTCAGTAGGTAGCTACAATGAGTTGCGTATTCAGTAGGTAGCTACAATGAGTTGCGTGTTCCAT
This sequence comes from Megaustenia siamemsis, assembly GCA_032433765.1. Classification (NCBI taxonomy): domain Eukaryota; kingdom Metazoa; phylum Mollusca; class Gastropoda; order Stylommatophora; family Ariophantidae; genus Megaustenia; species Megaustenia siamemsis. Next base: position 179,325,634 of record JAVIAB010000092.1, read on the forward strand.
AGATAGCTACAATGAGTTGCGATTTCAGTAGGTAGCTACAATGAGTTGCGTATTCAGTAGGTAGCTACAATGATTTGCGTATTCAGTAGGTAGCTACAATGAGTTCCGTGTTCAATAGGTAGCTACAATGAGTTGCGTGTTTAATAGGTAGCTACAATGAGTTGCGTGTTCAATAGGTAGCTACAGTGAGTTCCGTGTTCAATAGGTAGCTACAATTAGTTGCGTGTACAATAGGTAGCTACACTTAGTTGCGTGTTCAATAGGTAGCTACAGTGAGTTCCGTGTACAATAGGTAGCTACACTTAGTTGCGTGTTCAATAGGTAGCTACACTTAGTTGCGTGTTCAATAGGTAGATACATTCTTGACACAGAGCTTCGCAGCAAGAAACAATTTGATATTCAGGAGACCCCGGCGAGCACGTGTTTCCTTCATCTAGTTTCTTGACACTCGGGGGGGGGGGGTGTGTGGACCCACACGGGTTTGACTCCCAGGCCTCGATCTCCTGCTGCATTGATCAGGAATTCTTACATTATATTCGGTATATAAATTATTCTGCGCAACACTTCTGATGGAATCTTCAGTCCATACTCGGTCGCACACAACTGTCTAAGGTTTAACCTAACACATTGATGTCCCCTTTCTAATGGCGGCAGTATTAAACTGGCTTTTTGCTCTGCTGCGTGACGTCCTCATATACTCTCTATGTAAGTAAATATTATACAAGGAATATCATGCGCATCATCACGCTATGTTTTGTTGCCTTGGGGTAACAAAAGGTTGAACAACATTGTCATAGTACGTCACCAACACATACTGACATTCTGGTGTGAGGAATAAAAAAAAATATCTTTGGTCATGAAAATAACCATCATCATCTTGTGTTTTATCTGCATCGATTCGATGGTTGGCTACAGTGGATGGTAATTTCACTATCTTGCTTGCATAGTATAAATATGTATCACCTTCTCTCTATCTCGTGACTGGATGGTAAATATGCTACAGGTTCTCTCTATCTCGTTCCTTGATGGTAAATATGTTACAGATTGGAGGCGAAGGCGCGCCTACCAGCACCAGAGCTGGACGTTGTCAGCGACCCACAGCTGATGGCTTGCGCCAGGATCGGTGAACCAAAACCATCCAGACCCTGCTCCACCTCTCCGCGGTGCCTCCAGTAACAGACTAACCTGTCTAGTCTGGTCAAGTGCGCAGGGATCGGAGAGGGAAGACAACCCGGTACTCAAAAGTGTCGTGCTGAAGTCGGATGTGCTGGGCCGAAAGGCGCAAATGTAACAGTTATACTCCAAACCACAAAACAACGCAGATACGTCCACAACGTCCTTGTAAGGGCGGGTGATGAAGAGGAATATTCTAGTCTACCATGATACTCTAGAATACTTTAGTCATCGGGCGAACGCAACCAACCACCATGTTACAGGTTCTCTCTATCTCGTGCCTTGATGGTAAATATGTTACAGGTTCTCTCTATCTCGTGCCTTGATGGTAAATATGTTACAGGTTCTCTCTATCTCTCTCCTGGATGGTAAATATGTCACAGCTTCTATCTATCTCTTGCCTTTGATGGTAAATATGTTACAGGTTCTCTCTATCTCTTGCCTAGATTGTAAACCGTTACATCTTCTCTCTATCTCTTGATGTTTTCAGTCTACTTTAGTCTTTGTCTACCTTTGTCTAGTACTTTTCTTTCCTTGATGACTTTCATTACGTAAATACATTTATGATTCTTTACGTTAAACAAAAATTGTAATTGTATTGTCCCCTCTTTGGTTTAGCTGTGCCACCTTATTATATCTATTCTTCTATAATTTCATATTTCAAAGTTTTCAATTTTCTTATTTAGTTTTCAGGTTTCTGAACCATATAAGAATGTTGAGCAAATATTTCACTTTATTTCTGCTAGTCTTGGTGATTAAAAAGAACTGGCTTATAAACACCATTCTACAGGGGAAATTGAAATACGGGAAGATAAATAATGGAAGGCATGGTTCCTGGATGATGCACCACGGGCAGACCAAGAAGAAGGTGGTCTCAACACATCGATAAGACATTGAACATGACAACAGAAGAAGAGGGAGATCTGGTAAGAGACATATTCTTTCTGACGGGCTGTAGTGAAAGCAACGTTATGTTTGAGATCTGGCTAGAGACAGAGATTCTTTCAGACGGGTTGTGGTGAGTACAACGTTATGTTTGAGATTTGGCTAGAGACAGAGATTCTTTCAGACGGGTTTTGGTGAGTACAACGTTATGTTTGAGATTTGGCTAGAGACAGAGATTCTTTCAGACGGGCTGTGGTGAGTGCAACGTTCTGTGGGAGGTCTGGCTAGAGACAGAGATTCTTTCAGACGGGTTGTGGTGAGTACAACGTTATGTTTGAGATCTGGCTAGAGACAGAGATTCTTTCAGACAGGATGTGGTTAATGGAACTCTTCTGCAAAGGACATGCCACCTGATGATGATTCTTAGTACCGGTGTTATTTAATTTGATGCTGTATATCTTTGATGTTTTTAAAAACGTTTTATTGCTATTCCAATTCTGTTGATTGTTTCTATCTCAGATTCCCCACTATTTACGTCATGTCCAAGAATGTAATCTTCTAGAACTCACCCTACAAGTTCTTCCATCCAGTTTGATATTTACTTGTAGGTTTTTGGTGTAATCTCTGTGGTATTTTTCGCTTTCATAATTTTAGTCTACTGATATCCAATCAAACTTCTTTGCTTATTTTATTTATTTTGGAAATAGTTATCATAATGTAAACATTTCGTTCCAAAATGTTTACATTATGACGCCTGCATAATCAAAGGAAGCTTTTTTCATCATATTTGAGGAAGCTCTTCTGACCGTTAGGACATCAACTATTAAGTGCATGAATCCGATCGTTTAACGATTCTCACAGAAGATCAGAACGATGTTCTTAGGCAAAAACGCAGCAAACTCTACCTCGCTGTTTCATTTTACTACATTTTTGTTAGAATTGATAAACAAAATATGTCATTCAGCTGCAGATATCAGAGGTCAGCATCTACACAATAAGGTACCGAGTTCAATTCTCGTTACACGAGTTGCAATTTGTTTCTTCCACATTTTATTCGTGGCTTAATAACCACCCCCACTATACATATATATTATTGTTGTATTGCGGTTATAAGATCATATACATTAGAGTATTCATTTACTTTCTCTCTCTCCCTATCTCTCTCTCTCTCTCTCTCTCTCTCTTTCTCTCTCTGTGGCTCTGTTTCATTCTCAATTTCTCTCGCAATAAGTACGAAGTGTTCGGTAGTGCTTCGATTTTGAAAATCTTCTCTCTGTTTAAGATGACTGCTAACATGTTGCGTCTGTGGCCATTACTGGGATCGTCGGTAGTTACACTGTTGTTAGCTGAGAAGCGGATCTGATCGTGCTGGACTTGTCCGATGTTCAATAAAGACGATCTGTCGACTAGATGGCTCGACCATTTGAGTAGAAAGAAGGAATTGAAGAATTCAAAAGACATTCTATATTGAAGACAAACTGTTACAAAATGGAAACCATTTCCTTCACTTCAAAGACGTCAGTAGAAGTGACACAAGGAACTAGACACTAACTTAACTGACTTGGTAAACGTGAAACAAGGAAACTAGACATTAACATAAGTGCCTGTGAAAACGTGACACAAGGGAGCTAGACATTAACATAAGTGCCTGTGAAAACGTGACACAAGGGAGCTAGACATTAACATAAGTGCCTGTAAAAACGTGACACAAGGGAGCTAGACATTAACATAAGTGCCTGTGAAAACGTGAAACAAGGGAACTAGACATTAACATACGTGCCTGTGAAAACGTGAAACAAGGGAACTAGACATTAACATAAGTGCCTGTGAAAACGTGACACAAGGGAGCTAGATATTAACATAACTGACATTGAAAACGTTACACAGGGGAACTAGATATTAACATAACTGACATTGAAAACGTGACACAGGGGAACTAGATATTAACATAACTGACAATGAAAACGTGACACAAGGGATCTAGACACGATACTAACTGACCGGGTAAACATGGCACAAGGAAACTAGACACGATCATAACTGACTGGGTAAACGTGGCGCAAGGGAACTAAACGTGAACTAAAGTGACTGAATGAGCGTGGCACAAGTGAGATATATAGACATGAACATAACTAACTAGGAAGAGCTTTCCAAAGGCATATATTCTCGGCGGCATGCAGTAACTGTTTTACTGAAAGCGGACGATCTTGGGATGCGACAAGCCTCTGATTCTAGACGTGTAAGGCAGGACACAATCATAGTCTCTAACAAGACCATGGCACAGGCGCTAAATGTTTGCATTTTCGAGACCGGCATTTTGTTACCAACATAATTTGGTAAGGAAACGTGTTTTGAAATGAATGTATTAGGAGGTGGGGGCAACGCATATATCTAGAGTAAGGGACATCGCATACATCGAGATTAAGGGGTATCGCATACATTGAGATTAAGAGATATCACATGCATCGAGATTAAGGGGTATCGCATACATCGAGATTAAGCGGTTTCGCATACATCGAGATTAAGAGGTATTGCATACATCGAGATTAGGAGGTATTGCATACATCGAGATTAAGAGGTATTGCATACATTGAGAGTAAGAGGTATTGCATACATCGAGATTAAGAGGTATTGCATACATCGAGATTAAGAGGTATTGCATACATCGAGATTAAGAGGTATTGCATACATTGAGAGTAAGGGGCATCGCATACATCCAGAGTAAGGGGCATCGCATACATTGAGAGTAAGGGGCATCGCATACATCGAGAGTAAGGGGCATCGCATACACCGAGAGTAAGGGGCATCGCATACATTGAAAGTAAGGGGCATCGCATACATCGAGAGTAAGGGGCATCGCATACAGCCAGAGTAAGGGGCATCGCATACATTGAGAGTAAGGGGCAACACATACATCGAGAGTAAAGGGCAACGTATACATCGAGAGTAAGGGGCATCGTATACATCGAGAGTAAGGGGCATCGTATACATCGAGAGTAAGGGGCATCGTATACATCGAGAGTAATGGGCATCGCATACTTTGAGATCAAAAGACATCGCTTACATCGAGAGTAAGGGAAATCGAGTGCATTGAGACAAAAGGGCATCTAATGCATCGACAGTATCTAATGCATCGAGAGTAAAAGGGGCATCAAATGCATCGAGAGTAATGGGTATCTCATGCATAGAGAGTCGGGAGCATCACATACATCGAGAGTCAGGGGCATATTATATTTCTTTTCATCGAGAGCTAAGGGCACAGAATGTAAAAAGAGCTCACAGTTTTAAAATCAAAACGAGGATACGATTGGGTCAGTACTACATTGTTCTTAGGGAGAGCATAAGCGCCTCCGACCTGTGGTAGCAATAGCAGAGTTGACGGACAATTAGCTGACCAAGACCTGGCAGTTCTGTCTTATCGTGGTCTTCCCCGGTAACAATCTGCGTCAAAACAGGCTGGCTAAATGAAGCTATGATCGCCGTGTTCCCTGTTGTAGTAGTTCCTACTGATATAGAAGACCTAGTATTGTAGTTTCTTTAGGTTGTACAAGTAGTTTCTCAGCATAGCATGGGACTAGGCGAACTCCAAATCCTCCAGTAAAAGTCGAGGTGTCAAGAAATCCATTACGACCCGCTACCATCAATGAAAGTGCTCTTGTTCGCATCCACTCGTGGTATAACATCAACAACAAGAAATGTTTTTTTTTTTTTTAAAACAAATTGTAGCTCTTTAATAGTCAAGTACACAAAGAGATAGTCCGTGATATTTTAGTGCTGCGCATACGATTATTATCTTTCTCCATCCCCCCCCCCTCTTTCTCTCTCGCTCTCTCTATCTCTCTCTCACACACTCTCTTTCTCTCTCTGTGTCTTTGTTTATATATCTCTGCTCTAATAACCGACAAAAATACAATATTTTGCCTATAAATGGATACAACTATTAAGACTTTAAGATAGAGCCGATGAGAGCTGCCACGAGATGTCCTTCCTTCATCGAGGATTATCGTGTGCTCTATTACCAAAGCTTGTCAAACGCTCCCACAAAACCGGCAAGAAATTGCGTCAACTGGCAGAGATGAGAGATTGGAGTGAAGTTTGAATATAGATGGGGTCCAGATGAGAGTATCAAGTAAGGGACAAGAACATTATACCACACGTGATGTTTGGGAAAGTTCATTAATATTAAGTGGATGGACAATGGTTGTAGGAGGACGTGGCGAGGGTAAACTTTATAATTGAAAGAAACGGAAAAAAAATTGATGACTAGAATAACGTTTTGTTTAATTCAAAAATTTCTGGAATAGATAACTCGTGAGTGGTTTAATAGTTACAGTCTGTGGTCCTTAAACGGAGGGCAGCTGTGGAGTTTGTTCTGGACTTGATATAACTGAGGTGCCGTCTCCGCAACGAAGGTTGGCTACTATGGAGCGCCATTCCGCTCTTGCTTTGATAGTGCAAGATGTCATAGTCTGACTTGTCTATCTTTTGATGTTACTCATTCATATTAGTCTTGGTCTGCTTCTGCCTCTTTTACCTTGTATTTTTTCTTCCAAAATTGCTTTTAGTAGGTTGCTGTATCTTTTAACATGCCCAAAAATCACATTTGTCTTGTAATTGTATTGTGTTTAGTAGTTCTCTTTTTATTATTAAATATTTTAAAACTTCACCGTTTGTTTTCTTTCCTTTCCATTCAATTCTTCTCATTCTTCTATAAATCTACATTTCAAAAGTTTCAATTTTCTGTTTTGTTCTCTAGTTTATTGACCATGTTTCTGCACCATGCAGGAATGTTGAGAAGATATAACATTTTGATATTCTTAGTTTTAGCCCTGGTGTTATTTGCCTTGATGTTAGTATATTTTTCATAGCATTAAAATTGCTTTTTGCCATTCCTATTCTTCTGTTATTTCAGTTGTACGTTTTCCATCACTGGTTATAGTATGCCCAAGGTAGTCGTAGCTCTGAACTGTCTCCAGGTCTATTCCTTCAACTTTAACATCCACTTGTAGGTTTTGAGTATTATCATTGTTTATGCATTATAGTGGAAAAAATGCATAGGTTTTAAAGAATGCGGAGTCAAAATGAGAGATGGTAAAAAAAAAACATATCAGTTTATTTGTGCATATATTTATTCATATATTTGTGCATATATTTGTTCATATATTTGTTCATATATTTGTTCATATATTTCTCCATATATTTCTTCATATATTTCTTCATATATTTCTTCATATATTTGTTCACATATTTGTGCATATATTTGTGCATTCATATATTTGTTCATATATTTGTTCATATATTTGTTCATATATTTGTTCATATATTTGTTCATATATTTGTTCATATATTTTTTCATATATTTGTTCATATATTTGAGCATATATTTGTTCATATATTTGTGCATATATTTGTTCATATATTTGTGCATATATTTGTTCATATATTTGTTCATATAATTGTTCATATATTTGTTCATATATTTGTGCATATATTTGTGCCTATATTTGTTCATATATTTGTGCATATATTTGTTCATATATTTGTTCATATATTTGTTCATTTATGTGTTCATATATTTGTGCATATATTTGATCATATATATTGATCATATATTTGTGCATATATTTGTTCATATAATGTGCATATATTTGTTCATATATGTGTGCATATGTTTGTTCATATATTTGTGCATATATTTGTTCATATATTTGTGCATATATTTGTTCATATATTTGTTCATATGTTTGTTCATATATTTGTGCATATATTTATTCATATATTTGTGCATATATTTGTTCATATATTTGTGCATATATTTGTGCATATATTTGTTCATATATTTGTGCATATATTTGTTCATATATTTGTTTATATATTTGTTCATATATTTGTGCATATATTTGTGCCTATATTTGTTCATATATTTGTGCATATATTTGTTCATATATTTGTTCATATATTTGTGCATATATTTGTTCATATATTTGTGCATATATTTCTTCATATATTTGTGCATATATTTCTTCATATTTGGGTGCGAGTTTCTGAGCTCGAGTTTTTGAGTTGCTAGGGAAGAAAGAATGGCAATTGTAAATACCAAAAATAGGTCGAGAAAGTGTCAATGAAGTTGAAAAAGACAATTTACAAGTGTCCTTGTTGTTAATTAGGCACAGATGTTACTTCCTTTTATTGTTCCCTTATATATCAATGGTCGTATATGGTTCATCATTTTGGCATGATTAAAGCGTGTACATTAATGAATATTTTACAGTCAAACACACACAAGTTTTGTTTTTTTTACTAGCTGGAGCGACCCAGAACGTATTTGTTATATAATATATATAAATATACATAAACGTATACACACTGCATTAAGATAACCTAGTTGGCCGTGTGCTCAAGCGTTTGGTTTCTCGTGGCAAGACGCTGTGCCGAAAAGTACTGGTTCGATCCTGCTTCGGATAATGCATTGTTCTTTGTGTTTTTTTTTCTGTTGTTGATTGTTTGTTATATTTTTCCGATTGCTGTAAACATACTTCCCCTGAAACGATTCGTTCGTTTGTGTTGCCTGGCCCCTTAACCTTTCCCTTGCGTTTGTTGTCTTCTGTGACATTTTACAAATATTTATTCTTCAGGTTCGACGATCTGTCGTCGAATTCTTCCAATTCCTTTTTATCTTATTCTTCTACCTTACAGCTCCCTGTGGGGCATAGGTCTTCAACAAACACGTTCCAAGCCGTTCTGTTTCTTGCCATTCTTTTAAGATCATGCCATGTCTTCCCCATCATTTTCACCTCTGCTTCCATCTGTTTTCTCCAAGAATGCATTGGTCTTCCTCTTTGCCTTTGTCTCTGGGTTTTAAAAAAAAGAGCCTATTGTGTAATACTCTCAGTTGGCTTCCGCAGTATGTGTCCTATCCAGCGCCATCGTCTACGCTGTATCTCTTTATCCACAATTTCTTTTGCTGATACACAATATATCTCAAGGAAGCCCTGTAAACATCCCTATACATCAGTACTGGTCTGCCCTTTGGTCTTTCCGCCCATAAGTTTACCATACAATGATGATGATCCATACAATGATGATGATCCATACAATGATGATGATCCAAACAATGATGGTGATCCATACAATGATGATGATCCATACAATGATGATGATCCTTTTAATGATGATGATCCATACAATGATGATGATCCATACAATGATGATGATACATACAATGATGATGATCCATACAATGATGGTAATCCATACAATGATGATGATCCATACAATGATGATGAGCCATACAATGATGGTGATCCATACAATGATGATGGTCCATACAATGATGATGATCCATACAATGATGATGATCCTTACAATGATGGTGATCCATACAATGATGATGATCCATACAATGATGGTGATCCATACAATGATGATGATCCTTACAATGATGATCTTTACAATGATGATGATCCTTTTAATGATGATGATCCAAACAATGATGATGATCCATACTATGATGATGATCCATACAATGATGATGATCCTTTTAATGATGATGATCCATACAATGATGGTAATCCATACAATGATGATGATCCATACAATGATGATGAGCCATACAATGATGGTGATCCATACAATGATGATGGTCCATACAATGATGATGATCCATACAATGATGATGATCCTTACAATGATGGTGATCCATACAATGATGATGATCCATACAATGATGGTGATCCATACAATGATGATGATCCTTACAATGATGATCTTTACAATGATGATGATCCTTACAATGATGGTGATCCTTACAATGATGATAATCCAAACAATGATGATGATCCAAACAATGATGGTGATCCTTACAATGATGGTGATCCATACAATGATGGTGATCCATACAATGATGATGATCCATACAATGATGATGATCCATACAATGATGATGATGCATACAATGATGGTGATCCATACAATGATGATGATCCAAACAATGATGATGATCCATATAATGATGATGATCCCTACAATGATGATGATCCTTTTAATGATGGTGATCCATACAATGATGATGATCCATACAATGATGATGATCCATACAATGATGGTGATCCATACAATGATGATGATCCATACAATGATGATGATCCTTTTAATGATGATGATCCATACAATGATGATGATCCATACAATGATGGTGATCCATACAATGATGATGATCCTTTTAATGATGATGATCCATACAATGATGATGATCCATACAATGATGATGATCCATACAATGATGATGATCCATACAATGATGGTAATCCATACAATGATGATGATCCATACAATGATGATGATCCTTTTAATGATGATGATCCATACAATGATGATGATCCATACAATGATGATGATACATACAATGATGATGATCCATACAATGATGGTAATCCATACAATGATGATGATCCATACAATGATGATGAGCCATACAATGATGGTGATCCATACAATGATGATGGTCCATACAATGATGATGATCCATACAATGATAATGATCCTTACAATGATGGTGATCCATACAATGATGATGATCCATACAATGATGGTGATCCATACAATGATGATGATCCTTACAATGATGATCTTTACAATGATGATGATCCTTTTAATGATGATGATCCAAACAATGATGATGATCCATACTATGATGATGATCCATACAATGATGATGATCCTTTTAATGATGATGATCCATACAATGATGGTAATCCATACAATGATGATGATCCATACAATGATGATGAGCCATACAATGATGGTGATCCATACAATGATGATGGTCCATACAATGATGATGATCCATACAATGATGATGATCCTTACAATGATGGTGATCCATACAATGATGATGATCCATACAATGATGGTGATCCATACAATGATGATGATCCTTACAATGATGATCTTTACAATGATGATGATCCTTACAATGATGGTGATCCTTACAATGATGATAATCCAAACAATGATGATGATCCAAACAATGATGGTGATCCTTACAATGATGGTGATCCATACAATGATGGTGATCCATACAATGATGATGATCCATACAATGATGATGATCCATACAATGATGATGATGCATACAATGATGGTGATCCATACAATGATGATGATCCAAACAATGATGATGATCCATACAATGATGATGATCCCTACAATGATGATGATCCTTTTAATGATGATGATCCAAACAATGATGATGATCCATACTATGATGATGATCCATACAATGATGATGATCCTTTTAATGATGATGATCCAAACAATGATGATGATCCAAACAATGATGATGATCCATACAATGATGATGATCCATACAATGATGATGATCCGTTCAATGATCGTGATCCTTACAATGATGATGATTCATATCTCGTACTGTAAAAAAATAAGCCGAAAAAACTTCACAAACATGGTGGCGCTGAATAGGACACACACTGCGGAAGTCAAATGAGAGTATTACACATCAGGCCGTTTTTTTTTTTTTAATCCCCAGGGAGAAAGACAAAGAGGAAGAAAAATGAATTCTAGGCGATGACAGATGGAAGCAGAGATGAAGATGATAAGGAAGAAAGACATGGAATGATCTAAAAAGAATTGCAAGAAATAGAACGGCTCGGAAAGTGTTTGTTGAAGACCTATGCTCCACAGGGAGCTGAAAGGTAGAAAAAGAATTACTTTTAATAATACTTTTATGATTAGTTTTTGTTACCATATCAACATTTTTATTAGCCTCTCACTTCTGTTACCAACTTATCAGTATTTTGTTTAGCGTATCGGTACTTTGTGTTAGGTTATATATTGTATACTAGATTTACCAATACTTTCCTAGAAGTGTCTTTTATTTTTTTTGTGTGTTATTTTTCAGCACTTTCTGTTAGCTTTTCAGAATTGTTTTGTTACAGAGTGGGCCTCGGTAGCCGAGTTAGGAAAACCACCCGACTGGACTAACGACGTTCGGACAACCCGTGTTCGATTCCCGCTGGGAGCAGTGTGAATTCTACTCGTGGTTGGAAAAAAATACCCCCACGGTCGACCCAGCCGTTGACAGAAATGGGTACCAGGGTATTACCCTGGGAAGGTGAGGAATGTTGCTTCGCATCTGAGTTTCGATGCTTGAGGCGACACTATACAGAAATCTCCTAACATTTCTGGATAGTCGGCTGAGCACATATGGGTGGAAACTCGCGTGTTAAGACGCCTGTTCAAGTCTCGTACTTTACCTTTTACCTTTAATTCTTTTGTTAGTTTATCATTATTTTTATTAGCCTCACATTAAATTTTTATGTTAGCGTACTAGTGTCTCATCAATATTTTTTTTGCTGGTAAATAATTTTTTGGTTTAGCATATCGGTATTTATTTGCCATTTTATAACTTCTTCCTCAACGTTTGACGTTACTTTGGAGTGCTCATCCCTATGTTTGTGTTTACAACATCTCTATGTAGTTCATAACTAGATTTTGTTAGCCTACCATTTTTCTTTACAGTATATGATTAGATTTTGTTAGCCTACCATTTCTCTTTGATAATTTATAACTTATCTTTGGTAGCCTGCCAGTTATCTTTGTAACATATAACTAGATTTTGTTAGCCTTCTAATTCTCTTCGTAGCGTATAACTAGAATTTGTTACCCTCTCATTTGTCTTTGATAGCTTCTAACTCCTCTTTGTGTTAACCTGCCATTTATCTTTGTAGCACATGACTAGATTGTGTTAGCCTATGATTTATCCCTGATATCGTATCGCTTCCCTTTGTTAGCTTATAATTAATTATAGTTATATTTGAAGGCCCCGGCATGACTGCAAACGAATTAAAATTCATAATCGTTCAACCGCTCGTGCCAGCGTAATAATCTCAATTAAAACTCATCTCATTGAAGGATTAAAACAAAGAAAGGCAGTTGCAGTCCTCATCATAGCAGCAGCAGCACACACCAAAGACATAAGGCCAAGCGGCACCGAAAGTGAGCGCAGCTGAACTGTCCTTCATCATACGAAATCATCACTCATCGTAAGCAACGTAAATATCAAAACACGATCGGGATGAAAAACACAGCTCACGGCGGGCACAGAACACTAAACTCAGTAGCTCCCGCAGAAGCCGAACCTCGAATATGAGACAACTGCAAAAAGAAACACTTTTCAGACAGACCCTCAAGGGGCCCTGTCGCTTATCCGACATATTGACCGGAAATTTGTTAGCTTATTGTCCTCTTTGTAACCTTTTTACCTCTTCTTTTATCTTATCACTTTTCATTGCCAGCTTTTCACTACATTTTGATAGCTAACCATTTCTGTTTTGCTAGCGAGTAACCTTTCTTTATCAACTTGTCACATCCCTTTGCTATCTTATAATTTCTCTTTCTTAGCTTACCGCTTTGTTTGTTTGTCATTTATCTTTGTTAGCTAGTCCCTGATTTTTGCTAGCTTATAACTTCCATTTGTTAACTTATCACTTCCCTGTAATATTGTTTCTTTGTTGTTAGTATCATCACTGAACACCGGACGAATCCCATAGATGCTCCGATATCCCCCCTACCACCACCCTCGAGAATCTCGAGAAAATCTGTGAAGAAATCAGACTGACGACTGCACGAACTCCGTAGCAGGGCTAGGTCGGATCCATGGCGTGGGAAGATTTCTGCTGACATTTATGTCCGACAGCGGCCATATTTATGACCTACTATTTTTAGATTTTAACTGCCAAGGGTTCTTTAACGTGAGCGAGAACGGGGGTAGGGGGGTGCTTACTGTTTATTGCCGTTATCAGAGAGGGCTAAACACAATTAAAAAAAGACAAATGCGATTTTTGGGCCATGTTAAAAGACACAACAGCCTAATAAAAGTATAATTGGACGGGAAAATACATGGTAAAAGAGGCGGAGGCAGACCAAGACTATCATGGACAAGGAACATCAAAAGATGGACAAATCAGCCTATGACAACCTGCACCGTCAAAGCAAGAGACAGAGCAGAATGGCGATCCATGGTAGCCAACCTTCGTTGCGGAGAGGCACTCGATGATGATGATAAGAGGCCTAGACATCGAATCTCACATTCCAAGAGATCAGGGGAGGGCAATGTCATAAAGACACCATGATTAATTTTTTTTCTATTTTCGAAAAGTCACCACCGCTACAAGTGAGCTATGAACCGTGGTACTTCCTATCCTGATGCTTATGTCTTACCTCTAGACTAACCATACACTTCTTCTTCCTCTTTATAATATATCCCCTCTAATTGTTATGACTTTTCTGGTATTGTCAGCCTTCCTGTTGATATCATTTCAGTTCTATGTGATAATCAATCATTTGTTTCTTCCTCGCGGAACTACTTTCTTCCTGAGTGAAGTATGCCCTCCTGCCCCCACCTCCCAAATACAGGAAATGTAGTATACACGCAACTGATGTAGTCAACATGTGAAATAAATAGTCACATTGACTGAAATAAGCTCGAAGAAAGTTACGAATTTCACTTTTGTTAAATATGGCACAATCTGGTTACCGTACTTTCTACTATTGACGACAATCTACATTCTCCCCGCCCATACAATTGTGAGCACACCTCATCTGTGGTATATAAAAAGAGTGTCTTTTGCGGAAATCAGTACCGCTGGAAGTGCACACGGCACCAACATACGTCCAACCAAGCAGCAACAAGAGAAAAGCTTAGCTGAGAGCATCTTCAAGACCAGCCTAATAAACTTTATTAAACAAATTCCCTTCTAAAGATGTATAAAGTAAGTGTTTTTGTAATTTCACATTATTTGTTGGATATTCAGTTCACGTTCTTTTTTTTTTCACCAAAATTTACAATTGTTCTGGTGAAGACCTCGAGATTTATCTTAGAGATGATAAATAACTTGTATTTTTAGCTGACATTGTTTGTCTTGCATGAGTTGCTGGCAACGGGATATTAACTGTAGCAAAAACTAAACATTTTAATATTAAAATGTTATTTAAGAGAGAGAGAGAGAGAGAGAGAGAGAGAGAGAGAGAGAGGTAAGAGCTTTTAACAAAGAGAAATAATCAAGGGCGATAATCGGAGCTACGGAGGTGTTAAGATCTTCCAGAATGGCCAGGTGAAAGATTGGTGCTGTGGTAGACATTATCCGCGAGTGCAATTATATAAACGATACCAAGAAAGTAAATTACATTTGAATAAAGTGGCTGTTTTTGGGCATTCTGCCTTGTCTACACAGTAAACTAATCATCATCATCATTGAGTGCCGTCTCCGCATCGAAGGTTGGCTACCATGGAGCTCCATTCCACTTTGTCCCTTGCTTTGATGGTGCAGATTGTCATAGGTTGACTTGTCCATCTTTTGATGTTACTCGTCCATGTTAGTCTTGGTCTGCCTCTGCCTCTTTTACCTTGTATTTTCCCTTCCAATATTACTTTTATTAGGTTGTGTCTTTTAACATGCTCCAAAATTTCATTTGTCTTGTTCTAATTGTGTTTAGTAGTTCTCTTTTCATTTTTAGTTGTTTTAAAACTTCATCGTTTGTTTTCTTTTCTTTCTATCTATAAATCCACATTTCAAAGACTTCAATTTTCTGTTCTGTTTTCTTGTCTAATGTCCTTATATCTGCACCATACAGGAATATTGAGAAGATATAATATTTTGCTACTCTTAGTTTTAGCCCTGGTGTTATCTGTTTTGATGTTATAGTCCGTTCAGAAATTCATAATAACACCTGGATTAGCTTTGCGTGATAACCGCTTGTTATTTTAGTTTCAAAATTTGCATGCAATCTTAGAATATTGATGACGCAAAGATTTTTGTATTTTTTATTCCACAAACACAACAGATTTTGCACATCAGCGAATTCCTTTGATCTTTTATGACGATATCACACAAGTTGATTCAAATTTTAGAGTTTACAGTAATCGTGTTAAATTTTCCAGTATACTGGAATTCTTGTCAGAGGCGTATCTACATAGTGCTTAATTGTGGGTGTTGTTCGTTATGTGTATTTGCAAACATGAATTCAATTGGTTACAATTGCTGATATAGTAAAAAAAAAAGTAATCTTTTGCATAGTTATAAATTTGCATTTCAAACTCATTGTAATTTAGATATAAATGTTGGTATTTAAAGTCAACAAATTGTCTACTGAGTCTTCACTAAATTAATAAAAATACGCCTTCCCTTCAGTAATTAATGCCCAGGCCGTGGTGCGTCATGTCGTTCAATAACAATTCAGTTTTGTGCACGGGATTTTCCTGAAGTTAGTGTTTCTGCAATAGCCAAACTATTTTACGTGAACGACCGCACCAAATTAATGTATATATCCTAAAATGGTGTCAAATTCGAACAGGGTGAATTTAATATAGCCTAAAGAAGAAAACTTTTAAACTAGATCAAATTTCTCAGAGCAAAAAATATTTCTATAACGTCATCAATATTCTAAGATTGCATGCAAAGTTTGAAACAAAAATAACAAGCGGTTATGACGCAAAACTAATTCAGGTGTGATTATGAATTTATGAACGGACTATAGTATATTTTTCATTGCATAAAAATTACTTTTTGTCATCCTATTCTTTTGTTAATTTCAGTTGTACATTTTTCATCACTGGTTATAGTATGTCCAAGGTAGTTGTAGCTCTGAACTGTCTCCATATGTATTCCTTCAACTTTGATATTTATTTGTAGGTCTTGAGAATTTTCCTTGTTTATGATCATAGTTTTAGTCTTTTTGATATTCATATCTAGTCCATATTTTTTACTAGTCATGTTTATTTCATTAAGTAATTGTTGTAGATCTTTAGGATTTCCTACTAGTAATGCAGTATCATCAGCATATCTTAGGTTATTGATTATTTTTCCATTAATGTTTAGGCCTGGCATCTCTTTTGTGTTTTTAAAGATTTGCTCTGTGTTTAGATTGAACAAGCTTGGTGATAGGATGCATCCTTGTCTTACTCCTATTTTTATATCAACTGGTGTAGAGTTATCCTTGTTATATTTTAGTAAACTAATAGTCTTACATATTGGCGCTGCGTATAATGTGCAACAAGAGTGATAGAAAACGTTCATCATCATCACGTGCCATACCGGTTAGCGTAGGCGATCATGTCCTTCCACAATCTTCTATCTACAGTGCATCGTATCAGTTCTGTTGACTGTTTTCCATGCCATGAAACCAAGCTATCCAGTATTTTCTCTCTTTGTCGTCCGCTATCTCTCTTTCCTTTTATTTTGCCAGTTGTAACCAAGTATTCCAACTTTCCTCTTCTCATGATGGGTCCGAAAAATGTTGATTGCTTTTTTCTGATGTTTTTTAGGAGCTGCCTTTTTCAGAAAACGTTAGCAAGGTTTTAACATAATGTGCAACAAGAGTGACAGAAAACGTTAGCAAGGTTTTAACATAATGTGGTACAAGAGTGACAGAAAACGTTAGCAAGGTTTTAACATAATATGCAACAAGAGTGACAGAAAACGTTAGCAAGGTTTTAACATAATGTGCAACAAGAGTGACAGAAAACGTTAGCAAGGTTTTAACATAATGTGCAACAGGAGTGACAGAAAACGTTAGCAAGGTTTTAACATAATGTGCAACAAGAGTGACAGAGAACGTTAGCAAGGTTTTAACATAATGTGCAACAAGAGTGACAGAAAACGTTAGCAAGGTTTTAACATAATGTGCAACAAGAGTGACAGAAAACGTTAGCAAGGTTTTAACATAATGTGGTACAAGAGTGACAGAAAACGTTAGCAAGGTTTCAACATAATGTGCAACAAGAGTGACAGAAAACGTTAGCAAGGTTTTAACATAATGTGGTACAAGAGTGACAGAAAACGTTAGCAAAGGTTTAACAGAATGTGGTACAAGAGTGACAGAAAACGTTAGCAAGTTTTAACATAATGTGCAACAAGAGTGACAAAAAAGTTAGCAAGATTTTAACATAATGTGCAACAAGAGTGACAGGAAACGTTAGCAAGGTTTTAACATAATGTGGTACAAGAGTGACAGCAAACGTTAGCAAGGTTTTAACATAATGTGGTGCAAGAGTGATAGAAAACGTTAACAAAGTTTTAACATAATGTGCAATAAGAGTGACAGAAAACGTTAACAAAGTTTTAACATAATGTGCAATAAGAGTGACAGAAAACGTTAGCAAAGTTTTAACATAATGTGCAACAAGAGTGACAGAAAACGTTAACAAAGTTTTAACATAATGTGCAATAAGAGTGACAGAAAACGTTAGCAAAGTTTTAACATAATGTGCAATAAGAGTGACAGAAAACGTTAACAAAGTTTTAACATAATGTGCAATAAGAGTGACAGAAAACGCTAGCAAAGTTTTAAAATAATGTGCAATAAGAGTGACAGAAAACGTTAACAAAGTTTTAACATAATGTGCAATAAGAGTGACAGAAAACGTTAGCAAAGTTTTAACATAATGTGCAATAAGAGTGACAGAAAACGTTAACAAAGTTTTAACATTTAAAAGAATGAACTCTTCGAATGTATTTCCCGAATTTCAAATCTGCATGGTTGGAAATCATATTTACTTTTCAAACAAAAAAATAATTAAATATACTTTTTTGTTATACTTAATTTACAGTGTTTTGATATACCTTAATTTATAGTTTTTTGTTATACTTAAGTTACAGTGTTTTGTTATACTTGAGTTACAGTGTTTTGCTATACTTGAGTTACAGTGTTTTGTTATACTTGAGTTACAGTTTTTTGTTATACTTGAGTTACAGTGTTTTGTTATACTTGAGTTACAGTTTTTTGTTATACTTACGTTACATTGTTTGGTTATACTTAAGTTACAGTGTTTTGTTATACTTAAGTTACAGTGTTTTGTTATACTTGAGTTACAGTGTTTTGCTATACTTGAGTTACAGTGTTTTGCTATACTTGAGTTATAGTGTTTTGCTATACTTCAGTTACAGTGTTTTGTTATACTTGAGTTACAGTGTTTTGCTATACTTGAGTTACAGTGTTTGTCATGCATTTCAAGAATATAGTGTATTATTGTGTGTGTGGGTGTGTGTGCGTGTGTGGGTGGGTGTGTGTGGGTGTGTGTGTGTGTGTGGATGTGTGTGTGGGTGTATGAAGGTTATGATGATCATACTTGAGTAAAGGAAGTTTCTACCCAAAGCACACACACGCGCACACACACACACACACGCATACACACACACACAAACACACATCTACAATGCAGAAATTGCAAACAATGTAGCAGAAAGTGAGAAACTAAAACATGTTAACTGAATTACTTGGGTTATCTTCACTGCCTTCTGAACATGCCTTTAGGTGCTGAGATTGCCTGCTCAGCTAGTCCCGCTGCGACTAGCGACATGTTAATGAGGTGAAGAAAATACAAGGTAAACTATATCAAGTATACATACCACGCTGAGAAGTGAAGAGCCGGTGCCATTCCTCGCCCTTATTACTTTCCTCTTCTAAAATTAGCATGTACTCACTCTATTTATAGTTGGGTCGACGACTGTAGAGAGAGAGAGAGAACGAGAGAAAGAAAGGGAGAGAGAGAAAAGAGAGAGAGAGAGAGAGAGAGAGAGAGTCAGACTAGGATGAAACTCACGTCAACTTTATCTTCAAGCTAACGCTCTAGCTAGTGCTCTAATGACATACACAATCTGATATCTCCAGTCTATGGGGGTTCACATTTATCACTTTTCACAAATTTAATTTAGAATGAACACATGCTCTTTAACGTTATGACTCCCTTCGGAATAAATAACTGAAAACATTTTTTATGTGAATGTGACAAGTTTAAGACAAACTAACACGGAGTGTAAATTTTAATTTATAAATTTGCATTTGAATTTTTTAAAACTAACAATAAATTATCACTTTTAGAATGAAAAATAAAGCATAAATAACTGTTCTAAGAGAATCAGTTTGCTTGTTTTGTTTATTTTGTAAAAAAAAAAATGTGCAGTTGATAGCTTAGAGTTTTGGGACTCCGCAGTAACACGGCCATCAGATAGTGATATGAGATATTTGCGGGTCATTTTCATTGCACTCTGGACATGCCCATAGGTGCTCAGAACCCCTCCCCAGCAAGTTACACAGTGTCCAGCAACTGACGACTTTAGTTCTGTGGTTGATAAGTCCACTAAGTTATATAAGTCCACACGCCCACTAAGTTTCTCGTGTCTGGCTGTGCCAATCTCAACTCTCATCTCTTTCATCCGAAGGAGTAACGTGAACTTATGATTGTCGAAGTCCTGTGCCTTTCCCGTATATCGGAAGGCTTTGATAATGTCCGCCGGATCCATTTGTTGACCGTCTGCAACGACAGCGCAGCTAGCCAACCTGTTCGCTCTTTCATTTCCCCGCACTCAAGCATGTCAAGGGACGTAGACAAATGTGACCCTACGTGTTTCTGACTTCTGCAATGACGCTACCCATGCCTATGATGATAAATGTGTGTGTACATTTAAGATTACGCTAGTTCACTGATTGTACTCACACCTAGTTCGTTTGTACCGCTTGCATTTTCCCTTGTTTGACTTTGTATTCTAAATTTTGCAGACGGCATCCTTACAGATATCCGCGTGGATAGTCTCCAATTTTGAAACTGTATCCTCACAGATAGCCGCGTGGATAGTCTCCAATTTTTAAAACTGTATCCTCACAGATAGCCGCGTGGATAGTCTTCGATTTTGAAAACTGTATCCTCACAGATAGCCGCGTGGATAGGCTCCAATTTTGAAACTGTATCCTCACAGATAGCCGCGTGGATAGGCTCCAATTTTGAAACTGTATCCTCACAGATAGCTGCGTGGATAGTCTTCGATTTTGCAAGCTTATCTTTACAGATAGCCGCGTGGATAGTCTACAATTTTGAAAACTGTATCCTCACAGATAGCCGCGTGGATAGTCTACAATTTTGAAAACTGTATCCTCACAGATAGCCGCGTGGATAGTCTACAATTTTGAAAACTGTATCCTCACAGATACATGCATTAATATATGGGAGATACTTGCATTAATAGGAAAGTACAAATATACAATTTATTTCCGGTCTGTGATCGTTACCCTATGCTATAGTCATTGAGAACGTCATCGTGTAAGACACTGCTGCAATAGCCAATTTTTAGTTGGCTGCGTGGCAGTGTGCCAAGCGTTCGGCTTCTCGTGGCAAGGCGCGGTGCCACTGAGTACGGGTTCGATCCCACTTCGGACCATATATTGTTCTTCGTTTTTTTTCTATTGTTGTTTGTCTGTCAATTTTTCCGAGTGCTAACACATACTTCTTTGTTCTATTATTCCCCATCCTCCCAGATAGCTGCGTGGATAGTCTCCAATTTTTAAAACTGTATCCTCACAGATAGCTGCGTGGATAGTCTCCAATTTTTAAAACTGTATCCTCCCAGATAGTTGCGTAGATAATCTCCAATTTTGAAAACTGTATTCTCCCAGATAGCCGCGTGCATAGTCTCCAATTTTGAAAACTGTATCCTCCCAGATAGCTGCGTGGATAGTCTCCAATTTTGAAAACTGTATCCTCCCAGATAGCTGCGTGGATAGTCTCCAATTTTGAAAACTGTATCCTCCAGATAGCTGCGTGGATAGTCTCCAATTTTGAAAACTGTATCCTCCCAGATAGCTGCGTGGATAGTCTCCAATTTTTCAAGCATATCCTCACAGGTAGCCGCGTGGATAGTCTCCGATTTTGCAAGCTGTTTCCTCACAGGTAGCCGTATTGATAGTTGCCAAACTACATACGTCATAGCCCACCATCTCTACCATACAGCCGCCAAATTATCAAATCTTTCTTGTTCAATTATGCAGAAATGTTATGGATTTTTGTTTCTCTTTGGAAGGTGAATATTTAGCAGTCTCTACCTTATCTGGACAATTTAAACGGGAATTTATTACCATTTATTTTACAATTCATCCCACTAACTGAACACTATTTCTATAATCTATGCCTTGAATAAACATCTCAAATTGATAATTATAAATAATATGATTATAATCATTTCACGCATTATTTTGTTTTCAACAATTGACATCGAGATTTCTTATTTTTTGTCTGCTGCTTCCGTAGAGCATTCAAGCATACTTTGTCTTTCCCTGCTTACATCTCTGCTCTTTCTTATGAATTATTTTTGTCTGGTTATACTATAGTCTTTGCATTTACTCCAGCAGTTGTGTTATAGCATTTCAATGGCAGACTTTGTATTCTATTGCGTTTCATAAAGCAGTAGGTGCATTAACTTTGCAGTCATTACCCGAATTGAGAATGTCAATATATTTCCTTGTTGTAAACTTCAACAATTCTGTGAGTCAGGTACACATTTTTGCACGCGGATCGACTGAAAATTATCCATTAAGAAATGAACTTACAATTTGTGCCTGGGCGGGCAAACAAGCTGACAACAGCTGCACATATCTAGCTATGTTTTCAGTACACTATTTTGTTCCTTTAAATATTTGTGTAACTAATTTATATGTATACAAGAGGTAGGGTTCGATCTCAACCGACGGTTTCCGGGCTCACCCAGCCTTAAATGGGTACCGTATTTTCTGGGAAAGTAAAGCGGCACGGGCGTAATACCGATTACACTACCCTAAAAATCATGTGCTGAAGGTCTGTAAAATTTATGGTCACTAACACCATATTCCCTATACGCCACTTGGCTTGACGGGGGTACTTTATTTTTAAATTTATATATATCTACTTATTTGATGTTCATTGTCATTGGTTCCGTAACAATAGCATCTTCCTTTAGAATGGAAAGAGTGCACAAAACACATGTAGCCGCTGCAATGTTTGTGTAGATACAACACATTAACGGACAATAACATGTTTCAGCTGTGCTGGTAAGACAAGGGCTAAGCAAACCAATGTTTCGATTCTGAAAGGTCTTTAACTAGGAAGAAACTCAAATAGAACAGAATACAAATCTGACAATTCCATGAAAGAATGCGATTATCAAATATCCTTTAATTTGTATATTGGTTTATTTGTGCTCATCTACAGCTGAAGACCTTTTGAACAGAAACGTTGGTTTTGTTGAGTCTTGTCTTATCTAAATACCTTATTTTTTGTTACTTCTTTGAATCTGTTATAATAAAGATTATAATATATGACCGTCCATTGTTAGGCATTAATGAGCTCAGCCGTCTCATGTGATTTTAAAGAAAAAAATAGTTATATTGGGGGATCCATAAATAATCACACAAAATAGTAATATCACTAGCTGTGATCACGTGCTCAATTTTGGTTATGTAACATTATAAACAATCATTCAAAACAAACGAGGACATTACAGAAATCGCCAATCAACCACTAATATCTTCAGTAATGAAGAAAAGACGATGGTCATAAGTTGAACATGTGATGAGAAGAGATAATAACCGAATAGCATAACAAGCCCTAATGTGGGAAACAACAGGAAAAGAGGAAGACCCAGCGAGACACTGAGAAGAACATTGATCTAAGAGGCAAGAGCAGCAGGAATCGGTTCCCTCAATGAGTTGCTTGCACACAACAGAGACAAATGGCGAGATTTGATAAAATATCTTTACAAGGATTGATAACTGCTAGAATAAAAATTTAGAGAAGAGAAAGAGTATCTTGGTCTACGCCATATGGCCGGCTACGGCTCTAAAGGTGAATAGATAGAACATTGTAAACATACAAACGTTGCTGTCATGATGTGGCATCGATTGTTGGGGGACGAGATAAAACAACCGCAGGACTAGATAGAACAATGGCAGGGCGAGTTAGTACAACCTCAGGGTGAGATAGTACAACCGCAAGAGCCAGATAGTACAACTACAAGGGCCAGATAGTACAACTACAAGGGCCAGATAGTACAACTACAAGGGCCAGATAGTACAACTACAAGGGCCAGATAGTACAACTACAAGGGCCAGATAGTACAACTACAAGGGCCAGATAGTACAACTACAAGGGCCAGATAGTACAACTACAAGGGCCAGATAGTACAACTACAAGGGCCAGATAGTACAACTACAAGGGCCAGATAGTACAACTACAAGGGCCAGATAGTACAACTACAAGGGCCAGATAGTACAACTACAAGGGCCAGATAGTACAACTACAAGGGCCAGATAGTACAACTACAAGGGCCAGATAGTACAACTACAAGGGCCAGATAGTACAACTACAAGGGCCAGATAGTACAACTACAAGGCCAGATAGTACAACTACAAGGGCCAGATAGTACAACCGCAAGAGTCAGATAGTACAACCGCAAGAGTCAGATAGTACAACTACAAGGCCATATAATACAACCGAGGGTTAAATAGTACATCTGCAGGGCTACATAGTACAACCGCAAGAGCCAGATATATCTCAATGGCTAGGGCCAGATACTACAACCGCAAGGACCATATAGTACAACTGCAGGGATAGTATAAACGGAAAGGCCAGACAGTACTGCTGCAAAGGTCAGATAGTACGTCCCAAAGGGCCAGATAGCAGGACTGATAGGGCCAGATGGTATAACCGCAAGGGCCAGATACAACCGCAAGAGCCAGATAGTGCAACGGCAAGAGCCAGATTGTACAGCCGCAATGGCCGGATAGAACAGGCGCCAAGGCCAGCTAATACAACATCAAGGGCCAGATAGTACATCATCAAGGGCCATATAGTACAATATCAAGGGACAGATAGTACAATGACAAAAGCCATATAGTACAATATCAAGGACCATATAGTACAATATCAAGGGCCATATAGTACAATATCAAGGGCCATCTAGTATAATATCAAGGGCCATATAGTACAATATCAAGGGCCATATAGTACAATATCAAGGGACAGATAGTACATCATCAAGGGCCATATAGTACAATATCAAGGGACAGATAGTGCATCATCAAGGGCCATATCGTACAATATCAAAGGACAGATAGTACAATATCAAGGGCCATATAGTAAATCAGCAAGGGCCATATAGTACAATATCAAGGGACATATAGTACAATATCAAGGGCCATATAGTAGAATATCAAGTACCATATAGTACAATATCAAGTTACATATAGTATAATATCAAGCGACAGATAGTACACCATCAAGGGCCATAAAGTACAATATCAAGAGCCATATAGTACAATATCAAGGGCCATAAAGTAAAATATCAAGGGACATATAGTACAATGTCAAGGGACAGATAGTACATCATCAAGGGCCATATAGTACAATATCAAGGGCCATATAGTACAATATCAAGGGACATATAGTACAATATCAAGGGCCATATAGTACAATATCAAGGGCCATATATTACATCATGAAGGGCCATATAGTACAATATCAAGGGACATATAGTACAA
This sequence comes from Megaustenia siamemsis, assembly GCA_032433765.1. Lineage (NCBI taxonomy): Eukaryota > Metazoa > Mollusca > Gastropoda > Stylommatophora > Ariophantidae > Megaustenia > Megaustenia siamemsis. The sequence continues at coordinate 179,351,053 of JAVIAB010000092.1, forward strand.
TATCAAGGGACAGATAGTACATCATCAAGGGCCATATAGTACAATATCAACGGCCATATAGTACAATGTCAAGGGCCATATAGTACAATATCAAGGGACATATAGTACAATATCAAGGGACAGATAGTACATCATCAAGGGCCATATAGTACAATATCAAGGGCCATATAGTACAATATCAAGGGCCATATAGTACAATATCAGGGACCATATAGTACAATATCAAAGACAGATAGTACATCATCAATGGCCATATAGTACAATATCATGGGACAGATAGTACAATATCAGGGGCCATAAAGTACATCATTAAGGGCCATATAGTACAATATCAAGGGACAGATAGTACATTATCAAGGACCATATAGTACAATATCAAGGGACAGATAGTACAATATCAAGGGCCATATAGTACATCATCAAGGGCCATATAGTACAATATCAAGGGACAGATAGTACATCATCAGTACAATATCAAGGGTCATATAGTACAATATCAAGAGCCATATAGTACAATATCAATGGCCATATAGTACAATATCAAAGGCCATATAGTAGAATATCAAGTATCATATAGTACAATATCAAGTTCCATATAGTACAATATCAAGGGACAGATAGTACACCATCAAGGGGCATATAGTACAATATCAAGGGCCATATAGTACAATATCAAGAGCCATATAGTACAATATCAAGGGACATATAGTACAATATCAAGGGACAGATAGTACATCATGAAGGGTCATATAGTACAATATCAAGGGTCATATAGTACAATATCAAGGGACAGATAATACATCATCAGAGGCCATATAGTACAATATCAAGGGCCATATAGTACAATATCAAGGGACATATAGTACAATATCAAGGGACAGATAGTACATCATCAAGGGCCATATAGTACAATATCAAGAGCCATATAGTACAATATCAAGTGCCATATAGTACAATATCAAGGGCCATATAGTACATCATCAAGGGCCATATAGTACAATAATAGAGGACAGATAGTACATCATGAAGGGCCATATAGTACAATATCAAGGGACAGATGGTACATCATCAAGGGCCATATAGTACAATATCAAGGGAAAGATAGTACATCATCAAGGGCCATATAGTACAATATCAAAGGACATATAGTACACTATCAAGGGCCATATAGTACAATATCAAGGCTTATAGTACAATATCAAGGGCCATATAGTACACTATCAGGGGCCATATAGTACAATATCAAGGGCCATATAGTACAATATCAAGGGACATATAGTACATCATCAAGGGACAGATAGTACAATATCAAGGGACAGATAGTACAATATCAAGGGCCATATAGTACAATATCAAGGGCCACATAGTACAATATCAAGGGCCATATAGTACATCATCAAGGACCATATAGTACAATATCAAGGGCCATATAGTACAATATCAAGGGCCTTATAGTACATCATCAAGGGACAGATAGTACAATATCAAGGGACAGATAGTACAATATCAAGGGCCATATAGTACAATATCAAGGGCCATATAGTACAATATCAAGGGCCATATAGTACATCATCAAGGGCCATATAGTACAATATCAAGGACTAGATAGTACAATATCAAGGGACAGATAGTACAATATCAAGGGCCATATAGTACAATATCAAGGGACAGATATTACAATATCAAGGTCCATATAGTACAATATCAAGGGCCATATAGTACAATATCAAGGGACATATAGTACAATATCAAGGGACAGATAGTACAATATCAAGGGCCATATAGTACAATATCAAGGACCATATAGTACAATATCAAGGGCCATATAGTACAATATCAAGGGCCATATAGTACAATATCAAGGGACAGATTGTACATCATCAAGGGCCATATAGTACAATATCAAGGGACAGATAGTACAATTTCAAGGGCCATATAGTACAATATCAAGGGACAGATAGTACAACATCAAGGACCATATAGTACAATATCAAGGGCCACATAGTACAATATCAAGGGCCACATAGTACAATATCAAGGGCCATATAGTACAATATCAAGGGACAGATTGTACATCATCAAGGGCCATATAGTACAATATCAAGGGACAGATTGTACATCATCAAGGGCCATATAGTACAATATCAAGGGACAGATAGTACAATTTCAAGGGCCATATAGTACAATATCAAGGGACAGATAGTACAACTGCAAGGGCCACACAATTCAACCTCAGAGCGAGATAGTAAAACCGATTATTTATTTACTTTTTTTTTAAAGCTGAGAAGTAATTTAGTTTAGTTTAGTTTAGTTTAGTTTAGTTTAGTTTAGTTTAGTTAAGTTTAGTTTAGTTTAGTTTAGTTTAGCCGACAGGTCATCCTCACTGCACATCGGACATGAGCATAAGTGCTCAGATCTCCTCCGAAGAATATCCACAGATAATGCTGATAAATCTGAAGCTTAACATTTGACCTGACGGTATATGACGTCCCATTTTTATTATCCGATCGCTCCATATAACTCTAAGATTGGTGTGAGTCGCCGTTATAGCTTCTTGTGTGTTTGCTGTCAGATGTACAACGTCAACACTATATTGGTGTAGAGTCTCTCTTCTTTTACTTCTACCTTTCAACTCCCTGTGGAGCATAGGTCTTCAACAAACACTTTCCAAGCCGTTCTGCTTCTTGCCATTCTTTTAAGATCGTCCCATGTCTTCCCCATCATCATTATCTCTGCTTCCATCAGTCCTCTCAAAAAAATCCTTGGTCTTCCTCTTTGTCTTTTCCCGTGGGGATTAAAAAAAAGGGTCTGTTGTGTAATACTCTCAGTTGATTACCGCAGTGTGTGTCCTATCCAGCGCTTTCGTCTTCACTGTATCTCTGTATCCACTGGTATTTGACTGATACATTTCCATAATTCTATGTTAGTGAATTTGTCCTGCCATTTCCATCCTTTTATTCTGCGTAAGCATCCATTAATGAAAGTCTTTTGTCTAACACTATTGTCCATTATCTATTTACACTATTGTCCAACAAGGAAATAACTCTGGAAGCAAAACGAGCACTATACAATACAATCTTTATCCCAACGTTGTGCTACCAATGCCAGACCTGGACCCTAGATTCAAGAACAATAAGAAAAAAAACCTCTACAGAGATGAAATGTGTTAGACGAATGACAGGAAACAGTCTGAGAGATAATATCAGAAATGAAGAACTGAGAAAAAAAGCTAGGAATAGCCCCCGCCATGGAATATATAAGGAAACAACATATAAAATGTTTTGGCCACGTGACAAGGCAGAAAGAACAAAACACAACACAACGAGTCTTCAACAAACTTTGTGAGAACACCAGACCCAAGGGTCGACCACGAAAAAGATGGGTCTATGGAATATTAGAAGCACTAGGAAACATAACAGCAGCAGAGGCGAACAGAAGAGCAAAAGACCGCAAATTATATCTCCCCTCGACGCTGAAAGGCAGATGAGGAAGGGACGAAGAAGAATGAAAGTCTGTATCTTCATGATTGTCAATTTATTTGTTGATTTTGAAGAGTAGGTTACACGATTTTAGTCATTAACTTTTTTCAAATTAATGATTGACTTCCACTATTATCGAGTTACTTTTACTACTACGATATTTCGACTTTTAATAAATGTGTTGAATAGTCTTATATAAAACAAGTAGATCGACTTTTACAAAACCGATAGATTGACTTTTACAAAACCGATAGATCGACTTTTACAAAACCGATAGATCGACTTTTACAAAACCGACAGATTGACTTTTACAAAACCGATAGATGGACTTTTACAAAACCGATAGATTGACTTTACAAAGCTAATAGATCGACTTTTACAAAACTGATAGATCGACTTTTACAAAACTGATAGATCGACTTTTACAAAACTGATAGATCGACTTTTACAAAATCAATAGATCGACTTTTACAAAACTGATAGGTCGACTTTTGCAAAATCGATAGATCGAATTTTACAAAACCGATAGATCGATTTTTACAAAACTGATGGATTGACTTTTACAAAACTGATGGATCGAGTTTTACAAAGTTGAAATGTCACACAAATGTTCACACTAATGAAAGATTTTTTTTTGTACACGGTTGAAATGTTCTTTTTACGCGGATGAAAGATTTCCTTTTACACGGCTGAAAGATTTCCTGGTCTGAAAAATGTCCAGGTATACGGCTGACAGATAATTAGTGAAAAGACTTGCCGCACTCTGCCTAAACTCATAGCTGCTCAGTATTTTAAGGACAATGATTAAAAGTATGCACATTCATAATAATTTTCAACTCCAATGTTAAATCAATCCTATTGTATGGCAGCGAAACATGGAGAACAAAAAGGACAATTATGAAGATACAGACCTTCATTAATGGATGCTAGCGCAGAATAAAAAAATGGAAATGGCAGGACAAAATCACTGACGAAGAATTATAGAAAAGTACCAGTCAAATTCATGATTGGCAGAAGGTCAACAACATAAATGAAAAATAACTTTCGAGATAGAACGTTGATTAGAGACATGATCACCTACGCCGGCAGGCTTGGCACTTAATAACTAGTCAAACACCAGTGGATAAAGAGATACAATGACGACGATGGTGCTGGATATGAAACACTACGGAAGCCAAATGAGAATATTACATAACAGTCACGTTTTTAGAATCCCCAAGGAAAAAGACAAAGAGGAAGACCGAAATATTCTTGGAGAAAATAGATGGAAGCAGAGATGAAGATGATGTGGAAGACATGGAATGATTTTAAAAGAATGGCAAGAAACCGAAAGACATGAAAAGAAATGTTTGTTAAAGACCTATACTCCACAGGGATTTGATATAGAAAAAAGAGAAGAAGAAGTAGAATACGATGAAAAAGACGCTGATAATACTTATAGCTCTCTGATTATCGAATCTGTACTTATCCTGCCTGCTTGCTTTACTGTAACTATAGTCGCCAGAACGTGCTTGTGTTTTCTATAAACTCGCCACCTTTATCAGGTGCCTCACCCACGAATGTAGTAAACCATATCCCCACACAGTTTCGTCACTATTTTTTCTTATCACTTCAATTATTATTGATATATTTTAATACCAGAGTCCTAACATTCCATGTACATATTTTTATATCTTTCCTCCGACATAAGTTCGAATTCCTCTCTATGGGTTCCTCTGGACTAGTACGTGATGAGGCTCCAATCTCTTTAACGGTGGTCTGCCACATTCGTCTTTCGTGCCCTTAACATGCCTCTTGTGTACCACACACTTTGCTGTTTTCACTTTATGGACCGTTGATCATTGCTGACTCATCCGCCCCATACACCGTCACAGACTTTGTACAATTCGGGATGGGCATTACCGTCTGCCTGGCGCGACAGTGAAAAACAATGACCTTGTCACCGATAGCTCAATCTCGAATAAAAAGAAGATAAATAACCACTTAACAAAGAGAATTTCCCCCGTCCACCAGCCTGTCAGAAGTTAAACAAGCACAACAGGCATGTGTAGAACATTAAATCCAAGCAGCACACCGCGTGTAACAGACGTATTTCGAAACAACACACGCTGTAACGGAAAATTGTCCACATACAGACGCCATCTTGGATCACTGAAGAATAGCAAAATGTTATAGCCTCTCAACATTCCTAAATCGTGCAGAAACATGGACATTAGACAAGAAAACAGAACAGAGAATTGAAGCCTTTGAAATGTGGATATATAGAACAATAGGTAGATTTGGATGAAAAGAAAAGAAAACAAACGATGAAGTCTTAAAACAAGTAGAATTTTTTTTTCTTTCGCCAGCTTTTACCTCTCACGAAGTCCATAGAGACTAGGAACTGAATGTTGTGTACTAATCCATTTTCCCTGGTAACCGTGTGCACAGGGATCCCTCGCAGCATAGGCAGATAACTCCGACTTCGGAGGTACTCATATTTTTTCCGTCGATGAGTAATTGACGTTTCACGCCGGACCTCATTTATGAGACCAAGGATGGTTGCCACAGAGAGAAATCATAACTAAAAATCCCAACCGGTGGGATTTGAACCCACAACCTCTTGCTGACGTCTTGCCTCGAGACCAACCAGTCCCCAACTAGAAATGAAAAGAGAACTACTAAACACAATTCGAACAAGACAAATGCGATTTTTGGGCCATGTTAAATGACACCACAGCCTACTAAAAGTAATCTTGGAGGACAAAATACAGCGTAAAAGAGGCAGAGGCAGACCAGACGAACATGGACGAGTAACATCAATAGATGGACAAATCAGCCTATGACAACCTGCACCATCAATGCAAGAGGCAGAGCAGAATGGCGCTCTATGGTAGCCAGTCTTCGTTGCGGAGATGGCACTCGATGATGATGATTTAATACCAGATAATTAAACTGGCTAAACATTGTTATAGTTGTCTTTCGGTGTTTCTCTTTCGTTCTCTTTTTTTTTTGTTGCACGATATTTTCAAGTTTTCTTTTCTTTTATCATGATATTTGTACAATTATTTCCGAAGTTTCTCTTTGTACAATGATTTCCTAAGTTTCTCTTTGTACAATGCTTTCCTAAGTTTCTCTTTGTACAATGATTTCCTAAGTTTCTCTTTGTACAATGATTTCCTAAGTTTCTCTTTGTACAATGATTTCCTAAGTTTCTCTTTGTACAATGATTTCCTAAGTTTCTCTTTGTACAATGATTTCCTAAGTTTCTCTTTGTACAATGATTTCCTAAGTTTCTCTTTGTACAATGATTTCCTAAGTTTCTCTTTGTACAATGATTTCCTAAGTTTCTCTTCGTACAATGATTTCCTAAGTTTCTCTTTGCACAATGGTTTTCTAATTTTTATTATTTGTACGAGAATTTCTTAAGGTTCTTTTTGTACAATGGCAAAGGTAAAGTAAAGGTCAAGTACGAGACTTGAACCGGCGTCTTAGCACGCGAGTTTCCACCCATATGTGCTCGGCCGCCTATCCAGAAATGTTCGGAGATTTCTGGATAGTGTGGCCTCAAGCATCGAAACTCAGATGCGAGGCGACATTCCTCACCTGCCCAGGGTAATACCCTGGTACCTATTTCTGCCAACGACTTGGTCGACCGTGGGGGTATTCTTTTTTTCCAACCACGAGTACAATTCACACTGCTTCCAGCGGGAATCGAACACGGGTTGTCCGAACGTCGGTAGTCCAGTAGAGTGGTTTTCCCAACTAGGCTACCGAGACCCCCGAAAATTTTGTACAATGGATTCTTTCAAGAAGTCTCCATTACACCTTCATCTGTCCATGGTGTTCTCGACAATCTTCTGTAGAATCATAATCCTGCTGCCTCAAATGATCTTCATGATTCGTAATCAATTGTCATGACGCACTTCCGTATGTCATATCAGGATCAGTCACATCGAGGAACGATCTTCCTTACTTAGATCGACAGAGACTTTTATATAGAAAATTATTTTAATTTTCTGGAAGACTGCATTTGTCTGGGCTATTGCAAATTGTAGGGAGCCGCGATAGGTCAGTGAACCGGACTACAAAGGACAAGAGGTAGGGTTCGATCCAAACCGACGGCTTCCAGGTTCACCCAACCTTAAATGGGTACCGGATTTTTTCTGGGTAAGTAAAGCGGCACGGGCGTAAAACCAACTAAACAACCCCAAAAATCATTTGCTGGAGGTCTGTAAAATTTATGGCCACTCACACCATGGATACCAATTCTGACCTATGGAAGCGAATCATGGACAGTAGACAAACAAATGAAAAGACGATTAGAGGCCATAGAGATGGGATTTCTCAGAAGAATGCTGAAAGTTCCCTGGACAGCTAAAAAGATCAATGAGGAAATTCTCAAAGAGGCCAACACAAAAAGGGAGCTCCTAAAAAACATCAGAAAGAAAAAAAATCAACATTTTTTGGGCACATCATGAGAAGAGGAAAGTTGTAATACTTGGCTACAACTGGCAAAATAAAAGGAAAGAGAAATCGTCGACGACAAAGAGAGAAAATATTGGATAGCTTGGTGTCATGGCATGGAAAACAGTCAACAACAGAACTGATACGATGCACTGTAGATAGAAGATTGTGGAAGTACTTGATATTCCCTATACGCCACTTGGCGTGACAGGGGCTCTTTAATGTTACTATTGTAAATTGTATTTCACATCCGCATCTACATTTAAAGCTATTATATATAGCTTGTATAAACTAGCTATATTTTACATGTTCGCCGTTTATACCACTTGCATATCTAATCCATTTCTTTTATTTTCTGTACTTTTATGTGTGTTACTTGCCTCTAGTTAATGTACTTAATTCATTCTATAACTTAAAAACAAGACTCGTCACTTCTATAATTATGTTATCAAAGTCTGCCCATTGTTATTAATAATTATGAATAATAATATAATGTAAAAAAAAATGTATTACACTAACGGTCAATGAATTATTCAAAACTACATTTTTTCCCTACTATTCTATTCTCTAGCTGATTTAGCACTTATTTCCATTTTGCAAGATTACACTATTTACCGCGCAAATGTGGAACGGTCGCATTCATTCGAGGTTTCATACACGGAATAAATTACCGATACGGCTGATCTTTACCACTTCATTGTTCTATGCATACATTCATGCTAAATTATATTATATAGTGAAAAATTGGTTGATTAATTTCAACCAACCGCTACACAAAACAATGTAGAACAAAACCAAGATAGCCCGCAGCAAATGATGATCTCAGAGCTCGATGGAAGCACGTGGCTCCCAAATCGCAAACGCTGGTCTTCAAGGACGTCTGTAGGTCACCAAACAAAAATGGAGTAAACGCCAATCAATGGCTTCTGTACCAAATTTGCCGAAAGGAAAACACGCTGTGTACAGAAGTTGTTAACTAAATTCAATGATTGAAACTACTGTTCATTATTTTCGTTTAACGTGTACTTTAGAGTACCCTGACATGCGCAGATGTGGGACTTCCTGTTTTAATTTGATTACCACGACCACCATGATTGGTTGAGATAGCTAAGTACAAACATGAAGTGGTAGAGAAGAAGTCAAACGCTTGACGGCCTCCATTGTTGCTGAGACAGGCCACAATTGAAAAGAAAGGGGTGGCTCAAACAAATAAATGAGGGTCGCTGTATTTCTCAGAGGGTAGGCTGCTCGTAGTATGTTCTAAAGTACCAGATTTGTATTGCATATGGCACCATCGGTTTTTCTTAGTTATCTTTGATCTGAAGGTCGGTCTGTAGTACGATTGAAGCAAAACATATTTTTTTTTTTTTGGGGGGGGAGGGGGAGGGGAGAGAGAGAGAGATTGAACAGTTGAACTGGCCAGATGTGATAACTGCTTCACAGTAATAAATTGTATTTTTTAATAACTTTTTTTATAAACATTATTTTATTGCTATGTTTCATAAGTAACATGTTCTCTTTGTCTTCATTCATAAGGACATTAATGCGTGTTAAAAGTTCTCTTTGTCTTCAATCACGACGCCACTCTTGCGCTTCAAATTTTCACTTTGTCTTCATTCCAGACACAATTCTTGCACTATAAATGTTCTCTTTGTCTTCATTCCAGACACCGTTCTTGCACTATAAATATTCTCTTTGTCTTCATTCCAGACACCGTTCTTGCACTATAAATATTCTCTTTGTCTTCATTCTAGAAACAATTCTTGCACTATAAATATTCTCTTTGTCTTCATTCAAGACGCGATTCTTGTGCTTGAAATGTTCTCTTTGTCTTCATTCAAGACGCGATTCTTGTGCTTGAAATGTTCTCTTTGTCTTCATTCAAGACGCGATTCTTGTGCTTGAAATGTTCTCTTTGTCTTCATTCAAGACGACATTATTGAACTATAAATGTTCTCTTTGACTTCATTCAAGACGACATTATTGCACTGTTCTCTTTGTCTTCTATCGAGACATCAATATTACTCCATGGTGCTTGTACATATTTTTCTCTGTTATCACTATTTATACAAGAGTCACTCTATTGATGAATATATACAACCACTAAACTTTTAACTTGAATCAAACTCACTGGCTGCAGGGTTTATGTTCAGTCTTCATATCACGTTTACATACATCTATAAATCGGAGTTTTTGACGCACCCTAGTTCTTTTGCCATCTGCTAGTTGCCCATAAAGTATATTTTGTTACGAGGCCATCTTTCATAATGGTGTAAGTGACCAAGCCAGAGTAATCTACTTTGTTTGAGCAGCGTGTAGATGTTCGGGAGACTAGTGTGAGTGAAAACCTCCACGTTTATCACGTTGTCCTTCCAGATGATATCAAGCACAAGGCGCTGGCAACGCAAATGGAATGCATTTAACCTTCTCTCTTGCTTTGCATAAGTTGTCCATGATTCGCTGCCACATGAAAGGGTACTGATGACGCTACGCTCTTTCATTATTTATGTCATCAACAGGGTAGAAAGCTGCTTTCTTACGGCGTCTCTCCTTCTCACTCTCTTTCTTTCAATCTATCATTTCCCCTCTTTCTCTCAATCTATCATTTCCTGTCTTTCTTTCAATCTATCATTTCCTATCTTGTTCTCTCTATCTATTTCTCTCTTTCTTCGGTTATTTAACATGGGTATACATTCTTTAATTCCAGCCATATGTATATCTAATACAAAAACAATAAATTACTTTTGTGCGTTGCTTAAATACTTTACTAATGAATGTAAAACACAACAATTAGAAGTTGCAAAAGTACTTTACTCATGAATATACATTATAATAATTAGAAGCTGTAAAAGTAAAAGGCCCACATACAGATGAAAGCAGAGAAGAAAATCTAGGTCCATATACAGATAAAAGCAGAGAAAAAAAATCTAGGCCCACATACAGGTAAAAGCAGAAAGAAAATGTAGGCCCACATACAGATGAAAACAGAGAGGAAAATGTAGGCCCACATACAGATGAAAACAGAGAGGAATATTGGCCCACACACAAATGAAAGCAGAGAATAAAATCTAGGCCCACGTACATATGAAAGCAGAACAAAAAGTTACAACGATCTACAAGTACTCAAATTGTGCGCGGAACACGGACATTTTACGTTGCCAATAGCTTTTACCAACACAGGAAAAGGTAAACCATAACATGTCATAGACGGACAAACCCTGGCCAGGCGACACAATTAGACTCTCATTCTAGACCGTATAAAGCGACGATGAAACGTGATGTTAGAGTTATACCAAGTACTTCTTTAAGCACAGACCTCTCGTTTGCTACGTAGGAGAGGGAGTTAAGCTATACCATAACAGTTCGTTCGTTCGTTCGCTTTCGTCAGCTTTGACCTCTGACGAAGTCCCACCCACTCAATTTTGTGGGACTGAATTTTGCGTGTAAAGTCTGTTTTATCCCATTACAGGATGCCCCTCGCCATGCAGGCAGATTTACTCCGACTTCAGAGGAACTAATTTTTAGGGAATTAGTAAAACCCAGGTGTCCTCGCCAGGGTACGAACCCCGGCTGTTGCCGTGGTAAGCCAACCGCCTAACAGTGAATTCAAGATCAAGAGTATGATGACTTTAAGAGATTAAGTGAAGTAAAGTTAAAAACTAACATCAGCTCAGAGTTAAAAACTAACATCAGTTCAAAGTTAAAAACTAACATCAGTTCAGAGTTAAAAACTAACATCAGTTCAGAGTTAAAAACTAACATCAGTTCAGAGTTAAATAACTAAAATCAGTTCAGAGTTAAAAACTAAAATCAGAAACAAGATGGAAGAAAAGTGGATACATACAAGACGATAAATATACATTTATATACTCAGGTAACAACAGAACACCAAAGAGGGATAGGCATACTAGTAAAACGAGAACTAAAAAAATATATAAATACTCACCTGACATACAATGATAGGATTATATTAATAAAAATGAAAGCAAAGCAATAATACAGACATACGCACCCAATCAAGACTATACAGATGAACAAATAGAAGCATACTATGAAGATCTAAATACAGTTATGAAGCAAATGAAATCTTCAGACATCTTGATTGTAATGGGTGACATGAACGCAAAAGTAGGAAAAGGCAGATATAGGACCATTATAGGAAATCATGGTTTAGGAAAAAGAAATAACAGAGGAGAAAGATTAATACAATTTTGTGAAGAAAACAGACTGATAATATGTAACACCTACTTTGAGCAAGAGAAAAGGAAATTATACACATGGAGAAGCCCTGGAGATAGAAAGAGGAATCAGATTATATAATGATAAAAGACAGATTCCGGAACAGCGTCAAGAAAGCCAAAACCTATCCAGGAGCAGATGTTAATTCAGATCACAATCCTGTAATGATTAAAATGAAAATCAAATTAAAGAGAAATAAATAAAATACTAATTCCACAATACCAATAGATATAACAGCTTTAAATCAGAAAGATGTGAAAAAAAACTTATACTGTACAAGTAAAGAACACATATCAAAAGTTGCTAGAAGAAGGGATTGAGCAGTACAGAAGAGACAATCCTGAAGAAAAAGTCGCAACCAAATGGCAATGCATCAAAAACAGCATACAAGAATCCTGCATTACCTTACCCAAAAAGGAATGTAACAAAAAACAAAAATGGATAACTGACAACATTTTAGAAAAAATGGAAGAGAGAAGACAAGCGAAGATCACTGCCAGATACAAGGAAATTGATAATGAAATACGAAAAATGTGCAAAAAGGCAAAAGAAGACTGGCTTAACCAAAGATATCTAGAAATCGAAACTATGGAAAGTAAACAAAATTTAAGAGGAATGCACACAGAAATAAAAAGAATGACTAATAAAGACAAAAAAGCTGCAATAAGCAGATGTATTGCAAACAAAGAGGGAAGAATGCTAACAGACAACAAAGATATAATCGATAGATGGCAGGAATACATAAAATAATTATTTCATGACGAAAGGGACAACAAACCATTTATAAAATGTACATCCAGCTATAAAATCCTAAAATATGAAGTAGAAAAAGCTCTAAAAACAACGAAAAAGGGAAAAGCAGCAGAACCTGACAATATACAGATAGCGATGATACAGGCACTAGAAGATTTTGACATTGAAGTGATCACAGACATATGCAATGACATATACCATACAGGATACATACCACATGAACTAAAAACACCAACTTTCATTGCATTGCCTAAAAAGAATAGTGCAGTTGAATGCAGTGATTTTAGAACAATAAACTAATGAGCCAGGTAACCAACATTTTACTAAAATTTATACAAGGAAGGATTCAGAATAAAATTAATAATGAATTAGATGAGCAGCAATTCGGATTCATAAAAAAACAGTGGGACAAAAGAAGCCATATTCAGCATGAGGACATTGATTTAAAAGTACATAGAAGTAAACAAACCAATATATGTCTGCTTCATAGACTACACCAAAGCATTTGATAGAATGCACCATAATCAACTTATAGACTGCCTAAATGATATAAATCTGGATGACACAGACATACGACTAATATGTAATTTGTACTGGGAGCAAACAGTAATTATAAAATATAACAAGGAGAACTCTACACCCATTGATATAAAAAGAGGAGTAAGACAAGGATGCATCCTATCACCAAGCTTGTTCAATTTATAACTGAGCAAATCTTTAAAAACATCACTGAGATGCCATTAATGGGAAGATAATCAATAACCTAAGAAATGCTGATGATACTGTACTAACAGAAAATGCTAAAGATCTACAACAATTACTTAATGTAATAAACATGACAAGCAAAAAATATGGACTAGATATGAATATCAAAAAGACTAAAACTATGATCATAAACAAAGAAAATTCTCAAGACCAACAATTAAATATCAAAGTGGAAGGAATACATCTTGAGACAGTTCAGAACTACAACTACCTGGTACATACTATAACCAGTGATGGAAAATGTACAACTGAAATAAATAAAAGAATAGGTATGGCAAAAAGTAATTTCAATGCCATGAAAAATATACTAACATCAAAACAAATAACACCAAGGCTAAAACTAAGAATAGCAAAATGTTACATCTTCTCAATATCCTGTATAGTGCAGAAACATGGATTATTATTATACCAGAAAACAGAACAGAAAATTGAAGTCTTTGAAATGTGGATTTATAGAAGAATATGTAGAATTGGATGGAAAGAAAATAAAACAAACAAGGAAGTTTTAAAACAAATGACAATGAAAAAAAGAACTACTAAACACAATAAGAGCATGACAAATGAAATTTGTGGGTCATGTTAAAAGACACAACAGCCTAATAAATGTAATATTGGAAGGGAAAATACAAGGTAAAAGTGGCAGACCAAGACTAACATGGACGAGTAACATCAAAAGATGGACAAGTCAGCCTGTTACAATCTGCACCATCAAAGCAAGGGACAGAGTGGAATGGCTCTCCATGGTAGCCAACCTTCGTTGCGGAGAGGGCACTCAATGATGATGATGATAGAGGTAGAGCAAGAAGAAGATGGATTGAGGGAATTTACGACATAATAAAACAATAAAATATCACTATGTAGCAAGCCACAGAAAGTTGCCATGATAGAAAACACATCATTGACTTAAGGCTGCGACTCCGACCGGCAAAATGCAGAACATAATAAAAGAAAATAAAGAAAAGTAAAATACGATAGTTGTCTACCTTACATCATATTTATCTCTGTGGTCTGTTGGTGGATTTTTTTTTTTTTTTTTTTTTTTTTGAGGCGCTTGGGATAAAGACTTCAGACTCAGACAGCCGCATCGCAGTGTACATTGTTTCTATATTTACTTCTCCTCCCCCTTTTGATAGGAATAGCATCTATCCTACGAAGATTCGAACTATCATCCATCTGCCTGGGAATGTGCCAGCTTGGTCTTTTCGATAGTTCATTAAATTTAAAATAATAAGTGAGACAGAAAAAGTTAAATCAATGCACCACAGCAGAGTTATTTATTACTTTAAAAAAAACGAAAGGAATTAACAAACCAGCTCAGAGGTCTTGATTCAGTTGCTTTCTGCAAATATGTTTCATTATTTATTTTAGAATGAAAATAAACCATCGTCGAATACTGTTTATTCTGTGTCATTGTTTGTTACCTATTTTATTATATTTAAGCTTGAACAAGAAGAAGATCTGTTTTCAAACACAGCGTGACATGGCCAGTCAATATTTCAACGAAGTTTACAGGCCATAAATCAATAATTTGGATTGTCCTAGCAGACAACAATGAAGTCTGGCCACGATGTAACCTTGAAATGCAAAGGCGAGAATTACATTTGAATTCACTAACAAAGCCAGAGACATTAACAGACACTATGCAGCCAGAGAAGAGGTTGTCAGTTCAAAAAAAGTTAGGCAAACCATGTTCTGACAATCCTGTAATCAACTCTTCAACTTTTGAGACTTGTAATGCCCAACCAAAAATTATGCTGCTTATTCCATCGGTTATTCTAGCAATATTCCATCAGTTATTGTAGCAATATTCTTCGGTGCATCCAGTTCCAATCTCATCCAAAACACACCTGCAGGTTTACCTTGCTTGTGCTCCTGTTATCAGTGACCTCTCTACAGGTCGATAGCTATGAAGCTGAAGTTGTGACTGCTAATTCGCTACTGCTAAAAGGTATCGGTCCAATTCCTAAACGTGCCAAAAGGTATGGCTCCAGTTCCTAAATGTGCCAGAAGGGTTATTTCTTGAATATAGGGGTTCAATCATTAAATGTGCTAGTAAGAATGGGTTCATTTCATGAATATGCCAGAAAGTGCGTGTCCAAATTCCAGAATACGCCAGAAAGTACTTGTCCAAAATCCAGAATACGTCAGAAAGTACGCGACCAAAATCCTAATACGCTAGAAAGTACGTGTCAAAAATCCGAATACGCCAGAAAGTACATGTCCAAAATCCTCAATAAGCCAGAAAGTATTTGTCCAAAATCCTCAAAACGCCAGAAAGTACGTGTCCAAAATCCGAATACGCCAGAAAGTACATGTCCAAAAACCTCAATATGCCAGAAAGTACATGTCCAAAATCCTCAATACGCCAGAAAGTACTTGTCCAAAATCCTCAATACGCCAGAAAGTACATGTCCAAAATCCGAATATGCCAGAAAGTACATGTCCAAAATCCTCAATACGCCAGAAAGTACGTGTCCAAAATCCTCAATACGCCAGAAAGTATATGTCCAAAATCCTCAATACGCCAGAAAGTACATGTCCAAAATCCTCAAAACGCCAGAAAGTACGTGTCCAAAATCCTGAATATGCCAGAAAGTACGTGTCCAAAATCATCAATACGCCAGAAAGTACATGTCCAAAATTCTCAATACGCCAGAAAGTACGTGTCCAAAATCATCAATACGCCAGAAAGTACATGTCCAAAATCATCAATACGCCAGAAAGTACGTGTCCAAAATCATCAATACGCCAGAAAGTACATGTCCAAAATCCTCAATACGCCAGAAAGTACATGTCCAAAATCCTCAATACACCAGAAAGTACGTGTCCAAAATCCTGAATACGCCAGAAAGTACGTGTCCAAAATCATCAATACGCCAGAAAGTACATGTCCAAAATCCTCAATACGCCAGAAAGTACATGTCCAAAATCCTCAATACGCCAGAAAGTACGTGTCCAAAATCCTGAATACGCCAGAAAGTACGTGTCCAAAATCATCAATACGCCAGAAAGTACATGTCCAAAATCCTCAATACGCCAGAAAGTACGTGTCCAAAATCATCAATACGCCAGAAAGTACATGTCCAAAATCATCAATACGCCAGAAAGTACGTGTCCAAAATCATCAATACGCCAGAAAGTACATGTTCAAAATCCTCAATACGCCAGAAAGTACATGTCCAAAATCCTCAATACGCCAGAAAGTACGTGTCCAAAATCCTGAATACGCCAGAAAGTACGTGTCCAAAATCATCAATACGCCAGAAAGTACATGTCCAAAATCCTCAATACGCCAGAAAGTACATGTCCAAAATCCTCAATACGCCAGAAAGTACGTGTCCAAAATCCTGAATACGCCAGAAAGTACGTGTCCAAAATCATCAATACGCCAGAAAGTA
This sequence comes from Megaustenia siamemsis, assembly GCA_032433765.1. NCBI lineage: Eukaryota > Metazoa > Mollusca > Gastropoda > Stylommatophora > Ariophantidae > Megaustenia > Megaustenia siamemsis. The sequence goes on from JAVIAB010000092.1 coordinate 179,368,133, forward strand.
CATGTCCAAAATCCTCAATACGCCAGAAAGTACGTGTCCAAAATCATCAATACGCCAGAAAGTACATGTCCAAAATCATCAATACGCCAGAAAGTACGTGTCCAAAATCATCAATACGCCAGAAAGTACATGTCCAAAATCCTCAATACGCCAGAAAGTACATGTCCAAAATCCTCAATACGCCAGAAAGTACGTGTCCAAAATCCTGAATACGCCAGAAAGTACGTGTCCAAAATCATCAATACGCCAGAAAGTACATGTCCAAAATCCTCAATACGCCAGAAAGTACATGTCCAAAATCCTCAATACGCCAGAAAGTACGTGTCCAAAATCCTGAATACGCCAGAAAGTACGTGTCCAAAATCATCAATACGCCAGAAAGTACATGTCCAAAATCCTCAATACGCCAGAAAGTACGTGTCCAAAATCATCAATACGCCAGAAAGTACATGTCCAAAATCATCAATACGCCAGAAAGTACGTGTCCAAAATCATCAATACGCCAGAAAGTACGTGTCCAAAATCATCAATACGCCAGAAAGTACATGTCCAAAATCCTCAATACGCCAGAAAGTACATGTCCAAAATCCTCAAAACGCCAGAAAGTACATGTCCAAAATCCTCAATACGCCAGAAAGTACATGTCCAAAATCCTCAAAACGCCAGAAAGTACGTGTCCAAAGTCCTGAATATACCAGAAGAGACGGGTAAAAATTCCTAAATGTGGCAGAATGTACGGGTTAAATTTCTGAATGTGGCAGAATGTACGGGTTAAATTTCTGAATGTGGCAGAATGTACGGGTTAAATTTCTGAATGTGGCAGAATGTACGGGTTAAATTTCTGAATGTGACAGAATGTACGGGTTAAATTTCTGAATGTGACAGAATGTACGGGTTAAATTCCTGAATGTGACAGAATGTACGGGTTACATTTCTGAATGTGACAGAATGTACGGGTTAAATTTCTGAATGTGACAGAATGTACGGGTTACATTTCTGAATGTGGCAGAATGTACGGGTTAAATTTCTGAATGTGGAGAATAAATTGTTTTTTTTTTCTGACCGACATCGCATCGAGCTTTACTCGCCCTCTTACGTAAATGGTTACCGGAGATTTTAACTGAGAAAATAAGGCGACCTGGCGTAATACCTACCACATCATTTATAGAACGCGCCGTTGGTCATTGAACATTTTGGGCATTGACACAATATTCTCCATAATATTAAAGGCCTGCAGGGAACTCTTGCTTCACTTACTTCCTAAAGTGAGTTTTACAAAAAAAGAATTTGCAAATGATTGCTACAAAAGATGGGAGCCGCGACAGCTCAGTGGTTAGTGAACTGGACTACAAAGGACAAGAGGTAGGGTTCGATCCTAAGCGACGGCTTCCGAGTTCACACAGCCCCAAATAGGTACCGGATTTTTTTATGGGAAAGTAAAGCGGCACGGGCGTAATACCGACCACATTACCCCAAAAATCATGTGCCCAGGGTCTGTAAAATTTATGCTCACTAGCACCATATTCCCTATACGCCACTTGGCGTGACGGGGGTACTTAGGACTTTGGCTGCAAAAGATGAAATTATAAGAGGCTGACATAAATAAGAACATCAGACATACGCCCGTTAGTCCGTATTGGTGTCTAAATAAAATCTTACACAGTGCCCGTGTATTATGCTAGCTGCAGCTTGTGATAATGGCAGTCCAAAGATATATCTCTCTCTAAAGTTGTTCTTTAATTCTACTGTTGATTTCCTGCTTTGTCATTAACTTGAACTGTTTAGTATGTTTGTCCCTCTTTGCCTCTATCTCTTTTTCCCTTATTTTTTAACGTTGTTACAATATGACTTAGATGTTGCCGTATAATTTTAATAACATTATTTTTTATTTTTTTGTGTTCGCCAGCTTCCACCTTTGCGAAGTCCCTAGAGACTATGAACTGAATTTTGCGTGTCAATACCTTTTTCCCTGGTAGCCGTGTGCACAGGGGTTCCTCGCCGCACAGGCAGAAAAATCCGTCTTCGGAGGTACTCATATTTTTTTTCCGCCGACGGATAAGTAGTTTAATTGATGTTTCAAGCCAGCCCTCGCTGCTGAGACCAGGGATAATTGCCGCACACAGAAATTACTAATAAAAATCCCAGCTTGTGCAGTCGAGATTTGAACTCACAACCTCTCCGTCTCGAGACCAGCGTCTTGCCTCGAGACCAATCTGATCCCCCAATTATAATAACATAGATACATAATTGTTTCCATTAACATTAGTAATAAGTTTTTATCTTTTTTTTGGCCCCATTTAGACTACTCTCGCTACTCTTTTCATATGCCCGTTGAATTTTACAATTATTGTTTGGTTTCAAATGTGCAGTTATCTGTTTTTCGACTGCACAAGATTCAGTTTCATGGTAGACTGTCTGCTGTAAAATGGTAATGATCATTCCAAGGTACTTAAATTTGTTAACTTGTCTAGTGGTAATATTAACAATCGGTTTCGTAAAAGGAGTCAAATAGCAGCGAATCAGATAACCTGTAATCCGTGCAATGATTAAACAGAGGATGGGGCGGGAAATCTGAAGCACGAGGACACGATTAATTGATAACATTCAGACATTCCATTATCGGAATTATAGGATGAGTTGAGTTAGGAGAGATATAGATGGATGGAATCGACAAGAGAAAGGTAGAGAAGGAGAGAAAAGAGTGGAATTTAGACGAGAAAATGTACGAGAGAAAATTCTAAGTATACTAGGAACGTTTAGAAGACGAGAGAGGAGTGGGATTTAGACGTAGAAATGTGGAAGGAGAGAGAAAAGTGGGATTTAGACTTGGAAAGGTGGAATGCGAGAGAAAAGTGGGATTTAGACAAGGAAATGTGGAATGCGAGAGAAAAGTGGGATTTAGACGTAGAAATATGGAAGACGAGAGAAAAGTGGGATTTAGACAAGGAAATGTGGAATGCGAGAGAAAAGTGGGATTTAGACCAGGAAATATGGAAGGCGAGAGAGGAGTGGTATTTAGACGAGGAAAGTTTTGAATGCGAAAGAATTGTTTGAATTAGAAAATGGGGAAATCAGAAACGTGTTAGATTTATGCAGAATATGAAGAAGGTGAGAGAAGAGAGGAATTACAGAAAATGAAAAAAGAACGATAGAAGAGGGGGAATTACGTAGAAGAGCTGCGAAGATGACAGAAGATTGCGCATCAGACAAGAAAAGTGGAAAAATCGAGAAAAGAATGGAAACTAGACTAAATAGCTTGGTTTTGTGGCACGGTAAATAATCAACAGAAATGGCACGGTGCAATGTGGATAGAAAATTGTGGAAAGACATAATCGCCTACGCAACGTGTATGGTACATTGTTATTATTATTACAACTGTTGTCTGTTATACTTTCACTTCTGTTAAGTAAAGACCGTACCAAAACTCATGTCCCTCTTCAAAATGTTATAATTTAATAACCGTCTAGATTTATATAAGCAGTATAAAGATAGCAGGACTATAGACTAGATCTATATTAGGAGTATAAAGATAGCAGGACTATAGACTAGATCTATATTAGGAGTATAAAGATAGCAGGACTATAGACTAGATCTATATTAGGAGTATAAAGATAGCAGGACTATAGACTAGATCTATATTAGGAGTATGAAGATAGTCGGACTATAGACTAGATCTATATTAGGAGTATGAAGATAGCAGGACTATAGACTAGATCTATATTAGGAGTATGAAGATAGTCGGACTATACGCTAAAATTATATAAGGAGTTTAAAGGTATCTGGAGTATAGGCTAGGTCTATATAGGAGTATAAAGGCAGTCAGACTATAGGCTAGATCTATGTAAGGAGAATAACGGTACCAGGACTATAACCTAGATCTATATAAGGAGTAGAAAGATAATTGGACTATAGATGATCTATATAAGGAGTATAAAAATAGTTGGACTATAGGCTACATCTATATAAGGAGTATGGCGATAGTTGAACTATAGGCTAGATCTACATAAGAAGTATAAAGATAGTTAAACTGTAGGCTAGATCTATATATATAGTATAAATATAGTTGGACTATAGGCAAGATCTATATAAAGAGTATAAATATAGTTGGACTATAGGCTAGATCTATAGACTATTATGACACAAACATTTACTTTCGTTATCCTGACCAAAAAATAGCTGAAGATGTCCATATAGGAATGCGTGCATAGTAACAGTTTCATCAATCTATCTCACGTGAAACAAACAAAACAAAACACATAATACAAGGATCTAGATAATGACGTCACTGATTTCAGGTTCTGATAACTTAAAGCACGTGACAATTGTTCCCAGTAATTAAAACGAGGCAAAATAATCTCCCCTTTCCCAAGAACACTGAGTAATCTCCCATCATGGACATTGTAGTCAGTGATCACCAAAGGGGCATTAAACTTGATCCAAGAAGAAAATAAACTTGCGATCGTCTATTTGCAGATGAATGAGAGGTAAAACAATATGCTAAACGTTTAAATAGCTGGGCGATATATCGTTTTAAAACAGTGATGATATTGATAAATATGTAGAATATCAATAATTTGTTTTGATAAATTGATTTTTCTTCACTTTGTTCTGTGCAATCACATATTTTCCCGCAAAGGTGTCTCTATAGCATCGCTGTCTTTAGGAAAGAAAGCGAGAAGTTTTTACTTCTTTCGGATACAAGATAAAATCACATATGTATATATGTGTGTGTGTGTGTGTGTGTGTGTGCATGTTACAGCTTTACAAATATAGGATTAGGCAATAAAACATTGTATGTTACATTTCGTTGAAACAAGATGGGGCAATAAAACATTGTATGTTACATTTCGTAGAAACAAGATGGGGCAATAAAACATTGTATGTTACATTTCGTAGAAACAAGATTTGGCAATAAAACATTGTATGTTACATTTCGTAGAAACAAGATGGGGCAATAAAACATTGTATGTTACATTTCGTAGATTGAAGATGGGGCGATAAAAAACATTTAACTTATAAATTATAAAGTCTTCAGCAGTAGACATACACAAACAGATGGAAACAACGTAATATATGAATGAACAAATAAAACAAGGATTACGGATGATAAAATACTTATCACTAACTTGTCGACTGAGCCCACAAAATAATCAGCTATAGATAAGAGAAAGAGAGTGATCTAGCGTTTTCTACATGGGTATATTTTCGTTCTCTGGCCAAAGGTGAGCTACCCATTCTTGTTTACCTGGGTTCACAGGACAGAGTGTTTCGACGCCTTCATATATATTTGATCTTATTTTACTCCTAACAGTTACAGAAGTTCATTCCATTTTAAAAGTAAAAATACGGTCACGTTTACCAATGTTCCTATTCCTCCCTAAGTTATCTTTCATTACCTCTCATGCTTCCCTTCCCCCTTTTAACCCATTTCCTCTCTGTACTTACTCTTCTTCCAATTTTCTTCGTACTCTAAGGGACACCTACTTTCATTTTACCAATTTTTCATTGTTTGGTCTCTTTGGTCTAATTAAATCCTTTCATGTTGCCCTTTTGTCTATTAATCTTTTAACCAGAATATACGAAAATCCTGGCCCTGTCTTTTCCGCCATATTTGAGATCGGTATAGTTGTGTATTTTAGCCCGGAATTCTGTGATTAATATGCATAGTTAGTTTATTATACCTGATGACGGCTTTTGCTGAAACGTTGTAGCTTGTCATGTCTTTCTGTTAGTTTAGCTGCTCAATACCATTTTATGTTTATTTTCTTTGAGTTCTTTGGGGAGCCGCGATAGCTCAGTGGTTAGTGAACTGGACTACAAAGGACAAGAGGTAGGGTTCGATCCCAACCGACGGCTTCCGGGTTCACCCAGCCTTTAATGGGTACCTGATTTTTTTCTGGGAAAGTAAAGCGGCACGGGTATAATACCGACCACATTACCCCAAAAATCATGTGCCGAAGATCTGTAAAATGTATGGTCACTAACACCATATTTCCTATACGCCACTTGGCGTGACGGGGGTACTTTACTTTTTTTTTTTTTTTAACTTCTTTACTATTCTTAGATCCAGTCGATGATACAGTCTACAATTACGTTTTTGTTTGTTTCTGTGGAGAAATTAGAGTCTCTTCGTCTAAGCTGCCAGTGCAATACTAAGTCTTCTATATCAGTAGTTCTCACCATTGTGGACATAAAGAGCAGCAGTTTAAAATCCGAGGTAAAATAAACTGAAATATTTCAGAGCCTGCGAGCACCAAGTGAAAAGTGAAGTAAATAACTGTAGTTACCATAAACTATGAGTTACCATAAACTATGAGTTACCATACATTCTGAAAGACGTGAAGCAAATCTTGAACTACCAGTTATCTTGAAAAATAATTAATTAAATAATGAAGAACCAATAGATGTTCTGAGACAAACAATGGAGTAAATAGCTACAAATAACAAAGTGAAATATGAAGCAAATAATGAAAAGCCTGTGAAAATTAGTTTGTAAAAAGTGAAGTAAATAATTAAGAACTATAAATCACTTTTTGAAAACTGTTGTAAATAATGAGGAATCACTAATCACACTGTGAAAAGTGATGTAAGAAGATCAGATATGCTGAGATAAAGTGAAGTAAGAAGATCAGATATCATGAGATAAAGTGAAGTAAGAAGATCAGATATCATGAGATAAAGTGAAGTAAGAAGATCAGATATCATGAGATAAAGTGAAGTAAGAAGATCAGATATCCTGAGATAAAGTGAAGTAAGAAGATCAGATATCCTGAGATAAAGTGAAGTAAGAAGATCAGATATCATGAGATAAAGTGAAGTAAGAAGATCAGATATCCTGAGATAAAGTGGAGTAAGAAGATCAGATATCCTGAGATAAAGTGAAGTAAGAAGATCAGATATCCTGAGATAAAGTGAAGTAAGAAGATCAGATATCCTGAGATAAAGTGAAGTAAGAAGATCAGATATCCTGAGATAAAGTGAAGTAAAAAAAAAAGTACCCCCCGTCACGCCAAGTGGCGTATAGGGAAATATGGTGTTAGTGACCCTATATTATATCCTGAGATAAAGTGAAGTCAGGAGTGAAGACTATCAGGTATTTTGAGAAATAGTGATGTAAAATATCTTGAAAAATACTTGATGAGATCACAGCATCCTTAAAATGTCACGAGCGCAACGACGGTGATTTTTAAACCCACATTGTCATATTTTTGTGATATTTTTATTTTTGAAGCAAATTGTTATTTATTTTAATTTATAGTGTTATCCCGACTTTACATAATTGTTTGTTTGATGTTTATTTGTTCTTTATTTGTTATTTGGTTCATCATCACTGCACACCGAACCAACCCATAGGTGTACCGATATCCCACCTCGAGAAAGTCCGAGGAGAATTCTGGCCCACGTGCACGATCTCCGTAGCACGACATACGATGTGGCTAGATTTTTGCTGACAGTTTTTCTGTACAGGGGCCATATTTATGGCCTACTCTTTTCAATGTTAACTTCCAATGGGTCTTTAACGTGCGCGAGTGAGCATGAGACGTCCTGTTTAATGTTGTTATTCGACAGAACTAGACGTCGGATCTCATTACCCACGAGATCAGGAGAGAGTAAATTCCTGAAGAAATCACGGATTAATTATTCCTATTCTTTAATAAATCACCATCACCTCTGGTGGGCTTTGAGACCGGTCCCTTCCCGTCCTGAGGCTGATGTCATACCTCTAGGCCATTCCCCCCCCCCCTAAAAAAAATAAATAAATAAAATGATGTCTTATAAAATTGTATTCCTGTATTTTTTAAGTCTAAAAACAAAACCAGGGGTGGGTCACTCTGAGAGCACAACCTAAATGGCAAATTAATTTCAATTATTTGGAATATGCCGTTGGTTTATGAAAATTATGTGCTCTTGATTCTAGTTTCACTTGTGACGTACTCAGCTGATGTGATTAATCTTTGGTATGTGCTAATGTGTAATCACATTATAAGGCGCTGTTATGAATGCATATTCGACAACTGTCGACAATTTCACGACTCGTAATTTCACATTTAGAGAAATTGTACTCTGTATAATTACTAAATCTTGCCAACGATTTTTCAAGGGAGATCAATAAATGTAGCCCTCTCTTAGTAAACAGAAAAGCTGAATAAAAAAATCATTTTTCTGTAAGAAGTAGAGGATGGAGAAGGCAATAGTTGAAGTACAACATTTTATAATGATTTTCGTAAAATCGTAAATGGTTCTCTGGGATTACGACAATTTAGAACACGATCGTTGGGATTACGACAATTTAAAGTAAGCTAGTTGATCAATTTTTAATTGATTTGATGTTTGGGGTAGAAAAATGATACGATAGTACAGTGAGTTTCATATGTAGGGCGGTAAAGTCAATATGACAATTATAAAGAGTAATGGGAATGTACTGACAGACGGCTAACGATGCTACCCCGCTATGAAAGAGCTGTTCTCCATTTTTGTGAGGTATGGGAACGTTAAAGCTGGCCTTTTAATGCAGACACAAATTCATAGCAGTACGGAGAATATGGAAGGGAGAGCTTCAAGACAAAGAAAACGAGAGCGCTGAATTTATAATGAATAGATTTGTCACATTATACAAAAATTTTGTCATCAATGGACTATACATATTTCTTTCTCCAATTTTTATATTCTTAAAGTTTCTAGTGTCTTCATACAGTTCATTTTTTTTATTTCACTAAACATGGCGCATATGGCATAGGTCATTAGGAGTTGTATCCGTAATTGGTAGGGGTCTTGCATTTTTTTTTGCATCAGTGAATGACTCACATATTTTGTGATGGACTGTTTTTCGGTCTTCTTCTATCATTTTCTCTTGCCGTCTAGTGGATATATTCAGAGGGAAATTGTATTTACTGAATATTAGCCTCCGTCAGTCATAGTTGACTATATTAGCCTCCGTCAGTCATTGTTGGCTATAGTAGCCTCCGTCAGTCATAGTTGACTATGGATTTTTCAGCGCCGCTAAAAATGTAATTTTTTCTTTTCTTTCGTCGTGTATTCTCTTTTTCAATGAATCTGTCTGCTTCTTGTTTGAGTTGGAGCTTTAGCGTGTGTCTCCAAAGATTGCGGTCTGCAGCTATTTCTTCCCAAGCTGCAGGGTTTATGTTCAGAGTCTTCATGTCGTGTTTACACACGTCCCAAATCTAAGTTTTTGACGCCCCCTAGTTCATTTGCCATGTGATAGTTGTCCATTTACTGAGTACATGGTTATTAAATCTCTCTAAGTCTCTTTATTCTTATAGAGATTATGCTTTGATGAAATGTATTATTTAGAATATTTCAGTTTAGCGAAATTTACTGCTGTCCACAAAAAGAGATGACACGACAGACACAACGGGCACTCTACAACACAATCTTCATCCCAGCTTTGTACTATTAATGCCAGACCTGGACTCTAAACTCAAGAATAATAAAAAAAATAACCACTACCGAAATCAAATGTGTTAGACGCATGGCAGGAAATGGAAAAAGAGGTAGAAAGAAATCTTTGTTTAATATAGAGAAATTACATTTAGAATTGATGCTGGAAACTGATGAATTATGATGTTTGCATCAAAGAACAGACAGTATGAACAGTCCAGTCACCAAACATAATTGAAAATACCCCTGCAAAAATGACAAGTCCTCCGTATATAAAAATGCAAATCCTCCATATAATGCAAAAAAAACAAAACTGGTGTGCTTGAGAAAATAATAGACAGCTTAGTGTCATGGCATGGAAAACAGTCAACAACGGAATTGATACAATGCACTATGGATAGACGATTGTAGAAGGACATGATCGCCTATGCCAATCGGTACGGCACATGCTGATGAGTCACCAAACAAGAATGTCAGCATTAATGGAACCATTTAATTGTAAACTTTTGTATTCGGAATACACGTCAACACACTTCATTAATTAAAAAAAAATTATTGCATTTATAAACGATGAAATAGCGACGAGATGGATCTAGAAAATCTTAAATGAATCAACGGGACCTTCAATTACACGTTCCCTGAAAACGAGGATCCAGAATAGAAAATATAACTCCCAGTGGAGTCCACGATATTGATGTCTGTCGAGCTTTCTAGAAAAAGCACAACCACTGAAGTGACATTGTTTTAATGTAACATTGTGACAAGGAAAGGCTTACATGTTTGTAATAACTTGCCAGATGAGGGTCTTGGATTTGTTTAAGAAAGTCGTGTTTGCATTGCGTCTTAACGACTCTCTTGGTAGGTTTTGTCTTTTCATCGGACCATCATCTCCAGACTCGAACAATATGCATTAGCATTCTTCACTGACAAGCTAGGAAGCTCTCACGAATAATGTAGCACCGGTGAGATCCCAGGAGTCATTTCAGATAGTGGGTTAAATTTATTGTAAAAATACTGGTAGATTTACTCTTCTTTTTATAGTTAGACCCAGGCAGCGGCATATTTCTCACATTTTTTTTTCATTTTTTATTTTCAATTGCAAAGGGCTCTCAATTTTCGAGTTAATCTTGAACGCTGTTTCTACTCCTTTATCGCCATGTCCGATAACACTAGATGTCACCCACATAGGTTGTCAGGACAGTAAAATAACTCCACACAAGCCATCAAGAGAGCACCTTAACTTCACAAAAGCCGTCAAGAGGGCATCTTAACTCCACACAAGCCGTCAAGAGGGTACCTTAACTCCACACAAGCCGTCAAGAGAGCACCTTAACTCCACACAAGCTGTCAAGAGGGCACCTTAACTCCGCAAAAGCCGCCAAGAGAGCATCTTAACTCCACAAAAGCCGTAAAGAGGGCACCTTAACTCCATACAAGCCGTCAAGAGGGCACCTTAACTCCACACAAGCCTTCAGGATAGCACCTTAACTCCACACAAGCCGTCAAGAGGGCATCTTAACTCCACAAAAGCCGTCAAGAGGGCATCTTAACTCCACACAAGCCGTCAAGAGAGCACCTTAACTCCACACAAGCCTTCAATATAGCACCTTAACTCCACACAAGCCGTCAAGAGGGCATCTTAACTCCACAATATAGAAGCCGTCAAGAGGGCACCTTAACTCCACACAAGCCTACAGGATAGTACCTTAACTCCACATAAGCCGTCAAAAGGGCATCTTAACTCCACAAAAGCCGTCTAGAGGGCATCTTAACTCCACACAAGCCGTCAAGAGGGCATCTTAACTCCACACAAGCCTACAGGATAGTACCTTAACTCGACACAAGCCTACAGGATAGTACCTTAACTCAACACAAGCCTACATGATAGTACCTTAACTCCACACAAGCCTACATGATAGTACCTTAACTCGACACAAGCCTACAGGATAGTACCTTAACTCCACACAAGCCTACAGGACAGTACCTTAAATCGACACAAGTCTACAGGATAGTACCTTAACTCGACACAAGCCTACAGGATAGTACCTTAACTCCACACAAGCCTACAGGACAGTACCTTAACTCCACACAAGCCGTCAAGAGGGCATCTTAACTCCACACAAGCCTACAGGATAGTACCTTAACTCCACATAAGCCTACAGGATAGTACCTTAACTCCACACAAGCCTACAGGACAGTACCTCAACTCCACATAAGCCGTCAAGAGGGCATCTTAACTCCACACAAGCCTACAGGATAGTACCTTAACTCCACACAAGCCTACAGGACAGTACCTTAACTCGACACAAGCCTACAGGACAGTACCTTAACTCCACATCACAACAACCCCCACCACACGTAAACGTTCTTATCAATTAACAATTTTATTTGCTACAACGATTAGGGCTTGCTTGTGTAAGAAAACAATAACAAGTGGGAGATAAAGTTGACCAGTTTTTTTAAAATTATTATTATTATTCTTATTCTCCCACTTTCTCTTTGTTCTAATAATAACACATTCTTCCAAATGTTTGCTATCTGTCTAGTTTTTTTCCCCCTGTTTTATATAGGCTTTGTTGAGAATACCATGGACAGCTAAGAAGAGTAATGAAAACGTTCTGAAAGAGGTCAAAGCAAAACGGGAGCTAATTTCCAATATTAGGAAGAAACAATAATAATTTTTTGCCATGTAATGAGAAGAGAACAAGTGGAATATATTGTAACAACTGGAAAAATTGAGGGGTGAAGAGATAGAGGGAAGCAAAGAGAAAAAAATACCAGACAGCTTAAGAGAATGGCTTGGCAGAAGGTCAACAACAGAAATGATAAATAACTGAAGATCTAAAGTTGTGGAGAGACATGATCACCTATGCCAGCAGGACCGGTACTTGATGATGATGATATAGGCTTATTGTTTATTTGCAAACCATACCGCCATTCTGTTCCTCTTGTGCAGTTAAGTGACTCCGACAACATATTCAACTGTAATTTTTTTCAATATAGATATTTTATATTCGCTTAATTGTTCATTTATTTACCTTTAATGATCGCTGCATTGGCAAAAGCAATCCTCCATATAATTAAATCATTAATCTGGGAGAACAGTCTGGAGGGGACATTGCAGATTTACTTTAGAGCATCGATCATGTCTACAACAAGTACGTTTTCTTCCCTGTCACTCAGGACTTATATAACACAACGATGGTCGTAGAATTAGCACTGAATGTCCAGGAAATTACACACTAAAGAACTAATATTTTGGTTGACTTTATGGACATTATACCCAGGCAACTTAGTGTAAATTATATGTGTTCTTGATTGGAGTTTACACAAAAAATGATAAATATTACATTTAGTGCGGTACGGTAAAAGTAAGGTGGATCATAAAGAAAATATAATAAAATGATATGGTTGCAGCTTTACGTATGGTGGACAAAACAAAATCAAAACGATTTTGCGGCATAGTAGGCCTTCATCTGGAATATGGAATACACACACGTTACACACAGCTACGCATACCACACCACACACACAATGTAAAAGTGATTAATTTATCATCAGAAGTGTAGACATTGATATCTTCCAAAATATTGAGAACCAGAAATACCGCTTTATGATGTTAATAACAAGTGTAAACAAGTAAAGACCCCCGTCACGCCACGTGGCGTATTGGGAATATGGTTTTAGTGACCATAATATTTATAGACCTTCGGCACATCATTTTTGGGGTAATGTGGTCGGTATTAAAGCGTGCCGCTTTATTTTCCCAGAAAAAAAAAATCATTTACCCATTTAAGGCTGGGTGAACCTGGAAGCCGTCGATTAGGATCGAACCCGACCTCTTGTCCTTAGTAGTCCAGTTCACTAACCACTGAGCTATCGCGGCTCCCATTGATGGTGATAAACTTGATGGGTTTTTTTTTTTTGGTGTTCGCCAGCTTTCACCCCTGCAGACTAGGAACTGAATTGTGTGTGTTAATCAATTTTACCATGGCAGTCATGTGCACAGGGGTCTCTCGCCGTACAGGCAGATAACTCTGTCTACGGAGGTACTTATATTTTTCCATCATAAAAAAATCACAAATAAAAACCCCAAATGGTTCAGACGGGATTTGAACTCACAACCTCTCTGTCTTAGGGCCGGCGTCTTGCCTCGAGAACAACCAGTCCCCCATTTGATGATGATGAAGCTAATAATAATGATGATGGTGCTAATAATAATGATGTTGAACTTAATAATAATGATGTTGGAGCTAATGATAAAGATGATGGAGCTAATGATAATGATGATGAAGCTAATGATAATGATGATGAAGCTAATGATAATGATGATGGAGCTAATGATAATGATGATGGTGCTAATGATAATGGTGATGGAGCTAATAATAATGATGATGGAGCTGTAATAATAATGCTGATGAGACTAATGATAATGATGATGAAACTAATGATAATGATGATTGAACTAATGATAATGATGATTGAACTAATGATAATGATGATGAAACTAATGATAATGATGATGAAACTAATGATAATGATGATGAAACTAATGATAATTATCGACAACTGGAAAATAAAGGTTAATCCAGTGGTATCCAAAACTTCCGTTGATCAACTCTCTTTTTCTTGCATTGAATTATGTGTCGGCATTGGATATCATGGGAGCCGCGATAGCTCAGTGGTTAGTGAGCAGAACTACAAAGGATAAGGGGTAGGGTTCAATCCCAACCGACGGCTTCCGAGTTCACCCAGCCTTAAATGGGTACCGAATTTTTTTCTGGGAATGTAAATCAGCACGGGCGTAATACCGACCACATTACCCAAAAAAACATGTGCTGAAGGTCTGTAAAATATAGGGTCACTAACACCATATTTCCCTATACGCCACTTGGCGTGACGGGGGTACTTTACATTTTTTATTGGATGCCCTACAAAAATGCATAAATACTTTATTTCAACGTTGAAATGTTATCGTGGATGTTTTTATTTCTTTGTGAGAGAGTATCCGATAGCGAGATACTTTCAGGCCATTAATCTCAAACAGCGCTGGCTATGATTTTGTCAGGTGTAATTAGTCCTATAATATACCAGAACCCCCATCCCCGAAACAATTCCCAGGGACTGTTAGTTAAAAGGTCGGATAAGAGTGGATGACCAATACAAAGATTCAAAGACACACCGACAATAGATATCCACTTACCATTGCCTCCTTGCTACCAGCTTTACCGCAGCACTGCAATTATTTTCCTGCTCCCTACTTATTTTATACCGCTTCTACTTTGTGTTTGTCTAATCTCATCCATTATTCTGTGTTCTAATTTGTTAGACTCAACACAATGGGGACTGGTTGGTCTCTAGGCAAGGCGCCGGCCTAGAGAAGGAGAGGTTGTGAGTTCAAATCCCGGCTGTACGGGGATTTTTATGTATAATTTCTCTCTACGACAACCACCCCTGGACTCAGCAGCGAGCGGCCCGGCTTGAAACGTCAGTCACTCATCGGTGGTAAAAAAATATGAGTAACTCTGAAGTCGCAGTTATCTGCCTGTTCGGCGAGGGACCATTGTGTACACGGCTACCATGGTAAAATGGATTAATACGCAAAATTCAGTTCCTAGTCTCTAGGGACTTCGTCAGAGGTAAAAGCTGGCGAACGAAAATAAAAAAAATAGACTCATCACCATAAGAATCTGTGTTTCATCGTTTGTTGTTTCGTTTTCTGAAGAAGGCCTTTAGGTCGAAACGTCAGAATTCTGTTGAGTTCCTCTTTTGTAAAGCTGTCACCATACCTTGTAGGAGTGTACGTTACGCCCCACCACTGACTCCTCCCTATTCACTTTTTTTACTGAAAACGAGAGGTTCGTCCAGAATTATAATTTGTGTCGTGAAACACTGCAGGCACTGTGCAAAGTCTGAGGACTCTAAAGTTAATAGCAGTGAATTGTTCGACATGGGAAGTTTTTTTTTTAATTTTTAAATTTTATTTTTAACGTTCTGATTCGAGAGAAACTAACAAACTAAACTGTGACATCAACAATAGCTGGCAAAGGAAAATACGAGATTTAATCTATAACTTGAAGAAGAAAAATACTACATTTAATCTATAACTTGAAGAAAAAAAATACTACATTTAATCTATAACTTAAAGAAGAAAAATACTACATTTAATCTATAACTTGAGAAGAAAAAAAATACTATATTTCAAGTTAAGGTGGAGAAGAAAGATGCTACATTCCACGTTTAGATGGGAAAAGAATGAAACTACATTTCATACTCAACTGGGGGGGGGGGGGGGGGGGGAAAGATACTACATTTCAATATAAGCTGGGAATAGAAAGATAATAATTTTAACCTTGGCTTGGAGAAGAAAGATACTACATTTTAACCTTAGCTGGGAGAAGAAAGATACTACATTTTAACCTTAGCTGGGAGAAGAAAGATACTACATTTTAACTTTAGCTGGGAGAAGAAAGATACTACATTTTAACCTTAGCTGGGAGAAGAAAGATACTAAACTACCACTTTAATTTGGAGAATAAAAATACTACATTTTAATTTTAGCTGGGAAAAGAAAGATACTATATTTCAACTTAAACTGCAATAAGGAAGATCCTAAATTTAAACCTTAGCTGGGAGAAGAAAGATGCCATATATCAACTTGAGCTGGATGAAGATCTGTGCTATATTTTAACCTTAGCTGGGAAAAGAAAGATACTACATTCTAGAAGCTGCTGTAAGAGGCAAGATGCTACATTCATGACGTATTTCATTCCTTCTGCATTTGCCCGACGACTTCTCCTATTAGTCACTTCCTTAAAGAGCGATCATTAAATACATCGTATTGTGGTTTATAGCTTGCTAATGCCCTTTTCGACCAGGCACATGCGACGTCAGCGTGACATTTTTGGGTACCAGCATGCCTCTCTTTTTAAATCACTACTTACCTCTATAAACGTACATTCAGAAAGTACATTTCTGGTTCGATTCAGAAAGGTCACAGCGGCTTCTTGAAGTAGAATCTCCATCATTTCTGGTTCACTAATTCTGACGTAATCGGTCTACTATGAGTCACTGACTGTTTTCAGCTTTTGCGCACGAAGAAGATAAAGGCCAGATATTTGGGGAAAAAAATCACAAAATTTCTGCAACGGCACGGACAATCAGTGCCACCAAAGAAACAATAATATAATAGGAAGCCGCGATAGCTCAGTGGTTAGTGAACTGGACTACTAAGGACAAGACATCGGGTTCGATCCTGATCGACGGCTTCCAGTTCACCCAGCCTTAAATGGGTTGCGGATTTTTTTTTTCTGTTAAAGTAAAGCGGCACGGGCGTAATACCGACCATATTCCCCAAATAAATCATGAAGCCGAAGGTCTATAACAATTATGGTCACTTACACCATTTTCCCCATACGCTACTTGGCGTGATGGGGCTCTTTACTTTTTTTATCGAAGAAAAATAATAATTAATTAATATTATTGTGAGTGAAAAGTTCCGAGGCGACAGATATACCACTAACGTCAGAGATGTGTTTAGAACGCTCGGAAAAATCCACAAATAAGGTTGCTTTGCTTAGTTGGCAGTATCCTGTAACGCAAAGCCTCTCGTGGCAAAGAGCAGTGTCGAGAAGTACAGGTTCGATTATGCTTCTGGCAGAGGCGTAGCTAGGAATTTTAGCCCCCGGGTACAAAGTCAGTTCCCCTTCTTGACAAGCGGTGAGCCATAAGGAGGTCCGTCATGCTTTCCCGGAAATGTTTTAAGTTTTAAAACATGAACACCTTTTTTCAATGGCATATTTTTAGTGGATGAAGAAGATGAAACAAGTAAAATAATTAAGGCAACATTAGTCAATTTGATGCCCCCCAGATGTTGCGTCCAGTAACAGATGTCCCTCTATGTCAACCCTTTGCTACACCACGGCCTGTCTATTGTTCTGTGTGTTCTCTATAGTTGTTTATTTGTGAATTTTTCTGAGTGTTGTAAACATACCTGTTCCCCTCTGAAATTAGTCATTGCCACTCACCTGGCTAAAGTGTCTGCAGCTTCCTTGGACGCATCACGATACACGTGCATAGGATAAGACAAGAGAAGGTCGGCAAAGATGTGAGCGATAACAGCCAGACAAATCACTACGCCACTTCCGCTTCCGGCTTCTAATGCTACTGTGAAGTAATGTAGTGTTAAACCATTTTCTCGTTTCCCGGTATTAGCCACAGATCGGTACTTACTTTACACTTACCACGGATGTACTCAAAGGGAAGAAAACTACTCCCAGCTCAGCAGAAACTGCGACTATTGCGTGATGGAATATGCATGGTGCCACACTAGTTCCTGTTGAGGATTTTTCCACTGATCAGACTTCTGAGGATGTAGCTCTAGATTCATGACGTCATGTTGACTAATGTAGCTAGTTGTTGTTGCACGCACTGGAGAGCTCCTAAAAACAAATTCGCAAATTTGTGTTGGTTCCGGGGCGTAATACTAACGCTAGGCTTTGTTCTTCGATCAGGGAAAATAACTGTAACATAAGCAAACAAAAATAATTAAAAAAGAGAGACAAATTAGTGTTAGTGGATAGATAGAGCATGATTCGTTTTGGTTGATTGGTAAAAGAAAGTGTCCTCGATTATCGTGGTAGTTCCTGTCGTTAATTCGTTAAGTTCCAGGCAAACACGACTTTAACTAAAACAATGTTAGGTGACAACAATTTTACTGCAAAGAATGGAAGAAATGAGCTTTGTCACGCTTATAGGGAATATTAGGTTAGTGCCAATATTTTAATGTTACCATTGACATATATTTAGGTACGAAGATGCAGACCTTCATTAATGGGTACTAGTTCAGAATAAAAGGATAGAAATGACAGGACAAAATCACTAACGTAGAATTATGAAAAAGCCAAATACCATTTGACAAAAAGATACAACGAAGACGATGGGGCTCATTTATTTTGGAAAGGATACGTGCTGCGGAAGCCAACAGAGAGTATAACACGACATGCCATTTTTCGAATCCCCACGGGAAGAAACAAAGCGGAAGACCAAAATATTCTTGGAGAAAACAGGTGAAAGCAGAAATGAAGATAACGTGGAAGACATAGAATGATCTTAAAAGAATGGCAAGAAACAGAACTGTTTGGAAAGTGTTGGAGATGTATGATTCACAAGGAGTTGAAAGGTAGAACTAGAAAAAGAAGATATATTTAGGTAACGTGGTCAGCACTACACCAATGCAGACTTTCTGCGCAAGAAGTATTACCCAATGAAGCAGAGTAAACATAGAAGACTTTGCTTTGGATGGAGTCCGACATGTTGCCCTCAGTTGACCCTTGATCCAGACGTTAATAATTTTTCCATATTTACGCTACGCCACTTCTGTTACAAGTTAACTTCGTTCCGGATTATTAGCTCATATTTTTTTGGTAACATTGCCACGCGTTGTTCGTACACTTGTAGACTGTTATGTCCACAGCCCGCTGAACTATAAATCTCGTTAACACATCTAACTTACCGTCAAGTGTAATAGATTTCTCTTCCTGAAAATATACGTGAGAAATAAAGTTATGATGAATATTCTACACAAGTCTGACATATAATGCATAGGAAAAATATTTAAAAATTTAGAAAAAATAGAAAAAAACACTATAGTTAAAGCTTTATGTAATAAGTGGACGACACAAATTTTAACAACGTTTCGGCTCAATAGGCCTTCAGCAGAAAACAAAACATACAACACAAACAGAGATATGTGTTTAAAATAAAATAATAATAATAAAATAATAATTTCTAACTAGAATAAGAAGTAAACATAAACATAAAATGTGTACCCTGTACACTGCGCTGTGTCCAGAAGGAAAGTGAACGTTAGTGCGCACGGAGTACGTGTGCATGCACCCATGTGAAAATGTGCGCACACAGTACGCATAACCGGAAGTTTCCACACACAGGTCCGTGGTCATACACAAAGTGCAAAGAACAGGCCAGCAGAATACAGGGTACCCGAGAAGAGGAACGATTGAGATGTCGCAGAGTGAGGTAAGAGATATAGGGGGCAGCCGAAGTATTGCAGTGTGGTCTAGTAGAGGTGAGATGTGAATAGTGTAGCATGTGTACATACTAATGTACTCAAACATGAGCAACAGAAAATATGCAATAGATAAGGAACAGCCACAGGGAAACTATGTGTATGAGTGTAATACGTTAATGCCTCGTGGGGTCAGCAAACCCAAATTAGCTTAATTAAAATTTACTCCAGTTTCTTATTTTTATGCATTTATATGTACTTTTTTTGCTTTAGCCATATTATGCATAGTAGAGTAGATTTTGTACTCATGAATAAATATTACATTTCAAATTATGTAATGCTGAACTATTAACCCTTTCACAACCATAAGGATTTAGAAGCAATACAAAGGTTTTAACCATTTAAGCGACCTTATTTTGTATCTATTTAAGATAAAACAATATCATTTCATGAAAAACAAATTGTAGGTTTTATGCAATTCTATGGGACTTGTGCGTACTTCTGGTGCTCAAGGGATGCATCAAATTAAATGTCTAACATTTATAAACTGACTTCCGCTACATTTTACTAAACATAGTACATACATCAACAAAAATAACAACAATGAAAAATAAGGATATATACTATAATTTAAATAAATAAAAATTAGTAGATTAGTATTTTATTTATGGTATTCAGCGCAATAATTGATGTATTTTGTATTGCAATGGTGAATGTTACTTATGGGTTATTAGCGCGATTGCCAATATTACCTTAAGTATAGTTAGCACATCGTGTATAGGTATTCGCCTTCACTATTGTATGTGAAGACATGAAAGGTTTCAGAGATAAATATCTTGTACTTTCACCGCTGTAGGTATGCCCTCTTCCACGAAGAGAAATCGCTAATAAAAGATTGAGATAAGACTTGTCTGTACTCGAGGCAAGTTAGTAAAGGGGGCAAAGCACGTGCATTTTCGTTCAGTTTTGTGTAATTGATATAAGCATCACAGCTATATTAGAAGACTGACAAATCGACGGAGTAGTTCTTCAGTGTTGAATTACCATCCATTTCACAGAAAACCTTGCGCTGCTCCATAAGTACAGTACTATCCATGTTTTTGTTGTTCTTTATGACAACATCATGGCACTCATTTGTCCTTTTAGTTGTCCAAGAAACTTTCAACATTCTTCTGAGAACCTAGAGGGAAGGTGCAGAATAGTTTAGGAAATGACGGCAATTCCTTTCAGCAGATTCTTTTTTGAGAAAAAAGCTGTTTAGATGATCCATGACAAGCCTGACTTTATAGGCGCTGTTATAGCGTTACTTCTTCCTTCTTGGGTATCGATATGTTCTTTGAATAAATTCTACAAAATGTAATCTTTCTGATTTAAATTGTTGACACCTTTTTCTTGACATGTTTGTCATTATAATATGACAAAAAAGATGCAAAAGTAGGTAACATTTTTTTTAAAATTCATTACAACAACGAGTAATTTTCTTTAAAATGTATCCCTTGACGCCCACGACACCGGCGCCCCTTTTTTTCATTTTTATGAAATATTAATTCAAAGTTTTATTGCAAAATATAATAAAACTATAATTTACTTAACAACTGGAAAAATTGAGGGACGAAGAGATAGAGGGAAGCAAAGAAAAAAAATAACAGACAGCTTTAAGAGAATGGCTTGGCAGAAGGTCAACAACAGAAATGATAAATAGCTGCCGAGATCGAAGGTTGTGGAGCGACATGACCACCTACGCCAGTAGGCCCGGTACTTGATAATGATGATGATAATTTACTTACCATCGAATGAAAAAATCACACCAGAAACAGATAAGAAATAATGTTCTATATAGAAACACTTAGGGAAAAACTTTGACTACGCCATTCTCTGGAATGTCCGACTTGCCACAACTATTTCTCTTGACAGATGACAATTGTCCCGGGTTTCAAGTAATAAAATTATGAAGGAAAAAAAAACATCATGGATTACGTATTTGCTGACTAAAAAAATATTTAAATAATGTCGTTTTACGTATGTGGTCCAGATTTTATTTTTGGGCACATGTGTCCC
The DNA here is from genome assembly GCA_032433765.1 of Megaustenia siamemsis. Lineage (NCBI taxonomy): Eukaryota > Metazoa > Mollusca > Gastropoda > Stylommatophora > Ariophantidae > Megaustenia > Megaustenia siamemsis. Next base: position 179,389,617 of record JAVIAB010000092.1, read on the forward strand.
TTGGTCCTGATAGCGTTAACGAAAGATCAATGTTAAAGATACTGCCGGGTATTGAAAGCAAACACAAATATAACGAACACATTGTTTGTTTTCTTTTCTCCGTAAATATGATGAACATAAAACAAACAGTATGGATAAGATGTAATATGTCCATCTCATGTGTCCATCTTTCTATTTTTACAACATTTTCCCACTACTGGGCTTTGCTGGGGAGGAGGGGAGGGGGACTTATAGAACCGGAATCCGCTTGTCCAGGGCAGTACTGCACAACGAGGTGTTCGAGTCTTTGTTTTAATTTCACCCTCGATCATCATCAAGTACAGGGCCTGCTGGCGTGGGTGATCATTTCTCTCCACAACTTTCGATCTCGATAGATATTTGTCATTTTTGTTGTTGACCTTCTGCCAAGCCATTCTCTTAAGCTGGTTGTGGCGATTCATGATTGTACAAAGAAGTTACGACGGTGGTTTTCTGTTGCCTTCCGTCATTTTCTTTACGGTTGGCTCTGCTGGCCTTTGATTAAAAAGTCTCACCCACAAGTCAGTGGGGTTGTTTTACTTCGGGGTACCCTCCCTTAGACTTTTACTCTCCCGAGCTTACCTGCAAGGCAACCGGGCAGCCACAGGTTGTACTGTTTACTGCACACAGTAGCAGATAAAATTACCCGACCTAACAACCTATCATCCCCGAAATAAAGAAAAAAAAACGTGTGTCCGTACCAGGATTCGAATCGGCGTTTTCCGGGTTTGGGGCCCGACAAGTTATCGATTCAACTACCCGGACCCCTATTTGTTGAGCAAACTTGTCTCGGTAAAGAGCTTATGTCCAGAATAAGAAAAAATCACAAACGAGTGAAACATTATTTTGTTTGAAGATTATAGACCAAACAACAACAATATCACCATCATTATCATCAAATATGTCTGCAGGCGTATGTGATCAAGTCTCTTCAAAACTGTTTACATCTACAGTTATTTATAATTTCTGTTGTTGACTTCCTACCAAACGAAGCTTTTAAACTGTCTCGTATCTTTTCTATCTGCTTCCTTCTGTCTCTTTTTCCTCTTGAATTTATATGTTGTCACAATACATTACAGTTGTTCCCTTCTCATAACATGGGGGCCACACAATGATGAATGGGAGCCACAAAAAGATGGAATGGAGCCAGAAATTAATGGACGGGAGTCATAAAACGATGAATGGGAGCCATACAATTACGACTATTTCCACCTTATGTCGGATATAAGCTGCCCTTTGTTTTTTATTTGGCCACTTTTAGAACGTCAGCATTACTCTGTTTAGCTGCCCATGTTATTCTCAGAATTCTATTAAACCACATTTCTGTGGCCTTCAACTATTCTCTTGTCTACTTTTAGATTATCTATGTTTCATATCAACTCAACAAAACACACAAGCAATCTTTTTCTTATTTCAACTGGCAAAAATTGTTTGCCTAATATTTTTCTTACTTTTCTTTGATGAAGTCATTTCCAAAACTATTCTGCACCTTCCCTCTATCTATCATCTGAAGTTACATAGCTCCTACGTTTTTGAATTCATTGACTAGTTTAATCATCACCATCATCATCATCATCATCATCATCATCATCATCATCATCATCATCATCATGTGCTATACCGGTTGGCGTAGGCGATTTTGTCCTTTCACAATTTTCTGACCACAGTACACCATATCAATTCTGTTATTAAAGTTGTTCGTGCCATGACACCAAGCTGTCTAGTATCTCACTCTTTGTCGTCAGCAATATATCTTTCACTGTACTTTGTCAGATATAACCAAGTACTCCAACTTTCCTCCTCTGAAGATGTGCCCGAAAATGTCGGTTGTTTCTTTCTGATGTTTTTTAGGAGCTCCCTTTTTGTGTTGGCCTCTTTGAAAATGTCTTCGTTGGTCTTTTTAGCTGTACAAGGAACTCTCAACATTCTTCTGTGATATCCCATCTCTGTGACCGCTAATCGTCTTTTCATTTATTTGTCTTCTGTGTACGATTGGCTTCCAAAGGTCAGAATTTGTTTTATATAGAACAGATTAACTCTTGTTCTCACTTCTATTGACATGGAATAGTTTATTACTGTCCCAATTATTTTAAATTTGCGTTTAGAAGATGCCCTTTTCTTTTTTGCAACCATCACTTGTGTGTTTTTGTCGTTGAGGTTGACGCCTCTACTTTAACTTTCCATTATTAGAATGTCAGCCTTTTTCTGTAACTAATTTTCTTTCTTATCAACTAAGACTGCATCATCAGAATACCTAAAGGTTCTTTATATTATAGCCACCGATTGATACTCCGGGTAAGTCCTGTAGGACAAATTTGAAGTTAGCCCAGTGCGCCAAATACTTGGGCACAATAAAAACATCAGATGGAAGATGCACCACAGAAATAAAGAGTTTAAGTCAATACATGTAAGAAAGATAGTTCCTCGGTGCTATATAGAGTCGGTTGTGACCAATGGATGCGAATCATGAAGAGTAGACAAACAAATGAAAAGATCATTAGAGATCACAGTGTTTGGATTTCTCAGAAGAATGTTGGAAGTATCTTGGACAGCTAAAAGGACAAATGAGGAGCAAATAAAACACAAAAAAGGAGCTCCTAAAATCATCAGAAAGAAACAATCAACATTTTTCTAGCACATAGCACATCGCGATAAGTGGAAATTTGGAATATATGGTTACAACGGGCAGGATACAGGGAAAGAAAGATCGCAGACGACAAAGAGAGAATATATTAGATAGTTTGGTGTCATGGCATGGAAAACAGTCAACAACAGAACTAATACGATGCACAATGGGTAGAAGATTGTGAAAGGACTTGATAGCCTACGCTAACCGATATGGAACATAATGATTATGATACATGTTAAATCAATCTGGTGATAAGGTGGTAACACATACCTTGCTGAACAACTGTTTTTTTTTTCTTAGATCTTTACTGCCAACATTTATGTTGTGTACAATTGTCATTATTTCTGGGTGCTTTTTACTTTTCCAGGTGCTTAGTTGTAATCAATAACAAATAAATAAAAAAAAAAGTCAAGCTCCCCGTCACGCCAAGTGGCGTATAGTGAATATAGTGTTAGTGACCATACTTTTTATAGACCTTCGGCACATGATTTTTGAGGTAATGTGGTCGGTATTACGCCCGTGCCGCTTCACTTTCCCAGAAAAAAAACTCCGGTACCCATTTAAGGCTGGGTGAACCCGGGAGCCGTCGATTTCTTGTCCTTTGTAGACCAGTTTACTAACCACTGAGCTATAGCAGCTCCCATAATAAAAGATAAACTTGGATAATTTATATGGTTCTTTCTACTAATGATCTTATTATGCATTTGGCGTTTCGCTCTATCTTCTCAGTGCTGAAGTCTTTTAATAATGATTACTTGACTCTGGTCCTGACTCAGTAACAGTTTCTCGCGTTATTTATTTTATTGTTAAAAAATCAATCAATGGCAAACAAATAAACTGTTAAATAGTGTAGCTGAATATATTAAATCCGTTAAGCCTTAAATTGACATAATACGCCATTATTATTTGAAATACTTAACCGGCGTAAACCTGTTGAGATTTACTTTTCACATGAAAAAACACACATTTTCTATTTTTACTTTCTTGTGCCTACTTTCATGTAACAACTTTCATGTAACTACTTTCCTGTACCTACTTTCATGTGACTACTTTCATACAACAATTTTCTTTTATAATTGTCAACCTATGTCATTTTTGACAGGAATTTGGTTTTGATAAATAACAAATGGTTATCTTTGACACCATAGAGAAGCCGCTCTGCAAAAACAACATCCAGCATAAGTCACTAATATTTACCAAACTACTGACTTACCATGATTGCTTGCTAACAACCATCTGTCAAGACACCAACGGCCATATTTATTTATATTTGCATAGCATGCCACCAACATTTAATCTTGTGAGTATTAGCCCATAAGATGAACCAATGGTAAGAGAATTTATCTACAGACCACTGTATCCTCACCATTAATAAATGTCTTTAAATACATATATTATTTAAAGGGAGGTATGGACACGAGATTTTTAGTAATCATTGGGCTCTGAGAATCTTCCTTCTTACAGTAGCTATAGTAATTAGCCAATATTACAAGGAGCAATTACATCAATATCCTTCATTTCGCCTACATATAAAAAAGCATATCAAGGAATTGATAAAAAACATTACACATCATCTGCACACACTCTATTTCTATGAAGGTACCAAACTGTGGAATACACGTGACTGGTTCTCTTAACGGAGCCACCCTGAAAGAAGAAACTTCATCCAATCCTTCAACTGCATGTCCAAGTAATCAATACCGGGGGTTTACAAATTGTGGATATTTCTTTTGAAGGGAAAGAATGCAGGCAGGAACCGAAAGGTTAACATTTGGAACAGTGCTCATCAAACTGTGCTCCGCAAACGCATTTTAGGGCCTCCGCGAATGTTATTATCGTTATCATCAATTGCCATGCCCGGCGTAGGCAATGTTTCTCCTTAAACCTCTACCCACAGTGCAACTCTTCGCCGCCTTTGTCATCATCATGATTGAGTGCCTTCTCCGCAGCGAAGGCTGGCTACCATGGATCGCCATTCTGCTCTGTTTCTTGCTTTGATGGTGCAGGCTGTCATAGATTGACTTGTCCATCTTTTGATGTTACTCGTCCATATTAGTCTTGGTCTGCCTCTTTTACCTTGTATTTTCCCTTCCAATATTACTTTTAGTAGGCTGTTGTGTCTTTTAACATGCTCCAAAAATTTAATTTGTTTTGTCTTAATTGTATTTATTAGTTCTCTTTTTATTTTCAGTTGTTTTAAAACTTCATCGTTTGTTTTCTTTTCTTTCCATCCAATTCTACCTATTCTTCTATAGATTCACATTTCAAAGGCTTCAATTTTCTGTTCTGTTTTCTTGTCTAATGTCCACCGCCGCTTTTGTACCACAATGTTGAGTTTCCTCATAAACTCTCTAATAGTATTTATCTGTGTTGCTCGAGATCTCTCTTTCCCTCTTTTCTTTGGAGCTTTGTAAAACAAGAATACCCAGAAGTAGGCAAGAAGGCCCTACAAGTTTTTATTCTTTTTCCGACTACCTACTTACGTCAGATCAAATTTTCAGCATTAGCAGTCATCAATAGCAAATACAGATCACATCTGGACTCTGAGAAAGAGATTAGTATAGCAATTTCCAAACTTGGGCCCAGATCTGAAGACCTAATGAGGATGAAATAAGATCACTGACTTTGTTACAGGATACAAATATCACAATGTAACTTGATTCAGTTATTTTTAAATTTTCAAATACAGAAATAACATTGATCTATTTAATTTATACCCAAAACGTTACTTTATTTACCTCAACAATCAATATAACCTGTTAAAAATGCCGTTAAAATACTATTAAAATACGTTTTTCTTAACACTGTTGATATAAGATGCTGGCGTGGTGATTTATGGTTAAGAGTTCGGCCTTCACTTAGGAAGCCGCGATAGCTCAGTGGTTAGTGAACTGGACTACAAAGGAAAAGATGTAGTGTTCGATCCCAACCGACGGCTTACTGGTTCACCCAGCCTTAAATGGGCACGGGATTTTTTTCTGGGAAAGTAAAACGGCACGGGCGTTATACCGACCACATTACCCCAAAAATCATGTGCCGAAGGTCTGTTAAATGTATGGTCACTAACACCATATTCCCTATACGCCATTTGGCGTGACTGGTTTTTTTTTTTTATTAAAAAAAAATGTTCGGCCTCTGTTCACCGAAAATGTTTGACGACCGCTGTCTTGGCGCATTCAGTTCGCATGTAACAAGTCAGTAAATCAAGATCTAAGGCCCCCTTAACTAAATCTGATGTGATTATTCCTCCATCTTCTCCGTCATTTCCTTAACTCTGAGGGGAATGGGCTGATATATTCTTATTTCTTCCAGAATATTCTTAACACTGAGTTTCAGCAACCTCGTGAACTGAGGACATGTCCGGCAAAATAAGAACAGATGGCAGCCCTAACCATGAGAGAAGTTCTCAGAAAAAACAGTGCCTCACGGTCGTTCGTAAAGATCGGCATCAGCCTTTTCTAGCATCCTTGAAGGCGTGTCACCATTATAAATATATGAGTTAGAAGAGTGGGAATATAGATACAGCCTCAGGGAAAAATACAAGTAGATGTAGATAAAACCTTAGAGATGAAAACATGATATAGATAAAATGTTCTATCTAAAATCACGATGTAGATAAAACATCAGAGATAAAAACAAGATGTAGATAAAACATCAGAGATAAATACAAGGAGATGTAGATAAAACGTCATAGATAATTACAAGGAGATGTAGATAAAACATCAGAGATAAATACCAGGAGATGTAGATAAAACGTCAGAGATAATTACAAGGAGATGTAGATAAAACGTCATAGATAATTACAAGGAGATGTAGATAAAACATCAGAGATACTTACAAGGAGATGTAGATAAAACGTCATAGATAATTACAAGGAGATGTAGATAAAACATCAGAGATAATTACAAGGAGATGTAGATAAAACATCAGAGATAAATACCAGGAGATGTAGATAAAACGTCAGAGATAATTACAAGGAGATGTAGATAAAACGTCATAGATAATTACAAGGAGATGTAGATAAAACATCAGAGATAAATACCAGGAGATGTAGATAAAACGTCATAGATAATTACAAGGAGATGTAGATAAAACATCAGAGATAATTACAAGGAGATGTAGATAAAACGTCATAGATAATTACAAGGAGATGTAGATAAAACATCAGAGATAATTACAAGGAGATGTAGATAAAACATCAGAGATAAATACCAGGAGATGTAGATAAAACGTCAGAGATAATTACAAGGAGATGTAGATAAAACGTCATAGATAATTACAAGGAGATGTAGATAAAACATCAGAGATAAATACCAGGAGATGTAGATAAAACGTCAGACATAATTACAAGGAGATGTAAACGTCAGAGCAGTAATAGCGTCACCACCGTCACTTCAACATTTGAAAACAAAAGAACAAACATTATCAACGTGACAAGCCCCATACAAAAACATAAGACAAGCTACATACAAAAACATAAGACAAGCCACATACAAAAACATAAGACAAGGCACATACAAAAACATAAGACAAGCCACATACAAAAACTCCCACAACTCTCAAGTTGGAAGCTTCACGTGACATCTTTCATAGACTCTACCAAACACATGAAGCTCACTCAATATAGGTATCGATTACATATTGATGAGACATTAGGTCCACTCTGAGAGGCTTTCTTCTCTCCCAGGAGCCGAATCACCGAGGAGCCATATAATATCGCATTTGTCCGTTTATTAACTCAGTAACTAATTTAATTGTGTTCAATGATACCAATGGTCCAGTTTCATGATTCTCTTTTACCACGGCCAGTAAACACCTATTTTTTCACGTACACACACACGCACACACACACACACACACTCACTATGGAATTTTAAAAAGAAATAGTACAAGTGGCATCATAAGTCACGGTCTGAGAGGTGAGTAGGCTCGCTACTGAGTTCCAGCGGGTTTGTTCAATTCCCATATATTAAAGTCACCTGATTTTTCCACACTTTCCTGGTACAGATATAAACATAACGACTATTTGTGAAATGTACCTTATGTTAGTTTGCCATTCGATTATATAGTTTCAAACACGTTTAGAGGAATTGAAATACTTGTTCTAGTTGTTCCACTTACAGTGCAGGGAAAGAGGTATGTTTACAACACTCGGAAAAACGTTTATAGAGCTAAACGTTAGAAAAAACTATTTGGAAATAGTTAGAATGATCTTCTTCTTCGAAGACTTCTGGATAGAGTCGCTTCAAGCATCGAAACTCAAGATGCGAGGCGGCATTCCTCACCTTCCGAGAGTACTACCCTGGTACCCATTTCTGTCAGCGGCTCGGTCGACCGCGGGGGTATTGTTGTTCCAACCGCGAGTACAACTCACACTGCTTCCAGCGGGAATGGAACACAGGTTGTCCGAACGTCGGTAGCCCAGTCGGGTGGTTTTCTCAACTAGGTTTCCGAAACCCACCACTCTGAACTGTAAATCTGACATAATAAAGCTGGCAACAAAATTGTGTTTACAACTCCATCATAACTACACTCACATGAAGGAAATCGACGGTCCACTATAATTTAACAGATCTATTACCAAACATATCAGATCAGATCAATATCCCGTAGGCCAAGAGTTAATTATATCAATATTTCAATTAAAACTCAAAACCTGTATACTAGGCAGCGACATCAATAGTTCACGGTCTATGTTCCAGTCGCTCTATAAATGTTAACTTTGTCCCTTAACAAAAGTGGGATTTAACGACATTCAAGCTTATTTATTTTGAAATAAGATATAATAATATGATAATAATATAATAATAATAAGATGTATATTGACGTATTCTTCTTCTTCTTCTACCTTTTTTAGCTCCCTGTGGAGCATAGGTCTTCAACAAACACTGTCAGCTCCCTGTGGAGCATAGGTCTTCAACAAACACTTTCAGCTCCCTGTGGAGAATAGGTCTTCAACAAACACTTTCAGCTCCCTGTGTAGCATAGGTCTTCAACAAACACTTTCAGCTCCCTGTGGTGAATAGGTCTTCAACAAACACTTTCCAGGTCGTTCTGTTTCTTGCCATTCTTTTAAGATCATTCCATGTCTTCCGCATCATCTTCATCTCTGCTTCCATCTGTCTTCTCCAAGAATTCTTTGGTCTTCCTCTTTGCTTTTCCCCTGGGGATTCCAAAAAAGGGCCTGTTGTGTAATACTCTCATTTGGCTTCTGCAGTGTGTGTCCTATCCAGCAGCATCGTCTTCGCTGTATCTCTTTATCCACTGGTATTTAACTGGTACATTTCCATAATTCTGCGTTAGTGATGTTTCACGCCATTTCTATCCTTATATTCTGCGTGAGCATCCATTAATGAAAGTCTGTATCTTAATGATTGTCAATTTTGTTGTTCTCCATGTTTCACAGCCATATAATAGAACCGACTTAACATTTGAATTGAAAATATTGACGTATATATATATATATATATATATATATATATATATGGGTGTCCGGTTAGCGCAATCGATAGGCGGTTGGCTTACCACGGCAACAGCCGGGGTTCGGACCCTGGCGAGGACACCTGGGTTTTACTAATTCCCTAAAAATTAGTGGGAGCCGCGATAGCTCAGTGGTTAGTAAACTGGACTACTACGGACAAGGGGTTGGGTTCGATCCCAACCGACGGCTCCGGGTTCACCCAGCCTTAAATGGGTACCGGATTTTTTCTGGGAAAGTAAAGCAGCACGGGCGTAATACCGACCACATTACCCCAAAAATCATGTGCTGAAGGTCTGTAAAATATAGGGTCACTAACACCATATTTCCCTATACGCCACTTGGCGTGACGGGGGGTACTTTTTATATATATATATATATATATATATATATATATATATATATATATATATATATATATATATATATATATATATATATATATATATATATATATAAAGAGAGAGAGAGAGAGAAGGAGAGAGATAGCGAGAAAGGGAGAGAGACAATAATGTCAATTACACATTTTCAGATGAAATAGTTTTTTTCGGATGACTGTTAAATATTCACTGAATCTCTGTGCCTGTTTCTCGGTAATAAATTCAATAAACTCGATCAATTTTCAATGAATTTTAAACATACAGTGAAAAACAAATTTCTAGGAATATATCCCTGTAGGCAAGCAACAGACATACCGATACAAAAGACACAGGCAAAATGAGTGATTGAATGACAGACTTTATAAAGGAACTAGATAGATTTTGTTATGTAAGACATGATTTTTTTTCCGGTCAATATGGTGGATAGGCGGCAGGAACCATTAAAGGCTTTTTTTCTGAAAAGTGTTCCTTGTTGTAGTTTCCTCATATTCCAAGTCCGGCTTGTTGCAGGAGCTACTGAGTTAAGTGCTCTGTGCACGCCGTGAGCTGTGCATTTCATCCGTTTTAATCGTGTTTCAATATTCCGATTGTTTACGGTGAATGATGATATCGTATGACAGGGAACAGACGGTTGTGTTCACTTTCTGTTCGGTTTCGCCTTATGTCTTTTGGCGTGTGCTGAAACTGCTATAATGGGGACTACAGCTACCTTTCTTTGTTTGGGAGATGAGACAGTAATTCGGATGATTCCACTGGCACAGGCGGTTGAGCAATTATGGATTTTAATTCGTTTGCAGTGATACCGGGGCCTTCCATAACCATAACTATGATTCTTTAATAATTGATGACATAGATGTTGGCGCATCAGTTCGTAAAATATTAAACATTGAGTTGTCAGGAAATGTAACCGAACATATAATGAGCAAGAATGATTAAGATAGAGGAAATGGAAAGACCGCGACGAGCCAGCGAGCCGTAGCTGCTGTCTCTAATTGTAGCTATCAATGATCTATAGAATTTACACAGAATATGCCACGTTTAACGCATCGATCATTTTCATTTGTATCTGCTAACGACCGAACAATTAAAGAATTAAAAATCAATCCTCCTATTAAACTGAAGTGTGTCTTCATTCGTTTATCCTTCAATCTCTATGTTGTCATTTTCATTGATTTCAAACATCATTTTTCAACTTTTTATGTTTCTGAGACCTTCGAATGTATCTTATATCCATGAATATGCAATGCCTTAAAGGGGATTCAAGTAAGCTATGATACACATATATACAATGCCTTAAAGGAGACTCAAGTAAGCTATGATACACATATACTATGCCTTAAAAGGGGCACAACTAAGCTATGATACACATATACTATGCTTTAAAGGGGAGCTCATCTAAGCTATGATACACATATATACAGTGCCTCGATATCAGAGCCGAATGTAGACTTGTTGAAGCCTTGGGTTAGCTGAATGGAACCTTAAGGCCCCCTGTTAACAAATGTACACTAGAAGGTCTCTATCATCATGTGTCATACCGGTTGGCGTAGGCGATCAAGTCTTTCCACAATCTTCTATACCTCATGTATCTTATCAATTCTGTTGTTGACCGTTTTCCACGCCATAATATAAAGCTATCTAGTATCTTCTCTCTTTTTCGTCCGTGATCGCTATTTCCCTGTATTTTGCCAGTTGTAACCAGGTATTCCAAGTTCCCTCTTCTCATGATGTGCATGACAAATGTTGATTGTTTCTTACATATGTTTTTTATGACCTCCCTTTTTGCTTTTTTCCTCTTTGAGAATTTCCTCATTTGTCGTTTTAGCTGTCCAGGGAGCTCCATTTCTGTGACCTTTAATCATCCTTTCATTTGTTCGTCTACAGTCCATGATTTGCTCCCCCCCCCCCCTCTCTCTCTCTCTGCGATCGAGACTCAATCAGAGTAGGATTACAGACTCTCTCATGACGTCATCTGTCTGTTTAAGCGAATCGATTGCCCCATATAGTTTTTCTTCCAGTGAGGTAGGCGTGGACCATATTGCTCTTCTCAGGTCCGTGTACTGGGGGCAATCCTGTAGAACATGTTTTGTACTCATATTGTCCAGTGTACAGTGGCATAGGCTGGTTGTACCTATTTTGAATTTGGTGAACATGTGATTTCTCATTCTATTGTGGCCAGTGCGTAGGTGAAGTATGATGACTTGATCCCTCCTTGATAGTTGGTGGTATCCGTCACTCTCGTTATGCTTTGGGTGTTCTCGTTTCCATTTTTCATGGAACTGACCCTTGAGGATGGATTTGGCTTCATCATAACTGAACGGATGGTTCTCTTGTGGTAATCTCCCTTCCTCTTTAGCTAATTTGTCTGCGCGTTATTTCCCGTGTATATTACAGTGTGATGGAGCGCGTGGCCGTGCGGCTAAAACCACTTTTCCGCTGGCTGAAGAGCCGACGTTCGGTGTTCGAAGCCCGCGGTAGACAGAAAGGATTTTTTCTATCGGGGGTGAAATAAAAATCCTGAGTCTCACACGTCGTGGCGATTGCTTTGACCAAGCGGCCTTTATTTCTCTGGTCCTATCGCTGCCCCCCCCCCCCCTCCCGTCATACACCAGCAATGGTACTATGTGACGTAAAGATAGTTTTAGTTAGATGGTATCCACTGAATGACTACTCTCTGGAAGTTATTGCATAGTTGATCCAGGGTTGTTCTCAAGTCATCTAGTTCTTAGAGCTTTTTAGAGCTGATAATACTGAGAGTGCATCAGTCAGAATCACCAATTTATTGTGCATGTTATTTTTGTGTTGAGTAGCCAGTGTTGCATCTTCTCTGATGGCCTCAGTTTCTGCTTTAAAGTTGTTTGAGAATTTTCCAGTAGCTATTGACTTGGTGATCTCGTCCTGATTATTCAGCGTCAAGAACACACCTCCCCCTCCATTTCTGGTGGCATTTGTTGCAGAGCCATCTGTGTATATGTGGGACCAAGAGTCCTGTGGGTAGGTATCATGTATGTGTTTTTCTGCTACGTGTTTTCTTTCTGTGTCTGATTGGGTGCCTTTTTCATGATTCCTGTTATATTTTCCTTAAGTTCTAGTATTTTATGTTTTCCATGAGGAAACATATTAGATGGGCCCAAGGATTTCTATATTATTTGGGAAAGTACTGGATCTCCAGTAGTTGGTACATTGGCAACTGCAGCGAAGTTGCTCCTCTTTAGTCGTACAATCCCAGAATCAGTTATTCTTTGGTGCATGGGGTGGCTAAGGAGCCTTCTATATTTCTCCGCTTGTTGCAATACTTTAGTGACCCGTCTGTCATTTAAGGGTGGTAAACCTGTTACTATTTCTAGAGTTTTTATAGGTGTACATTTCATAGCACCAGTGATGATACGGGCAGCTTGATTCTGTGTTCAGTTAATTTAGCTAAGGTGTGATTTGGAAGCCATAACCCAGGCTGTGACTCCATACTCTAGAACTGGTCTAACTCTTCTACGTATAGTCTTTTCAAAATATTGCTGTCTGACCCGCAGTCCGTTCCTGCCAATTTCTTCATAATATTTGTTAGTTTTCTGGCTTTTTCCCTTGCTCTGTCTATCTGATTTTTCCAAGTCATTCTGCGATTCATGGTGACGCCAAGATATGTTGGGTTTTGGTCAATAGGGAGTGTATGGTCTTTTATCTTCAAGTTTGCAGAGAGTGAGTTTCTTGATAGGCTGAAAATTGTATATGTAGTTCTTTTTCGTTGATTGGTAAGAACCAGTGTTCGTCCATTTTTCCATTTCACCTAGGGCATCTTGCATCCTGGGTCCAGCCACGGACATACTTTCATCGCGAGCCCATAACGCCAGATCATCTGCGTATATTGCTGAGTGTATTCTGGGTGGAATGTCCATTACGATGTAATTTGTGAAAATTAAAATGAGTGTTGGTGACAAGACTCCGCCTTGTGGGACACCTTGTTCGATAGAGACCTTCTTACTTAGTTGACCTTGAACTTGTACTCTGGCCGTTCTATCCTGAAGGTATTGAGAGATCCAATTGAATAAACGACCCTGGATGCCAAGTCTAAAAAGCTTGTTCTTTAAATCCTCTCGCCAATCCCTATCAAAAGCCTTCTCCATGTCGACCCACACTGCCAGTGTGTGTTTCTTTTCTTGTAGAGCATCCTCTATTTCCTGTGCAATGTAGGTAACCAGGTCTTCAGTTGATCTGTGCTGACGGAAGCCACTTTGTTGTGGTACGATTTGTTGTTTTGTCTCCAAATGCCACATAAGTCTTCTGTTAACCAGCCTTTCCATGAGTTTACTTAGGCAGCTCAGTAGGCTAATTGGTCTATAGCTACTTGGGTCTAGTGGGTCTTTTCCACGCTTGAGGATGGGCACCATAATAGCTTCTTTCCAGATTGCCGGCACATGACCTCTCTTCCAGCTAGCATTTATTATCCTTAGGAGCTGGCCCTTGGCTTTCTGTCCCAGATTTAGGAGCATTTCGTTGGAGATTCCATCTTTACCAGGGAAACTTTTGAGCTTCAATCCTTTGAGGGCAACATCTAATTCAGTTGGAGTAAAGATGGTCGTCTGATGCTCTTCAGGTGCTAAAGGCATGTGTTTTGCATCTTGGTTTTCCCGTCTTGCAGCTTTCTGTTTGTCTATTTGAATGTTTATTCTACTAATGTTTTTGTAAGTCTCTATCAGTAGATTTGCTGCCCTTTTGTTTTCCATCTTCTTGAGTAGAAGGTTGGAGGGTCCTCCCTAGATTTTATGAGGAATAGGTTGTTATCTATTTCCCATTCTTCCACTTCTTCACCTCGAACATTGGACTCCTTATATCCCCATCTTTCAGAGTGGCTGTTAAAGTCTCCTACTACCAGACACTTTGATGGTGTTATTTCCATTGACTCCAGCTTCAGTAATTTGTCATTTGGACTGTATATATTAAATATCCTTATAGTAGCGGAGTTAATGTATAGGTCTGTAGCAATGATTTCTGCCTCTCCGTTTGTGACTACATCTATCAGCTTTGCTGGGATGGAATTTTTAATAAGTATAAGAATTCCACCCTTGTGACCTTCCCTGTCTTGTCTAAATGTTTGGTAGCCCCTGATCATAAATCTGTGCTGAGGATTAAGATGAGTTTCCTGGATGCAGGCAACGTCTATCTCCTCCTCTGCCAGTCTGATTGTTAGAGCTTGTTTTTTTGTGGTATATGCCTCCCGCATTCTAGTGTATTATGTTCAGCTGTTTCTTGAAACCTTTCCGGTCAGCGGTAGTTTCTATCATAATTAGAGTCTGTTAGATCCAGTCTGATTGATTACTTGTTAAAACGGTGCACTGTGTTCTGCGCCAGTGGCCCAGTGCATCCGATTTCAGCCAGCATTTTATTCAGGTTTGCTTTCCTTAGCCTTTGATTGTCCCCAATCTTCCTGCAAGGCAGCAGACTGTCTTTTCTGTAGGGGGATTCTGCCCTTAGATGGTCAGCCCTCCCAGGCTCACGAGCACCATCTACCCAAGCTTGATGTAGTAACTGGTTGGTGATTAGACCATCACCATCACACATCAAACAACAGACTATAAGACCCTCCTAACTATCACGAACTTCCGGGAGTCTCACCGATGCTGACAAGTCATATTATGACAAGTATTTTAAACTAAAAGTTCTACCAGATATATACGAATATATGATGAAACATGTCATTTACGATTTGCTTCCATAGGTCAGAATTGGCTATATATTCAACTATCTCTCTCTATATATATCAAACGATGAACTTTCTTTCCTCACTACTATTGGCTTGCTGCATAAGACGTTTTTTTTTATTATTTTCTTAAATGCTATTTTGGCCTGAGTTATTCTGCATTTTTTTATTTCTGTGATCAATCTTCCATCTGATGTTATTATTGTGGTGAAGTATTTGATGCGTTGCACTTATTTCAGACTTGTTCTGTTTATTTTTATGCTGCATGATGGTGATGATTGTTTCTTCGATATTACCGTTACTTCTGTTTTCTTACTATTCAGACTGAGACCTTTCTTGTACCTGATTTTACTATTATGTCTATCATTTCTTGTAGTTAATTCTTCTGTCCCTGCGATTAAGACTGTGCCATCCGTATTATGCAAATTGGTTATGTTGTGACTGTTGACTTCAATTCCTTTTTTTTTGTCTACTATTGATGTCGTATTATTTTCGCTGTAAAGTGAAAACAAATCCGATGACAGAACACAGTCTTGTCTGACTCCTTGTTTTGTATATTGGAACTGTCCTGTTTGTTTGCTCTTATATATATTACAATATAAACAAAATGGAGGCCCACTTGAACTGTGAGGCCCTTAGCTGTAGCTTATTTTAAAATTAAGTAAGTAAAGTCACGTGTCGTATAGGGAATATGGTGTTAGTGACCATCAAATAACAGATTTTCGACACATTATTCTGGAAGGTATTGGAGTCGGTATTACGTCCGTGTCGCTTTACTTTCCGACACACAAAAAATTCTGGTACCCATTTAAGGTTGGGTGAACTTGGAAGCCGTCGAACAGGATTAAACTCGACTTCTTGTCCTTTGTGGTCCAGTTCACTAACCACTGAACTATCGCGGATCCCTGTAGTTTATTTAGCCTAGACCTAAATCCGATCCTACATGAAATGGACCCATGTGGGCTATGCTATCTGCAGCTATAGTAGATTTATATTTGATGACCTAAAATAGATCCTTGTGAGCTATTAAGACTTTCGCCTGTGTTATAGCAGTTTATTTATTGAAAGTCTTTAAAGAGATCCATTTGGTCTGTGCTGTTCTGCTTTTCAATAAAGCTCTGTTTTATCGTCGGTATTTGTCAGTTATTTTAAATTCTCTTTTCGGCGGACCATTTAGTTTGGGTGATCACGCGATTGTAATAGTTGGCAGTTAAGAAGAGTCACCGAAATATCTGCTACCCCGGACAAAATTATTCAGCAAATCTACTTATGTCGAAGACGGATGTGTCGGGTCGAAAGGTGCACATATCGCCTGTTGTGGTAAACTATCGACACAACGCATCCTGTACTTGATATGTGAACGCTGAAGTGTAAGAGGTTGACGTGTGGGACTAGATGGTGCCAACAAATATTGGCTGGCTGTCAAAGTGGTCAACACTTCCATGGTGGACAAAACAAGCATTCTCAAGATACGACCATTAACCTCTTCACATTATAGCTCATTGTTATGTGTTCCTCTGAATGTCTATTTTTAACTGATTTAATTTTCTATTTGACAGTGGTTCTATTTGTCTGATTTGAATTTGCCAAAATGTAAGCATTTTTAACGACAGCTATTTACTAGCTCTCTCTACATGGTATCAATAGTATACTATGTTATTTGGTCAGCATATTGCTCAATAATATATTAAGTATATTTGTAAAGAGTCATTGAAAACTTGCTGTATTATTCACAATGATATTGCACAAATACTTTCTGTTAGATTTGAGACTTATAAATTAATGGTTTTAGTAATTTTAAAACACATCGAAAGGGATTAATGGAATATGCAATTAGTTCTTTATGAAATATATCGCCATTTCATTACACTAATTATGTAAGGATAATATTTGTAATCAATATTCTGTTAATTTATATATAATTAATTCATCATATTAATATTTTTAAAATCATTACTGATTGAAATCGTGTGACACTGACGATCAATTTCGTTCACGATTTTTCGAGATAACCCACTCTTGTGGTTTGAGATTTCTTCTGCGACCATATCAAGCAGGTCTACATCTTTCTCCTCCCTCTACTTTTGTTCCCTACAGATCATCGTTACATTTCTCATTACGTTATTAACGATTTCTTCACAAATTCATGCGGTCGATGCACGTTTCCTGCCGTCTTGAATACTGTTAATTGTAAACGTTTTCTTAATGTATAACACAGATGGAATATTTCAAGTCACAATCATTGTCAATTTATCATTTCAATAAAACATGTATGCATCGATTTCCACCAGTAATAAAATATAGAGATAAAGAGACCGCCTGACAAAGACTAGCAATATCCATTATACTTCTTGTTGCTTGTGTGTACAGAACGAACCATTATAATATTCAGACGGTGTCCATTATTGCTCCAATCTCATGTATGAATCCACAGGAAGGTCTTGGCAAAGTGCTTAAGCTCGATGGCATAGTATCACTGGAGTAATTTTACTTATAAAGAAAATATTTGCCCATATAACTATCGGATCACTGTTGGGGGAGCAAAGAAGAGATTGTCTCTGGACTAACATACACTATGGAGAAGCGATGCCTGATGCCAACGTTATTGTTTTTATGTTTTGTTTGTACTCACACTAATTTAGAACATTCATTTTCGGTTCTATATTAATTTCATAAACACATTGTCACCTCAAAATTTATTAAGTAAACTTTTCATTGCCTACATGTGGATTCTCTAAACCATCCATTACCCTTGTCATTTGGTATCATAAACTTCCTATTACTGCTATTTAATTCCATAAACTTATCATCATTGCTGTTTGGTCTAATAAACGCCTCATTACTGCAGTTTGGTTCTACAAACTTCTCATTACTGCTGTTTGGTTCTATAAACTTATCATTACTGCTGTTTGATTCTATAAACTTCTCATTACTGCTGTTTGGTTCTATAAACTTCTCATTAGTGATGTTTGGTTCTATAAACTTCTCATTACTGCTGTTTGGTTCTATAAACTTCTCATTACTGCTGTTTGGTTCTATAAACTTCTCATTAGTGCTGTTTGGTTCTATAAACTTCTCATTACTGCTACTGTGAGATCTAGTGTAGACATGCTTGCTGCTTGCTTGCTTGCTTGCTTGCTGCGTTCGCCTGATGACTAAAGGAGTACACCTCTTCATCATCCACCCTTGAAAGGACTTTAGGTGGGCGTGTCTGCGTTGTGTTGTGGCTTGCAGTATAATTGTGATATTTACGCCTTTAGGTCCAACACATCCGACTTCAGTGCGACATTTTTTAGAACCAGGTTGTCTTCCCTCTTCGATCCCTACTCGCTTGGCCAGACTAGACAGGGTAGTCTGGTAAAAGAGGCACCACGGAGAGGTGGAGCAGGGTCTGGATGGTTCTGATTCACCGATCCTGGCGCAAGCCAACAGCTGTGGGTCGCTGACAACTTTCAGCTTTGGTGTTGTGAGGTGCGTCTTCGCCTCCGGGTAGACATGTGATTTGATAATTTCAATATGTGTTTTATAATTTCACAAATATACATTGCGGGAAGATCTTGCGGTCTGTTGTTTGATGTGCGACGGGGATAATCCGACGACTAACTGTGACTTATAAGTTGGGAATTGGAGTCAAAAACGATGTCCTAACATCATCAAGCGCTATACATTTTTAAAAATATGACAATCGTCATTTTCAGGAGGACGTGAACTTCCGGTCAATATGGTGGATAGGCGGCAGCAACCATTTAAGGCTATGTCCAAAAAGTGTTCCTTGTTGCAGTTTCCTCATATTCCAAGTCCGGCTTGTTGCAGGAGCTACTGAGTTAAGTGCTCTGTGCACACTGTGAGCTGTGTGTTTCATCCGTTTTGATCCTGTTTCGATATTCCAATTGTTTACGATGAATGATGATATCACTTGACAAGGAACAGTTGGTTGTGTTCACTTTCTGTGTGATTTTCCCTTATGTCTTTTGGCGTGTGCTGAGACTGCTATGATGGGGACTGCAGCTACCTTTCTTTGTTTTGGATATGAGTTAGTAATTCGGATAATTCCACTGGCACGGGCGGTTGAGCAATTATGGATTGTAATTCGTTTGCAGTGATACCCGTGGCCTTCCATAACCACACTGCTGTTTAATTCTATAAACTTCTCATTACTGCTGTTTAATTCTATAAACTTCTCATTACTGCGGTTTGCTTCTATAAACGTCTAATTACGGCTATTTAATTGTACACATTTTTTTCTGACGACCAAAGATAAGTGGTGTCTGTACGCCGGTTCGTTGGCAAGGAAGTGCAATTTCATTTATGTATGTTTCTAAATGAAGAAAATAAAAAGCTCACGTGTATCCACGTGCCGAAGAGCTGATTGACTGGGGTTGGCCAGTCTATAACGTGCAAACGAGCTCTGGACCCACACCTAAGTGAGTGCACGTGAGTCTAGACCATCCACAGCTTCAACCATCAGCGATAAATTCAACAATGTCGACAAGAAGTATTCAAATGAAACCTAACGACAACATCAAAGAAGGAAAACAAGAAAAGGCAAACGTACTGAAATGAGTAAACGGTCGAAGTGTGAGAGGCTGGGCATAAAGAACGTGAGTGTTACATACTGGAACTGTGCTTCTATAAATCAAAGACAGCCCTTTCTTGATATGCTACTGTGCTACGCCGAAATAATGATTATGCAAGAAACACCTCTTGGTGATAGGACAATTAGTGCCTCCTCTGAATTTCACTGTTTCGACAATAGACGACACCTTGGACAGGCCATTTTTGTGCGAAACAACATGGTGGCAGCTGAGGTTGATTTGTCTGCCTGGGACAGTGCAGAATTGCGTGCATATGGTTAGGGTGCAGACCCAAATTCATTTCGTGTTTTAAATTTGTATGTCTGTAATGGGAAGGTGGATACAAACAATGGCAGAATCTCTCGTTGAGGAGAATGTCATTTTCTGCGGATACTTTAATGCAAGAGGCAACCAGTGCGGTAACGTCATAACCAACAAGCAGGGAGAAGACCTAGAGAACGAACTGGTGTCAGTCGATTTAGTGTGCTTGAATGATGGAAGGGCAACCAGAACGGCCACTCGAACAGGGGACTCAGATAGTGTCATAGACCTTGCAGCTGTGTCTTCCACCATCGCACCGGTTTGTAGGTGGAGTGTACTGGGATTCCACGGAAGTGATCACTATCCATGTGTTATCCTAATTGAGAAAGGTAGAAATAGAAGCCAGAAAAGAAAGCTCCACACATTCCACTATGAGAACACAGACGAGGACGTCATTAGCAAAATTAGACATAAGAAATAGGTCGCTCTTGCAGTAGACAGGAGGCAGGAGGCAGGAGGCAGGAGACAGGAGACAGGAGGCAGGAGGCAGGAGGCAGGAGGCAGGAGACAGGAGGACAGGAGGCAGGAGGCAGGAGACAGGAGGCAGGAGGCAGGAGGCAGGAGGCAGGAGACAGGAGGCAGGAGGCAGGAGGCAGTAGACAGGAGGCAGGAGACAGGAGGCAGGAGGCAGGAGGCAGTAGACAGGAGGCAGTAGACAGGAGGCAGTAGACAGGAGGCAGTAGAGGCAGGAGGCAGGAGGAGAGCAGGAGGCAGGAGGCAGGAGACAGGAGGCAGGAGGCAGGAGACAGGAGGCAGGAGACAGGAGGCAGGAGGCAGGAGACAGGAGGCAGGAGACAGGAGGCAGGAGGCAGGAGGCAGGAGAGAGATGGACGCAGCTGTCCTGGTGGTAAGTAGAAGTCGAGGAAGCTTGACGGAACAAGCGGCCATGACATGGAAGCTAGAGAGAATGGTAGAACACAACATGAGCTCTTGAATCGTCTGAAAGAAGAAATTGACAAAAGAATTATGCACTTTAAACTATGTGCTAAGCAGGCGAAGGATTCCAAATGGGATGATTTCTGCAAAAAAAGTATGCTCAGAAAAATCGTTAGCCGCATTCTGGCGCCTTCATCAGAGCATGAATGGCACAAAACGACACAGAGGCATACCAAACTTCCAGAGCACTGGCCAGATATGGCACAAATCTGATGAGAACAAAGAAGAAGACTCTGCTTGCCCGCTACATTGAGCAGATCGATAAATGAAATGAGGCTGTAAGAAGGGGGATACAGTGGTCACTCTCCAAATTGTGGGAGAATGTAGTGCTGAGAGAAGATCTCACAATCATAACCGATACCATTCACACAACTCTTAAAAAAGTCACACAACACGGCTCCTGGTGCAGATAGTTTTCGGTATGACGACATAGCTGACGACGACTTGAAAAAAATAGTTTAATGTCAGCATTCAGAGTGGCCAGGTTAAGGAAGAGCAGCAACACATCTTCTTACTACCGCTGCCGAAGCCAAACAAGGACCATTCTCAAATCAGTGTCCACAGAATCATCACGAAGCAGAAAACTGCGAGCAAGCTGCTGGAGAAATAGCTGCCAGTATCCTCACCTTGAACAGATACGCGCATTCCCACCCACACTCGAAGGCTACATATATAACAAAAAAAACATGACTCAATGCGGAAGTCTTCGTCTATGACGTCTTCCAAGGCTTCCAGAGACGAGAGGAGACATGTGCTGCTGCTATAGATCTGGAGGAGGCCTACAACAGAGTGCCATTTGAATACCTCATGCATATGTTTCTCAAACTGGAGGTGCACGACTTCCTCATTAGATAGAGTGCTGCAGCACTGTTTCAAAGGAAGGTGATACTCAGATGTAGAAGTTGGTCATCTGAGCCAACGTTCATTTGTCTTGGACAGCCACAAAGCTCACCATTGTCACCAGTTCTATTTAACGTGTACACAATGACGATCACGGCCCAACAGCTGGATGGAAGGGTAAGAACTATGAATTTTGCTGATAACATTCTAATATATCGACAGGAAAGAGACAGAAGTGAAATAGTCTCCACAATGTAAAACGAATTTGATGGCATCTCTTCCTGGTGTGGAGTCTCAGGTGCCTTGGTTAATCCTAATAAAGCAACAATTGCATGATCCTCACTTAACAATCATATCGTTAACACGGAAACACCGGTGGTTCGAATGGGAGCTGATGAGCTGACCAGATATAGGGTGATGACATATCTTGGAGTTAAGTTTGATCGCAGCCTGTGCTTTCGGGACCACGTCAACCATGTGATAACAAAATCCCGCAAAGGATTAGCCGCCTTGAAGGTCATGGCAGCTGCCAGCATCGAGCAGAAGCTACTTACCCTTCTGTTCCATGGACTAGACCTCCCACCAATCGAGTATGCCCTAGCAAATTTTACTGTCAGTACGACTCAAATTGACCGGCTGGAGAAAATACAGAATGAAGCTATGCGCGTTATCTTGGAGTGTACGAGGGACACTCCCTGTGTAGCAAGAGATATCTTCTTGACATTTCAACCATGTATGACATGATCAAGATCTGGAGGGCACAAGCATACCTGAAGATAAGTGCAGATGAAGAGCATATATTGCATGATGAGCTCAACAGGAAAATGTGTCAGGTAAAAAAAGGCAAATCATGTACTACCCGAGCAGAAAATGCCATCAAACAGGTCTGCGGGCTTACCAGTATCAACGTTGGTGAGGAATGCATACTGCTGCCTACTTTATTCAGGGGGGGGGGGCATTCTTGTTTATTGTCACATTTGACAGGAAATGTAGGGAACAGAACTCAGTCGTAGTCAATGCGGAGGTCAACGGTCTCATCTGTGATAACACCGATGAGAAAGATACAGACATTTATACAGACGTATCTGTAATACGCCACCAAAGAAGTGTATGGGCATTTACAGCACGATCGGCAGGCAGAATAATCAAAGAAGACAGTGGTGCATACGTTATGACCACGAGAATCGTGACGATGAAGGTGATGGCAGTGACCAGGACATTCAACTGGTTAGAGTCACGAGACTACACCCACACCTGCATACTGAGTGATTAGATGAACATGATAAAAAATGTGAAGGCGGGCTCTGTACGCAGGCAATTATTAGAGTCATTGCAGAAGTCAAAAATGCGTAAGGTCAAAAATGCTTTGTCTATGTCCCTGGACATGCGGGAGTATGGGGAAATGAAAGAGCGGACAGGTTGGCTAGCTGCGCTATCGTTGAGGACGGTCAACCAGTGGATCGGGCGGACACCATCAATGCCCTCCGAGATATGGGAAGGACACAGGACTTCGACAACCATGAGTCCACGTCACTCCTTCGGATGAAAGAGAAGTTAAGATGGGCACAGCCAGAAACGAGAAACTTAGTGGACGTGTAAGAAGACTTATCAATCAACACAGAACTGGAGTCGTCAGTCACTGGACACTGAGGGATTTGCTGAGGAGGTAATTTGAGCACCTATGGACATGTTCGGAGTGCAATGATGAAGACCCGCAAATAACTCAATATCTCAACTTAATAACTCTATTTCACAAATTTGACATCGCAATGATGGTGGCGAGTTTAGTTTTTGAAGTCTGGTCAGGCCGCGGTACTGCATATACATTCCTTGATCTTTGAGAATTTCAACAACCATGGGTTATTTCATGTTCACATTAGGAGCCAAGTTTTATCCAAAGATTCCCGCAGGATTAGGCATTCCATTTCACCATTTTTGAGTTTTTCTTTTGCACATATTTATAAATCAAATATCTGCCCTTGTAACTATCGGGGCTGTGATCACTGTCTGGACAGTAAAGAATATAACCATTGTCAACTGCCACACATGTAGTAGGGGCCGACCAAGGAGGTTTGTGTTTTTTTTTTTTCAAATGGGCTGAAGCGATCTTCGGTGCTTTCTCTAGTTTGTCGCTTCAAGCTGGAGAACGTGATGTGTAAGGTATTTGAGTACTGTCGAGTTGTCTGTTGTGTAATCAAAATGATCTGTCGACAAGACTACATTATAAAGGGACAAAGCATATAAATAATAGGAAAGAAAGAGACGGCACGGGATCTGGAGAAAGACAAATGTAGGAGATCAGGAACGAGATGGCAAGTGTTTGTTGTTGTTTTTTTTTTAAGCTTATTAGCCTATTGTGTTCCAATCACTGTGTTTTGCATCTTGCGGTTCAGTGTATTTAACAATTTGATGAAAAACGAACATGAAAAATACCGACACTATAAAACATCAGGTTGACTCAAACAGATGAAAGAATTAATCGCCACTACCACAAACTACCGCTGATGATGATGATGATAATGACGATTATCATGATGATGACGACAATGACGACGATGATGATGATGATGACGACGTCGATGATGATAATGACGGCGATATTGATGGTGATGATGATGATGATAATGATGATGATGATGATTATGACAATGACGATGACGACGATGGTGATGATGATGATTATGACAATGACGATGACGACGACGATGATGATGATGATTATGACAATGACGACGATGATGATGATGATGATGACGACGAGGAGGATGATGATGATGATGATTATGACAATGACGATGACGACGACGATGATGATGATGAAGATGATGACGAACGACAATGATGATGATGAAGATGATGACGACAATGACGTTGACGAGGATGATGATGATGACGACGACGATGATGATGATGATGACGATGATGATGTGAAATAAACCAAATTGAATCTTCTGCAGTTTATGTTGTCATACAAGACGCTGCTGGTTGTAGTGACTGTCTTGGCGATCAGTTGGTTCATTCAGGGCACGGCCGCCTCTGCCATCAGATCATACAACTCACAGATGGAAGATAAAACTAAACAGGTAGGTGGTACTTTTAACTCTTGGAGTTGGTGGTACTTTTAGCTATAGGAGTTGGTGGTACTTTTAACTCTTGGAGTTGGTGGTACTTTTAACTCTTGGAGTTGGTGGTACTTTTACCAAGTAACAATAGGAGAAGATTCGAATTTTGATTCTTTTATTTCTTGAAATGAAGCGTCTCCATCAGTCAAAACAGAAAATACTTAAGTAAAACCAGGGATAGGGAGTGATTGCTTGTTGGCATGTAATATACTTCATGGCTAGTTACATTTCCTGTAGCAAACCATAGATGATCCATTGTTTTGCTGTGACATTTTCTGTAGTAAACAATAGATGACCCATTGTTTAGCTGTTACATTTCCTGCAGTAAACAATAGATGACCCATTGTTTAGCTGTGACATTTCCTGTAGTAAACCATAGATGACCCATTGTGACACTTGACCACGTAAATAGTTTTTATTTAAAAACCAATCAAACAGATGTGGACGTTTTGTCATTAAATATAACCATTTAACATAACTATTAATCTTTAACAATTAGTTTGCCACTAACCTTGCTGCGTAAATGTGTATTCTTTATAGAAGCATTCATCTTTGAAGAGGTATGACATCGCATTTTTCGTTATAATCGGAGTCTTGCTGTCGTTGATTGAAAAAAAAACTGGATCTGTGTGGCTTGGAGGTCAATGAGGGACAAAAAGAGAAGCGATGTGAAAACATTGGATCTGTGGGGGCTTGGAGGTAAATGACAAAAAGAGAAGCGATGTGAAAACATTGGATCTGTGGGGGCTTGGAGGTAAATGACAAAAAGAGAAGCGATGTGAAAACATTGGATCTGTGGGGGCTTGGAGGTAAATGACAAGAAGAGAAGCGATTTGAAAACATTGGATCAGCGGGGCTTAGAGGTTAATGAGGGACAAAGAGAGAAGCGATGTGAAAACATTGGACCTGCGGGGCTTAGAGGTTAATGAGGGACAAAGAGAGAAGCGATGTGAAACTAAAATAAATGTGAAAATAATGTGTTGCTATTCCCCGTCTTTTGGTGTATGTTTTACTTCTGACGAGAGGATGGACTGTGAACGTTAACCGATATTTATGTGGAATATGATTTATTCTTCTTTGTGTCGTGTGTTCGCGGTTCGACAAGCAAACACCGACAACAATGGCGCCGGGCGGGTATGTCCAACCCGAATGTAAAATGTCTGTGACGGTGGATGGGGCGGGATGAATCAGAAATGATTAACGGCCTAGAAAGAGAAAACTGCAAAGTGTGTGGTACACAAGAGTCATATTCAGGATACGAAAGACGAATATGGCAGACCAGCGTGAAAGAGATTGGAGCCTCATCACGTAACATTCCAAAGGAAGCCATGGAGAGAAATTCTAACTATCGTCATAAGACAATCTGCACCATCAAAGCAAGAGACAGAGTGGAATGGCTCTCCATGGTAGCCAACCTTCGACGCGGAGACGGCACTCAATAATAATGATAATGATGTGAAACAATTGTTGAGTTTACAAATCTATCGGTCAATGCGATTCCTGTCCATAAAGACGCGTGTCACAACTCAGATCATATAACCAGAAAAGAATTGTGACGTAATCTCCAACTTCACGTTCTATGTACAAAGTGTACCCAGGGACTGACGTTCAGTATCGTGGAATCCTTCGACGTGAAAATGGAGAGCCTTGTCATAATTATGTCTTTTGTTGAACTGTTATTATTGCTCATAATTTTTTTTATTGGGAAAAAAATAAACTCTAACGCGACTGTTTCATTTCTTGGGCGTACTTCAAGTTTACTGACAAAATGAGCAGTCGTTACGCAGTGTGCATATCTAGCTTTAAAATGTATCCGCTTCTCTCCCCACCCGACCGTATCAGTAATGGAACTGGCGTTCTTATTGACAAAAGTCTGGTTTAATCCACCACGCCACCTGGTGGGAAAAACTTCAGAACCACCGTTTCATGGAAATATGTTTTGATCGTTGTAATTGTTTATTCTTTAATGACCCCAACGCCGTTGGTATTTTTAAACATAATATTTTTAAACATAATATTTTTAAATACTTAATATTTTAATAAATAATAGGTGTGAGAAATGTGTATGTACTTTACAGTAATTGAAACAAGTCGACAAAGAGTGCCAATTTACAGCCTCGGATAATTTAAATTAAAAAAAAAACAAAGCAGGATATTGACAGCCTATATCAATGAAATTACCCCACATGGGATGGTAATTTAGAAAAGTTAGTTGTACCATAGTGTCGTGACCATCTTAATTATGTAACATGATTATCTATTGGCCAACTTATTTGATATAGTTTGTAACATGATTATCGATTGGCCAGCTTATTTGGTATATTTTGTAACATGATTATTTGTTGGCCAGCTTATTTGATATAGTTTGTAACATGATTATCTGTTGGCCGGCTTAGCGATCATAGTTTGTAACTTCTTCTGCACTTCATCATTTGCCTTTCAGCGTCGAGGGGAGATATAATTTGCGGGTATTTGTTCTTTTGTGTTTGGTTAGTTTTTTTTGTTTAAAATATTCCATCAATCAATCTTTATTTTCTGTCTTAGAGTCTCGTGTTCTCGTAATGTTTATTAGAGGTTTCTCCTATTGTGTTTTGGTATTTCTGTCTTATCACGTGGACAAGAGTTTTTACTTGCTGTTCCTTAATGTTTTCTGTGGCGGGAATTATTCCTAGCTTTTTTCTCAGTTCTTCATTTCTGATCTTATTCTCGGACTGTTTCCTGTCATTCGTCTAATACATTTCATCTGGATAGTGATCATTTGTCTTATTGTTCTTGAATCTAGGGTCCAGGTCTAGCATTGGTAGAACAACGTTGGGATGAAGATTGTATTGTAGAGTGTCCGTTTAGCCTCCAGAGTTATTTCCTTGTTGGACAATAGTGGTGATAACTGTCCATTGATTTTACAAGCTTTGTTGCATCTTTAATATATTTCTGCTGCTGGTGAATTATCGTTAATCACTAGACTTACTAGATTTTAAAATTCCTCTACCTGTTTTAGTTGTCTGCCATCTATCGTCATGTTGATACTCCGTTTCTCTCTTGCGATACTTATGACTTCTGTTTTGTTGGTGTTGATTATTATGTTATCTTTGTTGCCTGTGCTGTTATGTCTATTTAAATGTTCCTGTAGGTATTTCATTTTTCCATGCATTAGTGCCTGATCGTCTGAAAATAGAAAACCTATTAATCTCTTTAGTTTCCGATGGGTTGGGATAACTGACATGTGTAGTCTATGTAGGTAATAAACAATAAAGAAGATTGTACGCATCTCTATCTTACTTCTGATCTAACTTCGAAGAGGTATCTGCAGCCAACTGTTCTGACAGTGCCGCTGCTTTTGATGTAGAGACTTTTAATTAAGTTGGATAGATGTTGGCTTACTCTGTATGTTGTTTTTATCTCCTATAGTTATTCTCATAGTTTGTAAAATGATTATCTACTGGTCAGTCTTGTTGGCATAGTTTGTAAAATGATTACCTACTGGTCAGTCTTGTTGGCATAGTTTGTAAAATGATTATCCACTAGTCAGTCTTGTTGGTATAGAATTTAAAATGATTATCTACTGGTCAGTCTTGTTGGCATAGTTTGTAAAATGATTATCTACTGGTCAGTCTTTGTTGGCATAGTTTGAAAATGATTATTTATTGATCATCTCCAGTATAGATTGATGACGGTTTTAGTTAGGTGTACACATTGTTTAAACTTATATTTTTAATTGTCTCCCGAGACGTTATTGAGTTTAAATTAATTCAAATATTGGCAAATAGCATAATATGTAGATTTTGCGCTAAATAATAAATAGTTTTTTTTTTCAATTATACGAGATCATTTTATTATTGCATACATAATATGAGAATAAAAAATTTATTAGTCCACTTTTTGACGTGGAGACAAATGTGTTTTTAATATTATTTTCATAAATACATACATGTTTCATGCAACCAAAAATGGCCTGGGATTATATCTAACATTAAATCAAATAAGTTTAATAGCACATTTGTACATAGGAGCAAGGAAAGAATCGATATTATTGTTGATTATAAAGATAACTGTTACAAAGGAATTAGATACGCCCCAAGGAAACGAACGTGCCAGAATAAGCAGATATTCTTGTCACTGGAAGCAACAGAAAACTAGAAAGGTGGCACGTTCGGAAAAAAAAATAGCGATTTTTTTGTGACATGCGTGGACAACAAGCGCAAGTGATTTTTTGTGACATGCGTGGAGAACAGCACAAGTGATTTTTTGTGACATGCGTGGAGAACAAGCACAAGTGAATTTTTTGTGACATGCGTGGACAACAAGCACAAGTGATTTTTTGTGACATGCGTGGAGAACAAGCACAAGTGATTTTTTGTGACATGCGTGGAGAACAAGCACAAGTGAATTTTTTGTGACATGCGTGGAGAACAAGCACAAGTGATTTTTTGTGACATGCGTGGAGAACAAGCACAAGTGAATTTTTTGTGACATGCGTGGAGAACAAGCACAAGTGAATTTTTTGTGACATGCGTGGACAACAAGCACAAGTGATTTTTTGTGACATGCGTGGAGAACAAGCACAAGTGAATTTTTTGTGACATGCGTGGAGAACAAGCACAAGTGAATTTTTTGTGACATGCGTGGAGAACAAGCACAAGTGAATTTTTTGTGACATGCGTGGAGAACAAGCACAAGTGAATTTTTTGTGACATGCGTGGAGAACAAGCACAAGTGAATTTTTTGTGACATGCGTGGAGAACAAGCACAAGTGAATTTTTTGTGACATGCGTGGAGAACAAGCACAAGTGAATTTTTTGTGACATGCGTGGAGAACAAGCACAAGTGAATGACGCAAGAATTCAGACTAGAATCAACAGAACTCTACCACGTGATGTTACACATAACGAAGACAGTCATGAATGTTCCCTGTTGTCTATGTTCTTAATGCCGTCCATGAGGTTTGCTATTGATTTCTCTCCAGACAATGATTCTAGATAGTTCAGCATCGTCTACAATAGTTCTAGATATTTCCAAAGTAGTGCTGTTTCGGTCACCAAGGTGATTTCTGTTAACTTTGCCAACTTTGTTAACTTTGCTAACATTATCTTTTTTACAAAGGGAGAGCAACAATGGTTTGACTTTTATTGATTGGATGCTGAGATGGAAAACGGGGAATTAATTAATACGATGTGCGATGCTCTCGGGAAGGCATTGAAAGCGCGTGTGAAGATCCCCATTATCACCATCACATATTATGGTTGTCCTCATTCCCACTACACATTTGGTAATTGCCCCCTTCAGTCACAAATACTTTCAAGAAAAATGAGACTTCGCAGGAATGCATTAATGTGAATTGGAAATGTGCAAGACAGTCATCTTGGTGTTAAGTTTAAGAGATTATCGCTGGAAATGAGAACCAAGAGCCGGCAGCAGAAAACATATTCAGACAAGAATAGTAATACTAGATGGGGGAATCCAGCGGAGATGTTAAATACAATTGATAAACAGAGCAATAGAATGGCTTTGCTATATAGTTGTGGTCATCCCAAAAATATTTAGAGAATCAACCAGTCCTGCATCAAAAACAAAACTTGGAGAATTTAAAAGCTGTTTTTGTCTCTGAATGATAGAGAACCATAGAGTGAGAAAACTTAAGCCAGTCATTGATTCAATCTGGCATGTCTGTGGAAAATTCTAGACAATTTTTTTTATCAAGCATATTTATTAGCAACCAAGAAATAGTCAGGATATGCAAGGAAATGCTGACAATGATTGGACAGGATATGTCACGTGCTCAGATTAGAGTATGAAGGGAAAAGACAAGATCTTCTATTATGTATACTCTGGAAGCAAGGCTAAAGGCAAACAGATTACAGCCTTGAAGAATATAGAGGAGATAGAGATTGATGATGCCTTTGGTTCTTTGGTTATGGAACGCCCCAGTATCACTGTAAACGAATTAAAATCCATAATTGCTCAACCGCCCGTGTCAGCGTAATCATCCGAATTAATATCTCATCTCCCAAATAAAAAGAGAATTGTAGTCCCCATCGTAGCAGTCTCAGCACACGCAAAAAGACATAAAGCGAAACCGCGCAGAAAGTGAACACAACCAACTTTCCCTGTCAGACGATATCATCATTCATCGTAAACAATTGGAATATCGAAACAAGATCAAAACGGATGAGACACACAGCTCACAGTGTGCACAGAGCACTTAACTCAGTAGCTCCTGCAACAAGCCGGACTTGGAATATGAGGAAACTGCAACAAGGAACACTTCTCATACATAGCCTTCAATGGTTCATGCCGCCTATCGAAGTTCACGTCCTCCAGAAAATGATGATCGTCATATTTTTTTTTAATTTATAGCACGTGATGATGTTAGGTCATCGTTTTTTAATCCAATTCCGAACATATAAACACACTGTTAGTCGTCAGATTATCCCCGTCGCACATCAAACAACAGACCGTAAGATTAGCATATGGCCGGACTAGGGATATACGATAAGCCATTACGATGACGTAGCACACATAACCTCTGCACCCCTTAGATTTCTGATTACTCTAGTGAATGCAGCCTACGACGAACAAAACACGGTGCAAATGCCCTAAAGAGATAAAACTGCGGCTGACTTGACAAAGCATTTCACATTAATGAGTAACATGTAAATAACTTGCGTCAAGCAATTCCAACAAGTCGTGAACAGCACCAATGTGACGTAAATCGCAGATCAGGTCTAGACGGTTGAAGGTCGCATTCACAACACTTGATTTGTCAAAAAGGAATATTGCCGGCGTACGATTCCGCTTTATCGGCGCAGATGTATTAAGTAGAACATCATTGTGACTTTAACGCAGAAAAGTGCAATGGAGAACCGAAATTAATCAGACCCCGAATGCACTTTCTGCAGCGATCGAGAGAACGTGAACTAGTTCCGCTATCTTAGCAACAGAAGTATAATGATGCCTACCAGAACCGAGTCACACAACAAAAAATGGCAAAGGGTGCGTTAAGTGAAAGTACATTGTGTTTGACACTTCAAGCTAAGACAATGTGTCCATCCATTGAATGCTCTGCTAGTCTGCGACCAAGAAAAGTCGATGTTTTGGCATCTTGTTTTCTAAGTTGAGGCGGTAACATCACGACGTCTACACATCACGACGTCTACAATATCTTACAGATAAGTTTTCGTGTTTGCAACTGAGATCAGCAACAATCATCACCATCGTGCAACATAATAAAATAAAGGACAAATCTGAAGAAAGTCCAGAGCGTCAAATACTTGGGCACAATAACATCAGATGGAAGATGCACCACAGAAATAGAAAGCAGAATTGCTCAGGCCAAAATAGCATTTCAGAAAATGAAAATCGTCTTGTGCTACAAGTCTATGTCAACAAAAGTGAAAAAGAGAGTTCATCGGTACAATATAGAACCAATTCTGACCCAGGGAAGTGAATCATGGAGAGTAAAGTAAAAAAGTAAAGTACCTTCGTCACGCCAAGTGGCGTATAGGGAAATATGGTGTTAGTGACCCTATATTTTACAGACCTTCAGCACATGATTTTTGGGGTAATGTGGTCAGTATTACGTCCGTGCTGCTTTACTTTCTCAGAAAAAAAATCCGGTACCCATTTAAGGCTGGGTGAACCCGGAAGCCGTCGGTTGGGATCGAACCCTACCCCTTGTCCGTGGTAGTCCAGTTCACTAACCACTGAGCTATCGCGGCTCCCAATCATGGAGAGTAGCCAGACAAAATAAAAGACGATTAGAGGCCACAGAGATGGGATTTCTCAGAAAAATGTTGAAAATTCCATGGACAGCTAAAAAGATCAACGAAGAAATTTTCAAAAAGGCCAACACAAAAAAGGAGGTCCTAAAAAAAACATCAGAAAGAAACAATCAACAATTTTTCGGGCACACCATGAGAGGAAGAAAGTTGGAAAACTTGGTTACAACTGGAAAAATACAGGAAAATTGACTATGGCACATGATGATGATGATGATCATGATAAGGACAGCAATATATCTTAAATAGTTTTGTCTGCTACAATCTTAATAGTCACTGGTATATACAGTTAATTGCTGCAGACAATAAATCTAATCAACAAACGTCGTTTGTGTATTTTATTTTTCACCGGGTCATCGCATTCCATACATTTGTGTATTTTTCTATGAGAGCCCGTGTTTCAACTTTGGTGTCCATTGTTCCACGATCTCTGATATTGTTGCCAGTATTTTCTAGACTTACATTAAAACCACAACCAACTACAGTTTGACTATAACAACAATAGTTATCCTTGTTCCAATAATTCAAATAAAAACATTGTTATTTATCCTGTCTTGACGTAAACAGGAAGTGATTGCACTTGCGAACAGAATTATCAAACTGATCATGTACGATGGAAATGAGGGAAATGTGTACAACAAGAGAAATGGCGGAACTGCCGACACCCTTTACAACATGCCTGACTTGATGAGCATAGGAAGATAGATGCGGTAAGTGTGGTAGATGAGGTAAGTGTGGTAGATGAGGTAAGTGTGGTAGTTGAGGTAAGTGTGGTAGATGAGGTAAGTGTGGTAGATGAGGTAAGTGTGGTAGATGAGGTAAGTGTGGTAGTTGAGGTAAGTGTGGTAGATGAGGTAAGTGTGGTAGATGAGGTAAGTGTGGTAGATGAGGTAAGTGTGGTAGATGAGGTAAGTGTGGTAGTTGAGGTAAGTGTGGTAGATGAGGTAAGTGTGGTAGATGAGGTAAGTGTGGTAGTTGAGGTAAGTGTGGTAGATGAGGTAAGTGTGGTAGATGAGGTAAGTGTGGTAGATGAGGTAAGTGTGGTAGATGAGGTAAGTGTTGTAGATACGGTAAGTGTTGTAGATACGGTAAGTGTGGTAGTTGCGGTAAGTGTTGTAGATACGGTAAGTGTGGTAGATGAGGTAAGTGTGGTAGATGAGGTAAGTGTTGTAGATACGGTAAGTGTGGTAGATGAGGTAAGTGTGGTAGATGAGGTAAGTGTGGTAGATACTGTAAGTGTGGTAGATGAGGTAAATGTTGCAGATACGGTAAGTGTTGGAGATGAGGTAAGTGTGGTAGATGCGGCAAGTGTTGTAGATACGGTAAGTGTAGTAGATGAGGTAAGTGAGGTAGATGAGGTAAGTTTTGTAGATACGGTAAGTGTGGTAGATGAGGTAAGTGTTGCAGATACGGTAAGTGTGGGGCATGAGTTAAGTGTTGTAGATACGGTAAGTGTGGTAGATGCGGTAAGTTTTGTAGATGAGGTAAGTGTGGTAGATGAGGTAAGTGTGGTAGATGAGGTAAGTGTGGTAGATGCGGTAAGTGTTGTAAATGAGGTAAGTGTGGTAGATGTGATAAGTGTGATAGATGCGTGTGATAGATGAGATAAGTGTGGTTGATGCGGTAAGTGGGATAGATGAGGTAAGTGTGGTAGATGTGATAAGTGTGGTAGATGCGTGTGATAGATGAGATAAGTGTGGTTGATGCGGTAAGTGGGATAGATGAGGTAACTGTGGTAGATGTGATAAGTGTGGTAGATGCGTGTGATAGATGAGATAAGTGTGGTTGATGCGGTAAGTGGGATAGATGAGGTAAGTGTGGTAGATGAGGTGAGTGTGGTAGATGTGGTAAGTGTAGTAGATGCGGCAAGTGTGATAGATGGGGTAAGTGTTGTAGATGCGGTAAGTGTTGTATATGCGGTAAGTGTGGTAGATATGGTAAGTGTGGTAGATACGGTAAGTGTAATAGATGAGGTAAGCGTGGTAGATGCATGTGATAGATAAGATAAGTGTGTTAGATACGGTAAGTGTGATAGATGAGGTAAGTGTGGT
The DNA here is from genome assembly GCA_032433765.1 of Megaustenia siamemsis. Taxonomy (NCBI): domain Eukaryota; kingdom Metazoa; phylum Mollusca; class Gastropoda; order Stylommatophora; family Ariophantidae; genus Megaustenia; species Megaustenia siamemsis. Next base: position 179,424,433 of record JAVIAB010000092.1, read on the forward strand.
AGATGAGGTAAGTGTGGTAGATGAGGTAAGTGTGGCAGATGAGGTAAATGTGGTAGATGAGGTAATTGTGGTAGATACGGTAAGTGTGATAGATGAGGTAAGTGTGATCGATAAGGTAAGTGTGGTAGATAAGGTAAGTGTGGTAGATGACGTAAGTGTGGTAGATGAGGTAAGTTTAATAGATGAGGTAAGTGTGGTAGATGAGGTAAGTGTGGTAGATGAGGTAAGCGTGGTAGATGCGTGTGATAGATAAAATAAGTGTGGTAGATGAGGTAAGTGTGATAGATGAGGTAAGTGTGATAGATTAGGTAAGTGTGATATATGAGGTAAGTGTGGTAGATGAGGTAAGTATGGTAGATAAGGTAAGTGTGGTAGATGAGGTAAGTGTGGTAGATGAGGTAAGCGTGGTAGATGAGGTAAGTGTGATAGATGAGGTAAGTGTGGTAGTTGAGGTAAGTGTGGTAGATGAGGTAAGTGTGGTAGATGATGTAAGTGTGGTAGATGCGTGTGATAGATATAATACGTATGGTAGATGAGGTAAGTGTGATAGATGAGGTAAGTGTGATAGATGAGGTAAGTGTGGTAGATGAGGTAAGCGTGGTAGATGAGGTAAGTATGGTAGATAAGGTAAGCTTGGTAGATGAGGTAAGCGTGGTAGATGAGGTAAGTGTGGTAGATGAGGTAAGCATGGTAGATGAGGTAAGTGTGGTAGATGAGGTAAGCGGGGTAGATTAGGTAAGTGTGGTAGATGAGGTAAGCGTGGTAGATGAGGTAAGTGTGGTAGATGAGGTAAGCGTGGTAGATGAGGTAAGCGTGGTAGATGAGGTAAGTGTGGTAGATGAGGTTAGCGTGGTAGATGCGTGTGTTAGATAAAATAAGTGTGGTACATGAGGTAACAGACGACAAAATATACATGGAAATCAAACCAGTAGAAGAGATCGATCACTTTATCTATCTTGGAAGTCACATTGATCGAGAAGGGGATACAAGTAAAGAAATTAGAATCAGAATAGCTAAAGCAGCAATGTCTTTCAGAAGCCTTGAAAAGTTGTGGAAATCAAAACTAATCAGCACAAACATGAAACTTAGGCTATTCAAATCAAATGTACTATCAACCCTTACGTATGCGTGTGAAAGCTGGAAAACAACAAGAGATATAGAGACAAAGTTGAACGCATTCGAAAATAAATGTCTAAGGAAAATACTTGGTATAGCGTGGAACGAATTCAAAACAAACGAGGAAATTAGAGAAATGGCCAATCAACCACTAATATCTTCAGTAATAAAGAAAAGACGATGGTCATATGTTGGACATGTGATGAGAAGAGATAATAACCGAATAGCAAAGCAGGCCCTCATATGGGAAACAACAGGTAAGAGGAAAAGAGGAAGACCCAGAGAGACACTGAGAAGAACATTGATGAGAGAGGCAAGAGCAACAGGATTCGGCTCCCTCAATGAGATAGAGCTGCTTGGACAGAACAGAGACAAATGCCGAGATTTGATAAAATATCTTTAAAAGAAAACTGCTAGAACAAAAATTCAGATATGAGGTGTATCTTGGTCTACGCCCTATGGGCCGGCAACGGCTCGAAAGGTCATAGATAGAGATGAGGTAAGTGTGATGGATGAGGTAAGTGTGATAGATGAGGTAAGTGTGGTAGATGAGGTAAGTGTGGTAGTTGAGGTAAGTATGATAGATGACGTAAGTGTGATAGATGACATAAGTGTGATAGATGACGTAAGTGTGATAGAAGACGTAAGTGGGATAGAAGACGTAAGTGTGATAGATGAGGTAATGTGATAGATGAAGTAATTGTGGTAGATGCGGTAAGTGTGATAGATGACATAAGTGTGATAGATGACGTTAGTGTGATAGATGACATAAGTGTGATAGATGACGTTAGTGTGATAGATGACATAAGTGTGATAGATGACGTAAGTGTGATAGATGAAGTAAGTGTGATAGATGAGGTAATGTGATAGATGAAGTAATTGTGGTAGATGCGGTAAGTGTGGAAGATGCAATAATTGTTATGGATACATTAATCATGACAGATTGAAATGTTACAAGATTGGACAAGTATTATTTGTGTTCTTCACTTAACGAATATTCTGGCACTTTCCGCGTGGGAGGGGTTGTTTTAAAGTGAGAATAATTCATATCATAGTCGTTTCGTGATGCACAGATGACCATTTGTATTTTACCTCATAAAGAAAATAATGTTTATCTTAAACAGGATCGAACCTGCGTCCATCCAAATTGAGGAATGTAACGATCTTATCCATTCGACCAACCACATACCGATCCACAGTTTGGTTTCATAAAACAGGGGCGTCACCTCACTAAAATGTAGAGAAGGGCTTCCGCGCTACAGATAAAAAATTAATTGGAACAAAATAGCTCTTACGACTATTAACAATATTTGAAGGTCTTACAAGCTACACAGAGAAGGAAATATTAAGATATATGTGTTTCCACTTTGCAAGTGTGCACAAGGGTTTTTAGCAATTTGCTGTTTGACGTTATGGCTTAGTATATAACTCATTGTTGTTTAGTTTAGCTTTCGTGTTATTCTTTGCTTAATCTTCACAATACCGATTGCCCACGGTCGATAATACCTCATTGGAAACTTCATTTCATATTTAATTATGTCATGAATCATTCATTTTGAAACAATGTTCCATAATATATTTAATGTTTTTAATATTTTAAAAATATTTATTTTAAATAATTAAAATGATAATTAATTTTATTTAAAATAATGTTGTAAATAGGCCTAATATTAAAAAATGTTATAATATGCGTACTATTTTCTTTTTTACTTATTTGCATTATGCTTCAGTGACTCCTTTTCTAGACTAGCGATTGGTCATCGTTCTGGGCCTATTGTTATTTTACATATAGGACTTATTTCAAATACATTTGATGCCATTTTTATTTATTTCACTTCTATTGCTTTCTAGCGTCAATGAGAAAATGTGCCGTTGCAGTTCATGCACTTTCGTGTCTCGTGCAAGATTGTATTGTGATTTTTTGCTATTTCATTAACAAATTATCTTCTAGGTCTACTTTTTTCTATTTTTTCGTGTTTTATTTCTGGATACTAATGCTCTCAGGGAGACTGATCGACGACTAAAGGTAACTTTGTTTCCTGCCGAAACGTGTTTGACCTATTGTTTCTTGATTCAACAAAGCTGCAGGCTCAAACTCTCTTCATTTTGTTGTTACTTCTGATTCTCTCTCTTTTGTTTGTAAGATTGTGCGTTGTTCCCATTGTCGAACAAATAATCCAATCTCATTGAAATGGTCCCACTTTCTTGTCTGCGAAATGAAATAAATAAACAGTAATGTCTGTCTTCCTTATTTAAACATTAAAACAATCCGCTTTGAGGACATATTTCACTGTTCCTTCTTCTAACATAGTAATAGCCAACATTGAGGTTATTTTCCCACTCTTATTCTAACATTGTGATATCCAACATTGAGGTTATTTTCCCACTCTTATTCTAACATTGTGATATCCAATATTGAGGTTATTTTCCCACTCTAATTCTAACATTGTAATAGCCAACATTGAGGTTATTTTCCCACTCTTATTCTAACATTGTAATATCCAATATTGAGGTCATTTTCTCACTCTTATTCAAATATTGTAATATCCAATATTGAGGTCATTTTCTCACTCTTATTCAAATATTGTAATATCCAATATTGAGGTTATTTTCCCACTCTAATTCTAACATTGTAATATCCAATATTGAGGTCATTTTCTCACTCTTATTCAAATATTGTAATATCCAATATTGAGGTTATTTTCCCACTCTAATTCTAACATTGTAATATCCAATATTGAGGTCATTTTCTCACTCTTATTCAAATATTGTAATATCTAATATTGAGGTCATTTTCTCACTCTAATTCTAACATTGTAATATCCAATATTGAGGTCATTTTCCCACTCTAATTCTAACATTGTAATATCCAATATTGAGGTTATTTTCCCACTCTAATTCTAACATTGTAATATCCAATATTGAGGTTATTTTCCCACTCTAATTCTAACATTGTAATATCCAATATTGAGGTTATTTTCCCACTCTAATTCTAACATTGTAATATCCAATATTGAGGTCATTTTCTCACTTTTATTCAAATATTGTAATATCCAATATTGAGGTCATTTTCTCACTCTTATTCAAATATTGTAATAGCCAACACTGAGATTATTTTCCCACAGACGAACCTACATTTATCTGCCCTAAACCATCACACACCTTCATCGAAACGTTAAGCCACGTGCCAGTTCCGATTCTGATAGCAGGCTCCTGATTGCTAATTTTCACCTCAAACGCTTGCATTTTCACGACCCCTTTGATGTCCGTGCTGGTATTGATCCTGTCATTAGACTCACCGGTCTTGTCTCTTGTGCTTATGAGGGCTGGTACGCCCATTGTAGCTTGGAATCATGGTTCTAGATCTGTCTATGATATTAGAGATACAAATATGATATATTTACGTCTTGAACTTGTTAGCTGTAGTAATAGAACCAAAACGTCGGTGTGTTTGGCTGACAGCGATCATCGACACATAGCTGACTGTATACTTTAGTTTTAGCGAACAGTAACTGCTCAAGATCCTGCTCCATTATGTGGCTCAAGAAAGAGACTCATTTGTCTGACTACTTCGATAAGGATCTAAGGAGGGCAAAAACTTCAACCCAAAAAGCTCCCCTGATTTCGGATGTACTTGGCCGAAATGTGCAGTTGTTTCAGTTTGTTATAACCACGACAGAACATATTGTTATCATAAGATCGCTCGTTGCGACTGGTTACTAGAGTTAGTGTATCATTAGAAATCAACATTTATTGAACGTATCATAAGAAAAGACGGTATTGAGAATAATATAACAACAGACAGAATGAAGAGCAGATTAAAAGCAAGAGAAAAATATTGAACAGCTTATTTAAATGGTATAATAGAATATCACCGACTGAAATTATAGCATGTATGAAGAACCGAGTGATACGGAGAGAGATGATCGTCTACGCCAATGGTAATGACAACTGATGATGATGGTGATGTATCATTAAAAGAGTCCATCTAATCAGAGTTAATGTATCTATCCAGTCACATTTGACGAATCTTTATATTCATTACTGCCTTAGTTAAAATGACATCTCATTATTTGCCTACTCATACATGTTGTTAAATATAGTTGGACATAAAAACGCGAAATAATTGTCAGCCGAGAATATTCAATTGCGCAACGCAGCTGAGATCTCCGAGCTGACATGTAGAACCGGGACACAGGCTGTCCAATTAGACGAAGCAATATTCGTGGACCCACTTCTCGCAAGTGTGGAATTTTTTTTCTCTTATCGTTTATAGAACAGTCCCTTCTAGCAGTTCTGTTGTCAGAGAATGAAGTCTTTGTCTTAATTTCTCTCTCTCTCTGCGTTCAGGACTCAATCAGAGTAAGGATTCCAGACTCTCATATGAAGTCAGCTGTCAGGCTAAGTGTGTTGATCGCCCCCACAGACAGAACATCACAATTAGAGTCTGTCAGATCCACTCTGACTGAACACCCGTTAATACGTTGCACTGTGTTCTGCGCCAGTGGCCCAGTGCATCCGATTTCAGCCAGCATTTTTTCAGGTTTGCTTTCCTTAGCCTTTGATTGTCCCCAATCTTCCTGCAAGGCAGCAGTTGATCTTTTCTGTCGGGGGATTCTGCCCTTAGATGGTCGGCCTTCCCAGGTTTACGAGCACCATCTGCCCGAGTCACTAGAGGTGACTAACACAGACATGCGACTTGTAATATGAGGAAACTGCAACAAGGAACACATTTCATGCATAGCCTCCATTTGTTCCCGCCGCCTATCCCCATATACCGGTAAGTCACGTCCTCCCGAAAATGATGATCATCGTAGCACTTGATGATGTTAGGCCATCGTTGATGACTCCAATCCGAACATATAGACACACAGTCAGTCGTCAAATTATTCTTGTTGCACATCAAACAGCAGACCGTAAGATTTGCGCACGGCCGGTTAGGTAACCAATACGATGACGTAGGACACAATGTCGCCAAACTCATAATCTCGATACCTTTAGACTTATGTCTGATTACTCAAGTGTAAACAGTCTACGACGAACAATACACGAAGCAACTTCCCCAAAGAGACAAAGCTGCGACTGACGAAGTAGTTTACATTAATGTGTAACGTGGAAATAACTTGCGTCAAAGAATCCCAATAACGGTCTTGAACAGCACTAATGTGACGTAAAGCACAGATCTAGTCTTAATTTTGGATTAAACATAACTATTTTCTTGGAAAGAACCGCTTATACAACTACACGAGGGAGTCTTTTTCCCGCCATATTCTCATTTGCTGAAAGCAGGAAAGTCTGAAAGTCTGATTTTTTTTTTTACATTGGCATCATCAGCGTTTTTCATGAAATGTGTTCCCTTTTTTCAATTGTAGCTAGATTTAAGTCAGAGTACCAGCGATATCATTATTATTTTCAAATATTGTTGTCATTATTATCACTAAAAATTATCATTCAAAATTTTTTTAATATCATAAAAAACAACATGACTATTATCATTAACAAAAATCATTATAATTATTATCATCAAAAACATTATCACTATTATCATGAAATATCATTATTATTATCATAACCAAACATGCCAGCTGGCATAGGTGATCGTGCTCCTCCACAACTTTCTGCTTGTGCTGTTGTTTATCACATCTCTTTTGATGTTCTAGCATGCCACTACTTTAAGATCTCTGCATCTTTCTCTCTCTTTCTTCTTCCCTAATAATAATGTGACCAAATGTCCAATTAATGACCAAAAATGTAATTCATTTGATCATTGTAATTCATTCGTTGTTTATGACAAACTTTCCTTTTTTTTTTCTTTGACCTCTTTTAGAACATCATCGTCATTCTTTCTAATAGCCCATAATATTCGAAATACGTTTCTTTTAAACGTTCTTGGAATGTCCATGATTCACTACCATCTATCAGATCTGCATACATATAACATTGTACAGCTATTTTTCTTACTTCCGTTGTCTTTGATATGTTCTGTTATCTCTATTATTCACGTAAAATACAGACTCTTTCAGAGCTATCCCACACTTCGTCTCTGATATTTGCCATCAGAGCAAGGTATTAACTTGCCTAGAGAAATGAATTCATTGAGGCTTTTAAATGTTGTCTCGTGTTTACTTTGTATATCTGTAATAAGTTTATTTCTTCAGTTACGATCATTATTCTCGCTGTCTTGCAATTACGATTAAGACCTTTATTTTGTTCACCGTTGCTATAGTGTAGTTAGTTTACTTTAGAATAGTTTCGTTTAGTTTAATTTAGTATAGTTTAGTATAGTATATTACAGTATAGCACAGTGTAGTACAGTGTAGTATAGTATAGTATAGTATAGTATAGTATAGTATAGTATAGTATAGTATAGTATAGTATAGTATAGTATAGTATAGTATAGTATAGTCTAGTCTAGTCTAGTCTAGTCTAGTCTAGTCTAGTCTAGTCTAGTCTAGTCTAGTATAGTATAGTATAGTATAGTATAGTATAGTATAGTATAGTATAGTATAGTATAGTATAGTATAGTATAGTATAGTATAGTATAGTATAGTATAGTATAGTATAGTATAGTATAGTATAGTATAGTATAGTATAGTATAGTATAGTATTGTGTAGTGTAGTGTAGTGTAGTGTAGTGTAGTGTAGTGTAGTGTAGTGTAGTGTAGTGTAGTGTAGTGTAGTGTAAGCGTAGCGCAGTGTAGTGTAGCGCAGTGTAGCGCAGTGTAGTGTAGCGTAGTGTAGTGTAGTGTAGTTTAATCACCAGATCATCTTTATTGCGCAACGGACAACTCCTTAATGCTGAGAGCCCCTCCCCTGCACCTACCACGGGAGACCCACTACATCTCCATTGCAACAAATAAGACTTTATTAAGAGAATTATTCATGTTGTTATATTATGTCTGATAATTGATATAATTTCTTTATGAATCTAAATATGATCGCAATATACACATTAAATGGAGCTGCGATAGCTCAGTGGTTACTGAACTGGACTACAAAGGACAAGAGGTAGGGTTCGATCCCAACCGACGGCATACGGGTTCACACAGCCTTTAATGGGCACCTGATTTTTTTCTGGGAAAGTAATGCGGCACGGGCGTAATACCGACCACATTACCCCAAAAATCATGTGCCGAAGGTCTATAAAATTTATGGTCACTAACACCATATTCCCTATTCGCCACTTGGCGTGACGGGGGCACTTTACTTTTTTTTTATGCATATTAAATAAATGGTACGAGAGATGTAGGGCCACTAAATGATTTGAAACAAAAATAACTTTTACCAAAAGTTTTTCTAAATTTCATTATCCCCCAAATGACAAAAATTTGTATGCTCACAAATATAAGCTCTTCCCACAGCACTTTCCATAACTGGACGTAAGGTTTCAGTTCGTAAAAGTCGGATTTCGACTCGAGTGTCTTCCTTAAGTTCTTGAATTATTCCAGATCTGTGTAAATAAAACCATCCTTTCTGTAGCAACACAAAAAGAAGTCTTGTGCCGTCAAATCAGGTGAATGTGGAGGACAAACAAATTCAGCATTTTTTTAAATTATTCGCTCAGCGAAAATTTCTCGCAAGAGCTCCATAATCGTGCTGGCTGTGTGAGCAGTAGTTCCATCTTAGCTCTGGCAGTGTGAGCAGTAGTTCCAACTTACCTCTGGCAGTGTGTGCAGTAGCTCCATCGTAGCTCTGGCAGTGTGAGCAGTAGCTCCCTGTTAGCTCTGGCTGTGTGAGCAGTAGCTCCATCTTAGCTATGGCTGTGTGAGCAGTAGCTCCATCGTCGTGCTGCCAGTGTGTGCAGTAGCTACATTGTAGCCATGGCTGTGTGAGCAGTAGCTTCATCGTAGCCCTGGCAGTGTGAGCAGTAGCTCCATCTTAGCTCTGGCATTGTGAGCAGTAGCTCCATCTTAGCTATGGCTGTGTGAGCAGTAGCTCCATCGTCGTGCTGCCAGTGTGTGCAGTAGCTACATTATAGCCATGGCTGTGTGAGCAGTAGCTCCATCGCCGTGCTGGCACTGTGCACAGTAGCTCCATCCTGTTAAAACCTCCTGTTTAACGTCAACATTTTAAAATCCAATTTCAGAATATTCTGAAGCGATGTTCTGGCAATGCCAAGTTGAGCAGAGCAACGATGGGTACGGCTAGAGACTTATGGATCCTCCAGGACACCCTACTGTACAGCTACCACCGCTGCGTCAGTCCCAATAGGACTGAATCTTCCCCAAAAGATCGACGGCTGATCCAGTTTTTTATTTAAACCGGGCGATTAGGTTCTGAATGTTGTTATCGCTAGAAGAGTACTCTAATGTTAAATGTTGCCTGTATTTTCTCTGAATTTCAGTAACTGATCGTTCACTGGAATAGAAAAACCCAATGAGTTCTGCTCGTTGCTGGACATAAAACATAGCCATTTAATCTCCAGGGGGTGCACTACAACCTAAACAAGAAAATATAAAAGAAAAAAAGATTGAGAATAAAAAAAAGTTATGAATTTGTTCAAATTCTTCGGTCTGTCAGTAAGTAAAGAACCTGTCACACCAAGTGGCGTATAGGGAATATGGTGTTAGTGACCATCATTTACTTTCTCAGAAAAAATCCGGTACCCATTTAAGGCTGCGTGAACCCGAAGTCGTAGATCAGGATCGAAACTGATCTCGTCCTTTGTTATCCAGTTCACTAACCACTGAGCTGTCGCGACTTCCTAGTCTGTCAGTGGCCACCTTATATTAATAGAAGAGTAAGGTTTAGATGTGGAAAAATATTGTAGTAGCAACACAGGATATGATAATGGCAGTCTATCAGCCTAAACTGTTTTATCGTGACACATAGACAATAACAGGCGACATTAATCATTGAAACTTATCTTCCTTTATCTATTTCAGGCTGACATCTGGTGATCAAACGTCTAAGATCCGCCATATTTCTTTTCGTTTGTTGACACGTGATCAGTTCCCCTTTTCGACACAGATCCTCTCCAGCAAAGACATCAAGAATTTTTTAAAAATGTATTTACATAAATAAAAATTAAAGTGCCATATATCAGCTTTTATGATTGCAGAATTATCTCTGTCAATTATTTGTTGTACGATACCTCGTTGTACGATACCTTGTTATAGTTGTTTCGATTTCATCAAATAAAGGACAAGCACGCTGAGGAGGCTGCTACAGATTCAGTATGTGTTGCTAAAATTAGAACAGTAGTGTGTCCGTGACATAGTACTTGGTTTTTCTAGGTATTTAAAAGTGAAAAACATGGCAGTTTAATCTGAATATTATATCTTTTCTGTCCAATATTATATCTTTTCTGTCCAATATTATATCTTTTCTGTCCAATATTATATCTTTTCTGTCCAATATTATATCTTTTCTGTCCAATATTATATATTTTCTGTCCAATATTATATCTTTTCTGTCCAATATTATATCTTTTCTGTCAGATATTATATATTTTCTGTCCAATATTATATCTTTTCTGTCCAATAAATTTAGGATGATGCATTTTTATAACTATCCAAAATAATTTATTTCTACCCGTCCTACCCCCTCCTCCCCAACCCCCTCTCTCTCCAGCATCTTCACAATCCATTGTCTGCCGACACAATTTCGTCGCTCCCAAGCACTTTTCTCACTGTTTCATGCAGCTCTTCGGATAGAAATCCACTTTCCTATTTCATTTAATTAATTCGTTTCTGGACATGATTTCTATTATTATTTTGAACAGGGACTAGACTACAGAGAAAATGCAATTGTTGACAACCAACAAAAGTGATGACATTCATACTTTTGTTACAGTCCAGCAATGGTGGAACTGGTGAGATATTAGAAACATGCTGTCGACCTGCAGTAAAACTACAAACTCAAAGAACAATAATTTGTAAAAACACTTCTAGCACAGACACACTAAGACTAATATTAAGATCTGATCCACTTTACGTCTGGTGTCTTTTATAAGGGAAACAACGTTTGTATTGAAACAACGTCATGCATGAAATAATAAAAGTGCATCTTGGATCATTGTACCGCTGAATTAATGTTCTTAACACCACATGTTCTAAGTGTAAATAAAGCCGAATGTTAATAAACCGTAAATAAGGACATGTCTACCGAACACTTGTCATGTTGTCAGTAAATTATTGTCTGTTTTTCACCCAAAACCATAATTGTTCTAACCAGTTTCATTATTGTTATTTCTTATCTGCGGTCTTTTCGCTGAAAGGCAAATGAGGAAGGAAAGAAGAAATACCTTCACAAAGTACAGTACTACTTACAATACGTACTAACAATTCATTACTTACAGTACACTACTTTCAATACTACTTACAGTCCTACTTTTAGTACTACATACAGTACTACTTACAGTACTACTTACAGTACTACTTACAGTTCCTACTTACAGTACTACTTTCAGTTCCTACTTACAGCAGTACTACTTACAGCAGTACTACTTGCAGTACCTACTTACAGTGCCTACTTTCGTCATCACATCTTTAAGAATTGGTCTGCTATTTGAACTCCCACTTGTTTATCAGACTAGTTCTGTATTCTCTACTAGCGCTACTCACGCAATTAATATTATGCTCCATAAATCTAATCAATCAATATTTTCTCTGATTTCATTGCTATCTTGCAGCACAACATGTTGTTATGCGTGAGCAACATGCCCGTTTTGAATCTTTTCTGATAGCAATACGTTTGTTTAGTTCTATGAACATATTCTAAGGTCAGAATCAAACAGGTTGTTCTACTTCCATGGACTAAACATTTAGCTGGTTACTGCGACAATTTTATAGAACTCGGAGAGAATACACAGAATGTTCTACGTCTGAATATTGAACATTTTTAGAGAGAAAAAAATACAATAATTGTTGCCATATCAAAATGGTATAATGAAAATAGGTATGGATTTTATTATTAGATAGCACGAGTTGAACAAATAACATGGTAAATCAATAACAAGTCATTATAAATGGTAGTTTAATATAACTTTATACATACAAATATCAGGTTATTGTTTAATTAATGATCCACTACTGCTTCACCAAGTACCATGATCTGTATATGTCATTAAAGATAGGTAATACATTTGGCTCACTTTTTGGCACAATAAATTTGTAATGAGAAATGTCCTCCATAATAAATTCTCATTTATTTCATACAAACGCGTATTTGTTTATTTTGAAACTGTTTGTACTTTTGTTTACAACTATGATCTAGTTAATTTGTCAGGGGAATAGTTCAAGTTGTGCAACAAAATGGAAATGGTCGTAACGAGGAGGGTTTTCGCATGGATTCGTGATGTCCATAGAGAAGAGACAGAAACAGAAGAACAACCATGGATGGAGTCTGGATGGTATTATAAAGAGTAGCAGACCAAGGAAAACAGATAGGTAAACTGTGGAAACAGAGATAACAGTTTGAGTCAGAACAACGACACTCTAAGAAGGATGTTCATGGGTATCGCCAAGTGGAGGAATGTTGATGTTGCGTAACAAAGACCAAGAGATGTGTCGACGTTGAATTTATCGGGTCGATGCCTAGGAACAGTCGATGAATCATTTTTGTCGACATTTGATGAATTTATTCTGAGTCAGTCCTTAAGGACACGGGACACATGACATATGACACAGGGAACGAATGAAAAGAGAGAAAAGAAATGGCACAGCAGCAGCACTCGATGAAGAGACGATGAAAAAAATCAGAAGATAGAACACACAAAAAGATGATAAGGAAGACAATTTAAATGCACCTGGTTCATTCTACAGTGATACCTGTCAACCAAATGTTAGAATTATCCATAAGAGAAACGTTTTGGCAAAACAGTACCCAGCCCAGTATAGAACACTAATTAATATATTACCAAACTACCAACAAATTATGATTGCTTCCTACCATCGGTCGTGAAGACGCCAAAGACGCCTTTCCAATAAAGAAAGATACGTTGAAATATAGACAAATAATTGTTAATTTTCTGCTTCATCTAACCACCTATTATCATACAAATACATACACACACACACATACACATGTGTACGCATAAACATACACACAGAAGAACGCACGTGCATAGTCCAGGTGGGTTTCCCTGTCGAGATTGTTGGCAACACATTTCCAGCAAAGATAAATGACAGTTCATGATTTGTAAAAGTGCCCACTTGTTAGAAGTGTGGGATAGGACCAGTTGTGTCTAAAGTGACTATCTCAGACAATATTTTGTTTGTTTTTTGAAAGTTAGACTTTTATCCAGAAACACTTGTAACTGTAGACCTGAATATTGTACCACACTTATCCTTATAGATCTGAATGTTGTACTAATCTTCTCCTTATGGACCTGAATATTGTACCACACTTATCCTTAGAGATCTGAATGTTGTACTAATCTTCTCCTTATGGACCTGAATATTGTACCACACTTATCCTTAGAGATCTGAATGTTGTACTAATCTTCTCCTTATGGACCTGAATATTGTACCACACTTATCCTTAGAGATCTGAATGTTGTACTAATCTTCTCCTTATGGACCTGAATATTGTACCACACTTATCCTTAGAGATCTGAATGTTGTACTAATCTTCTCCTTATGGACCTGAATATTGTACCACACTTATCCTTAGAGATCTGAATGTTGTACTAATCTTCTCCTTATGGACCTGAATATTGTACCACACTTATCCTTAGAGATCTGAATGTTGTACTAATCTTCTCCCTATGGACCTGAATATTGTACCACACTTATCCTTAGAGATCTGAATGTTGTACTAATCTTCTCCTTATGGACCTGAATATTGTACCACACTTATCCTTGTAGACCTGAATACTGTACCAATGTCTACATTTTTATTTCTCCCTGATATAAGTGCAAACATTAATAGTACGGACCAAACAAAAAACAAAAATAGCGGAAAAAAATCATATCTTCTCGGTATTGAATTTCTAAGGTAAGGATACGATTATGAAGGTTTGCCGTCAAAGATAAACTTTGATGTAAAATAACCGAGGTAGCTGTTTATGAAGGTTTGCCGTCAAAGATAAACTTTGATGTAAAATAACCGAGGTAGCTGTTTATGAAGGTTTGCCGTCAAAGATAAACTTTGATGTAAAATAACCGAGGTAGCTGTTTATGAAGGTTTGCCGTCAAAGATAAACTTTGATGTAAAATAACCGAGGTAGCTGTTTCGTTACTATCGCCATGTATTATCAGTAGTAGTAATAGTCGTCATAATAGTGGTGGTTGTAGTAGAATTAGCAATAGTAAAATAGTAGTAATAAAGAAAAGACGATGGTCATATGTTAGACATGTGATGAGAAGAGATAATAACCGAATAGCAAAGCAAGCCCTCATGTGGGAAACAACAGGTAAGAGAAAAAGAGGAAGACCCAGGGAGACACTGAGAAGAACATTGATGAGAGAGGCAAGAGCAGCAGGATTCGGCTCCCTCAATGAGATAGAGCAGCTTGCACAGAACAGAGACAAATGGCGAGATTTGATAAAATATCTTTAAAAGAAAACTGCTAGAACAAAAATTCAGATAGAAGAAGGAGTATCTTGGTCTACGCCCTATGGGCCGGCTACGGCTCGAAAGGTCAATAGATAGATAGAAAATAGTAGTACTAATAGTAGTATCCGTAGTAATATTAATAATAATAATACTAATAATAGGTTTAGTACTATGAATGAACTTGTTGACGCATAAATGCCATCTCAAGCAGCACAGCTACAGGAGACGACAACATTCCCGCAGATATGTATATACATACGGTTTCAGAACCGGGAGATCAACTACAGACATGATTTTCACACTTAGACAACTACAAGTATAATGCCGAGAACAAAATTTTGCCGCTCTATATTGCCTTTGTGAATCTCACAAAGTGCCTTCGACTCAGTAAATAGAGATGGACTCAACAGGGTGTTAGAAAGTATAGGCTGCACACCTAAATTACTTAAGATGATTTTGTACTTTCATGAAAACATGAATGCTAAAATCCACTTTGATTCACCAGAGAGTTTTAAAGTCAACAACGGAGTGAAACAGGGAGGTGTCCTTGGTCCCACCTTTTTTTGGCATCGTTTCTGCTGCCTTTCTAAATTACACCTTTGAAAACAGCTCAGGAGACATTTACATTCCCACAAGATCAGATGGCTCCCTGTTTAACTTAGCACGACTAAGAGCAAAACCAAAACAAATGTTGCCCTGCTTAAAGAACTTTTATTTGCTGACGATGCAGCCCTAGTCGCTCATAGTGAAGCCACCCTGCAATCGCTGATCAACAACCTGGACAAAGCATGCACTTTTTATTCACTGTCTGTTAGTGTTCAGAAAACAGCATTTTAAACCAAAGAGATATCAAACCTGTATTAATAAATTTGAAAGACTGTTCACTTGAGTCAGTTTGGAAATTCACGTATCTTGGATCCACAATCATGCCAACCATTTCTCTTGATGATGAAATAAATAGCCGAGTTGGTAAGACAGCTACGACTTTCCATAGAAAATTCCTGAAACAAACGAAACTAACACCAAAGACCAAAATCTACTTCAGACCTGTACTTTGCACACTATTATATGGATCTGAAACCTGGACAACGTACTCAAATCATTAAAAAAGACTAAATATCTTCCATATGCGTCGTACTATATGTCTTCGTACTATAATGCACATCAAATGGCAGGACAAAGTAACTAACTTAACTGTCTTGCACTGTCCTAAGGCCGTAACTTCATGCTCAGAAGTCAAAGGTTAAGATGGCTGGGGCACGTCCAGCGAATGAAAGAAAACCGCATTCTTAAGCAAATATTATATTGTGAACTAATACACAGAAAAAGACAAATCGGCAGACCTGAACTACGATATAGAGATATCTGTAAATCATCTCTGAGTGATTTCTTCATATGTGAAAATGACTTACATCTGGCAAGAGATCGCACATCATGAAGAGCCAGTATTTAAAAAAAATGGATTAACATCATTTGAGACTGTACTATGACAAAACATGGAAGAGAAAAGACTCATTAAAAAGATGAGAAAACTTGTGGATCAATGGGCCTGACTTGTTCATCCTGTGGCCAAGTATGTTTGTCAAACATTAGTAGAATCAGCCAAGAGAGAAACAGTCCGACAAAACAACAAAACCTCCAAAAGAAAATACACGATAGCCTCAACTAACCGTCTGGGACAACGAAAAGACCATATATATATATATATATATATATATATATATATATTATATATATATATATATATATAAGGTTAAGGGCTACTTTCCACTCAATAAGTATTTTCTCCAGTGTTTTGTCGATTGTGAAAAAGTTAAAAATGTTCATATCTGTTCGTTTATTTTAATAGCCATAAATTTGCTCAGCCCTTGTACATGGCGTGAATACAGATCTGCTGTACAAAATTACAACTGACCATAAGAGATGCTATATCTCAAGTGTCTACAATATTTGTGGTTAACTTATGATTATTGTACACTAAAGAGTTACAATTGTCCAGTTTTGAAATATTTATTCTCATAAACGTTATTAGATTAAACAACTAATAGCATAAAAATAAATAATTATAGAATATTCATAAGTTTTGTTCAGTGTCCACATTTTGAACCGCTCCAATAAAATATCAATCTCAAGAATGAATGGAATGTAGTTTCCTTGGGACATCATTTATAAATGTAACAACAATTGAGTGTTATAACTAAAGTGCTACTTGAAACTAAAGCAAGTTACCGTGTGTTACGTTATGTTTTTCTATTCTGTGTGCATCCTCATTGCTGGTTGTCCATTGGCATTAATATCTCTTACCTAAAGCTTTCATAACACAGAATAAACTACGTGGCACTGAAAGGATAGAGAACAAACACTAATGAAGTAAACATCCCAATGGAACAAGATTTTACAATCTTGAAATTCAGGCAAACACCACTCCAACATTTCACAAACATCCCTCAAACATCTCTCTAACATCCCACCAACATATCACCAAAATTACTCCAACATCCAGCAAAAATCCATGCAACATCCCTCAAATTCTCGTCAACATCAATCCAACATTTCTCCAACACCCCTTCAACATCCCTACCCGAAAATCACTCTAACATCATCCAATATCCAGCCAACTTCGCTCCAAAATCCCTCCAAACATCCCCCCAATATCCCACTACCACCCCCCCCCCCCCCCCCCCCCCCGATCCCTCCAACATCCGTTAACATCACAAGACCATCTTACTACAACATCCTTCCAAAATCTCGTTAACATTTCAAGACCAACTTACAACATCCCTCCAACATTTCGCCAACACTCTTCCAAAAACCAGCTACATATACTCCAACATTCCTTCAACATCCATCCACCATCTCACCAACATCATCGAACATCCCTCCAACATACCCACAACTTCCCTTCAACATCCCGTCAATATCCCCAAAAATCTGTCCAACATCCCTTCACCATTGCTCAAACATCTCTCAAAACCCTCCAACATCCCACAACAAATCCCCAAAATTACTCCAACATCCAGCAAAAATACATCCAACACATCTCAAACATCTCGCCAACATCACTCCAACATTTCTCCAACACCTTCAAACATCCCCCCCCGCCTCAACATCCTTCCAAATCCACCAACATCTCGCCAATATCCCCAACATGCCTCCAACATCCCCCACACATCCCGTCACAAATTCTCCAACATCCACCCAACATATCCCAACATCCTTCCAACATCCTCCCAAAATACACCAACATTCCTTCAACATCGCTCCAACATCCCCCAAATATCCCACTAACAACCCAAATATCCCGTCAACACTCCTCCAACATCCAGCCAAAATTTCTCCAACATTCCTTCAACATCCAACCACCATCCTACCAACATCACCGAACATCTCTCCAACATCCTGCCTACATACACCCCACTTCTCTTCAACATCCCTCCAATATACCGTCAACATCCCACACACAAAAACCCTTTAACTCACCGTCAACATCCTTCCAACATCCTCCAAAATTCCACCAACATCCCAAAAAAACCTTTCAAAAACCCCTCAAACAGTCCACCAAACATCCCCACAACATCCCTCCAAGATCCCTCCAACAGCCCACCAAACATCCCTAAAACATTCCGCTAAGAACCCTCCTACATCCGTCAACATCCCTCCAACATCCCCCAAACATCACCCTAAATCCCTACAACATCCGTCAACATCCCCCTCAACATTCCTCTAAATTCCCTCCAACATCCGTCAACATCCCTCCATCATCCGTCAACATCAATCCAACATCCGTCAACATTCCTCCAACTTTCCCTAAGATCCCTTCAACATCCGTCAACATCCCTCCAACATCCGTCAACATCCCTCCATCATCCGTCAACATCAATCCAACATCCGTCAACATTCCTCCAACTTTCCCCTAAGATCCCTTCAACATCCGTCAACATCCCTCCAACATCCGTCAACATTCCTCCAACATTAATCTAAGAACCCTCCAACATCCGTCAACATCCCTCCAACATCCCCCCAACATCACCCTACATTCCTACAACATCCGTCAACATTAATCTAAGAACCCTCCAACATCCATCAACATCCATCCAACATCCCCCAACATCACCCTAAATCTCTACAACATCCGTCAAAATCCCCCAACATTCCTCTAACATCCCTCCAATATCTGTCAACATCCTCCAACATCATCAACATTCTTCCAACATCCGTCAACATCCCTCCAACATCCGTTAACATCCTTCCAACATCCGTCAACATCCCTCCAACATCCCTCCAACATCCGTCAACATCTCTCCAATATCCGTCAACATCCCTCCAACATCCGTCAACATCCCTCCAACATCCGTCAACATCCCTCCAACATCCGTCAACATCCCTCCAATATCCGTCAACATCCCTCCAACATCCGTCAACATTCCTCCAACATTAATCTAAGAACCCTCCAACATCCGTCAACATCCCTCCAACATCCCCCAACATCACCCTACATTCCTACAACATCCGTCAACATTAATCTAAGAACCCTCCAACATCCATCAACATCCATCCAACATCCCCCAACATCACCCTAAATCTCTACAACATCCGTCAAAATCCCCCAACATTCCTCTAACATCCCTCCAATATCTGTCAACATCCCTCCAACATCATCAACATTCTTCCAACATCCGTCAACATCCCTCCAACATCCGTTAACATCCTTCCAACATCCGTCAACATCCCTCCAACATCCCTCCAACATCCGTCAACATCCCTCCAACATCTGTCAACATTCCCCCAACATTCCTCTAAGATCCTCCAACATCTGTCAACATCTCTCTAACTTCCCACCAACATCCCCCAAAATCCCGCCAACATCCCCCTAAATTCCTCCAACATCCCGCCAAACATTCCCTATATCCCTTGAAAATCCCGCCAACATCTCCCTAAATTCCTCCAACATCCCGCCAACATCCTCCTAAATTCATCCAACATCCCCCTAAATCCCTCCAACATTCCCCTAAATCCCTCCAACATCCCGTCAAACATTCCCCTATATCCCTTGAACATCCCGCAACATCTCCCTAAATTCCTCCAACATCCCGCCAACATCCTCCTAAATTCATCCAACATCCCCCTAAATCCCTCCAACATCCCCCTAAATCCCTCCAACATTCCCCTATATCCTTTCAACATCCCGCCAAGATCTCCCTAAATTCATCCAACATCCCGCCAAATATCCCCCAACATTCCTCCTGGATAGCTCTTACCGTCTGTTTGTCGCGACAACACGTCGACGTTGTTGTGCCGAAGGCAGAGATAGTGTTCAATGTATTACTTTAAATGCTGGCACAAGTGGTGGAGCGGATATGGAGAATTTCTGATTGAAATGAAACTGGTTCGATGACGTGAATGGAATATGAAATAAATGTATTACAGAGAGAGAATGTCAGAAGGCCGTTTATGGTCTGGCAAGATCTTGTCACGCACAGCGATCTGTCTCCTTGCAGACAAAATAAAATGCCCTTACAGTGTATCATTTACCGCGTGATGTTATCTGAATGTCTTCATTTAAAGCCTCTTTAGTTTGAACAGTCTCTTGGTTTGTGCAATAAAAACATTAACTTTCGTTCATTTAATTTCGTGTGTTAATAAAGTAGTGATCTCCCTTTATGAATCACTCTAGTCGTTAGCAGGGGAGGTCATCATCTGTGCTCCTTAATTTGTCTTGCGTGGAGTAGTTATGTTATTGTCTCTGTATTATCTATCTACTTGATATAGCGCATACGGACATCTGTAGTGGTAATTAAACCAGATACCTCAATAATAACCAAATAAGCTATTAGCACGTTTTTTTTCCTCCACTTTCTTCTTTAAGGTAAGAGATACACAGTTCTAGCTATTTTCATCTAGCGACTTTAGCCATTATCTTGTGGCACTGTTGTAGATTACCATGGTACTAAATCACACACTGAGTCTGCCTCGCATTCTGCTACTGATACAATTTTGTCTGTATAATATGTTTCTTTGCATTGATAGACACTATTTTGTCTGTATAAGATATTTCTTTGCATTGATAGACACTACTTGTCTGTATAAGATATTTCTTTGTGCTAATAGATATACATTGTCTGTATAATATGTTTCTTTGCATTGATAGACACTACTTTGTATAATATATTTCTTTGCATTGATAGACACTATTTTGTCTGTATAAGATATTTCTTTGCATTGATAGACACTACTTTGTATAATATATTTCTTTGCATTGATAGACACTACTTTGTCTGTATAAGATATTTCTTTGCATTGATAGACACTACTTTGTCTGTATAAGATATTTCTTTGCATTGATAGACACTACTTTGTCTGTATAAGATATTTCTTTGCATTGATAGACACTACTTTGTATAAGATATTTCTTTGCATTGATAGACACTACTTTGTATAAGATATTTCTTTGCATTGATAGACACTACTTTGTCTGTATAAGATATTTCTTTGCATTGATAGATACTACATTGTCTGTATTAAATATTTCTTTTGTGCTGATTTACATACTTTGTGTTGCAGAAGAGGGTTTGCTGTTCCTTAATTTGATTTGCCAGACTGCTCTGGGTGATTGCTGTGACTTTGAAAGTAGCCTACGTAATGAAGTCTAGAAGACGCGGGAAAGGAAGTAAGGCTGCTCTGACTATAACATCAAGGGCAGCAATAAAGTTATGATAATGAAATAATGGGATATAAATATTAAAATAGTGTGGTATCAGTAGAAGAATGTTTCGATGATGTGATGAATGAAAGTGATGATGGGTCATGGTAATGAGATTTGATATAAAGTTTATATTTTGATCTGTGCTGTGATGATGGGTCATGGTAATGAGATTTAATATAAAGTTTATATTTTGATCTGTGCTGTGATGATGGGTCATGGTAATGAGATTTAATATAAAGTTTATATTTTGATCTGTGCTGTGATGATGGGTCATGGTAATGAGATTTAATATAAAGTTTATATTTTGATCTGTGCTGTGATGATGGGTCATGGTAATGAGATTTCATATAAAGTTTATATTTTGATCTGTGCTGTGATGATGGTTCATGGTAATGAGATTTAATATAAAGTTTATATTTTGATCTGTGCTGTGATGATGGTTCATGATGGTGGACGGTGCTTCGAGAATAGAAACAACAGTAGCTGTCAGTGTCGTGGATGTTCAGCGATGACGTAAGGATGTTGATGTGGCAATGTTATGGAAACGATGTCAAAGATAGATATGGTTGTCATGGTGATGGTAAGACCGTATCGAATTGATCGATAACGTAATTGTCGTCCGTAGTTTTTTTATTTCCTCAGACGAAAATGTAAAGGGAGAGCACGACATAAAACATTTCTCAAGGTCTATTATGAAGTTATCTCCCGCAGCTAATTTCTTTAAAATATCTATCTCCATCTACCGTCACATCAGTTATTAGCGAGTCTGCACTACATTAGTTTGTAGAACAGGACTCAATGCATGGACGTCAATCACGAAGTAAAAAAGCAAGGGCAATAAAATTATTAAACAGTTGCCATTGCTGTTACTATGTTTAGACAAGAGGAAGAGATTGACGAGAGATGATGACTCCCGACTATGGTAACGGTTTCAAAATTGTGTTACATCATTTCTCTTATGGGTAGAGCGAAAAATGTATAGTCCAACTATGAATTTGAAACCTCTGCCTTGGGTAGAACAAACGAATGTTGGATCTGGTCGTGTGAATGTTGACCTTTCTATCGTTTCATGTCGCGTATTTTCTTGATGCCAAATAGATCGGTGTTTCTTGAAGAAAGCGACTAAACGGGTGTAATGACATCAGCCATCTAAAGTTCGCATAGCTGAGGGCGTCACACATTTTTTGGTCATTCCGAGATTTCCCTCTCAGTCCACATGCCTTAGTGAAACTGTATATGGCTGTGTACTTCAGCATCTAATTGTGTGTCCTCCACAAGAAAAAAATGACTCAATGAAGATTGAATCAATCTGACGCTTTTTATAGTGACATTAAGATCATTTTTATAGTGACATTAAGATCATTTTTATAGTGACATTAAGATCATTTTTATAGTGACATTAAGATCATTTTTATAGTGACATTAAGATCATTTTTATAGTGACATTAAGATCATTTTTATAGTGACATTAAGATCATTTTTATAGTGACATTAAGATCATTTTTATAGTGACATTAAGATCATCTTTAAAGTGTGTTTTGCGTTTACATCGGCGCTGTGGACGGCCTGCCACAGCCACCAATGTGGAGATGTTGAAATTCGCTGAGCATATAATTCTTGCTGATAGGCGCATCACTACTCAACAATTGGCCTTAAAGTTGTCAGTCAACATTGGTAATGCAAATACAATTATAAAAACTCTAGGATTTTCTAAGATTTGTGCAAAATAAGTTCCACGAAATCTCACAAGTGAGCACCCATTTCAAAGAAAAGCAAATTCTGAACTGTTTGAACGTTTCAATGTTGATGGAGAGAAGTTTTTGGCTAAGATTGTTACAGGTGACGAAACCTCGACACATCATTTTGAACCTGAGACAAAAAGACACTCAATGGAGTGGCATCATGCACAATCACCACGAAAAGAAGAAATTCAGACATCCCCTTCAGCTGGAAAAGTCATTGTCACTGTCTTTTGGGACATTAAAGGTGTGATTCTTGTGGATATTATGCCAAAAGGAGAGACAATCAATTCGTAAGCTTACATTAGGACACTGAAAAAACTCAATCAACGTTTTCGCAGAGTTCGGTTGCACAAGAATCCAGCAGACCTGCTTCTCCTTCGTGACAATGCGCACCCTCAAACAAGTCTGACAACACGGGAAGCAATCACCAGATTGGGTTAGACTGTACTCCTCATCCACCATACAGCCCTGATTTGACACCCTCTGATTTCCATCTCTTTGTTTTACTTAAAGATGTCCTCTGTTAAACAAGACTGAAGATGATGGAGGAGTGATTCATGCAGCAAAGAAATGAATACACAATCGAGATAAAAACTGCTACAGGCTAGGAATACATGGACTTGTTGCACGATGACGTAAAGCTGTACAAGTGTATGGGGATTATGTAGAATGATACCGATGACATACCTATATATATTGACATACCCATGTATACTGTGTAAAAATTTCATCATCATAATCATGTGCCATACCGGTTGGCGTAGGCGATCATGTCCCTCCACAATCTTCTATCTACAGTGCATTGTATGAGTTCTGTTGCTGACTGTTTTCCATGCCATGACACCAAGCTATCCAGTATTTTCTCTCTTTGTCGTCCGTGATCTCTCTTTCCTTTTATTTTGCCAGTTGTAACCAAGTATTCCAACTTTCCTCTTCTCATGATGTGTCCAAAAAATGTTGATTTTTTCTTTCTGATGTTTTTAAGAGCTCCCTTTTTGTCTTGGCCTCTTTGAGAACTTCCTCATTGTCTTTTTTAGCTGTCCAGGGAACTTTCAACATTCTTCTGAGAAATCTCATCTCTGTGGCCTCTAATAGTCTTTTCATTTGTTTGTCTACTGTCCATAATTCGCTTCCATAGGTCAGAATTGGTTCTATATAGCATCGGTGAACTCTCTTTCTCATTGTTATTGACATAGATTTGTTGCATAAGATATTTTTCATTTTCTGAAATGCTATTTTGGCCTGAGCTATTCTGCTTTTTATTCCGTGGTGCATCTCCCATCTGATGTTATTATTGTTCTCAAGTATTTGAAACGTTGCACTTGTTTCAGATTTGTCTCGTTTATTTTTATGCTGCATGATGGTGGCGATTGTTTCTTCGATATAACCATTACTTCTGTTTTCTTACTATTCAGACTGAGACCTTTCTTGTTGCTTTCTTTACTATTATGTCATTTCTTGTAGCTCATTCTCTGTCTTTTTTAAGACTGTGTCATCCGCATATCGCAAATTATTTATGTTGTGACCGTTGACTTCAATTCCTTTTTTGTCTACTTTTGATCTCAGAAATTGGGAATGTTTCCCATTAGAAACTGGGGTTAAACAAGGATGCATTTTATCGCCCTTGTTATTTGAAATTGTTATGGACTTCATAATGAAGAAATGCTGCACTGGTAATAAAGGCATCGAATGGATACAAAGAGACCATTTGGAGGACCTCGACTTTGCTGATGACATAGTTCTCATCAGCAGCCAGATAAAAAACGATGCAGGAAAACACAAATAAAACTATCATCAATAGCCAGCAAAATTGGGCTTGAGATCATTCATGAAAAGTCTAAGGTCATGAAAAGCTTAATTCCAACAGATGACAAAATATACATGGAAAACAAACCAGTAGAAGAGATCGAACACTTTATCTATCTTGGAAGTCACATTGATCGAGAAGGGGATACAAGTAAGAAATTAGAATCAGAATAGCTAAAGCAGCAATGTCTTTCAGAAGCCTTGAAAAGTTGTGGAAATCAAAACTCATAAGCACAAACACAAAACTTAGGCTATTCAAATCAAATGTACTATCAACCCTACGTATGCGTGTGAAAGCTGGAAAACAAGAGATATAGAAACAAATTTGAACGCATTCGAAATAAATGTCTAAGGAAAATACTTGGTATAGCGTGGAACGAATTCAAAACAAACGAGGAAATTAGAGAAATCGCCAATCAACAATAATATCTTCAGTAATAAATAAAAGACGATGGTCATATGTTGGACATGTGATGAGAAGAGATAATAACCGAATATCAAAGCAAGCCCTCATGTGGGAAACAACAGGTAAGAGAAAAGAGGAAGACCCAGGGAGACACTGAGAAGAACATTGATGAAAGAGGCAAGAGCAGCAGGATTCGGCTCCCTCAATGAGATAGAGCTGCTTGCACAGAACAGAGACAAATGGCGAGATTAGATAAAATATCTTTAAAAGAGTTGAAAACTGCTAGAACAAAAATTCATATAGGAGAAGGTGTATCTTGGTCTACGCCCTATGGGCTGGCTACGGCTCGAAAGGTCAGATAGGATAGATAGATAGATAGATAGATAGATAGATAGATAGATAGATAGATAGATAGATAGATAGATAGATAGATAGATAGATAGATAGATAGATAGATAGATAGATAGATAGATAGATAGATAGATAGGTAGGTAGGTAGGTAGGTAGGTAGATAGATAGATAGATAGATAGATAGATAGATAGATAGATAGATAGATAGATAGATAGATAGATAGATAGATAGATAGATAGATAGATAGATAGATAGATAGATAGATAGATAGATAGATAGATAGATAGATAGATAGGTAGGTAGGTAGGCAGGTAGATAGATAGATAGATAGATAGATAGATAGATAGATAGATAGATAGATAGATAGATAGATAGATAGATAGATAGATAGATAGATAGATAGATAGATAGATAGATAGATAGATAGATAGATAGATAGATAGATAGATAGATAGATAGATAGATAGATAGATAGATAGATAGATAGATAGATAGATAGATAGATAGATAGATAGATAGATAGATAGATAGATAGATAGATTGATTGATCTCATAATATATTCGCTGTAAAGTGAAAACAAATCCGGTGACAGAACACAGCCTGTCTGACTCCTTTCTTTATATATTGGAATTGTCCTGTTTGGTGTTAATTCGTATAGCTGCTGTTTGTTGCCAGTACAGGATTTTTTATGATTCGCAGATCCTTGCCATCAATGTTTAATTTCTCCAGCATATGATTATTTCCACATGCTTTACTTTGTCAAATGCTTTCGTGTAGTCTATAAAGCACATATATAGATCTCTCTTTACCTCTATAGATCTTTCTATCAATGTTCTTAAGATGTATATTTCATTATTGGTGCCCTTTCCTTCCACAAATCCACATTGTTCCTCACTTATTTCTGGTTTTATTCTGCTCCTCACACGTCTCATGATTATTCTTAGTAATATTTTAGTTATATGGCTCATGAGACTAATAGTGCGATGGTCTTCACTATCAGTGGCTCCTGACTTCTTCGGTATGGCTACAAAGATAGATTTTAGTAGATCTTCGGGTATATGTCCAGTGTTATATATGTCATTGAGTAATTTTCTTATGAC
Organism: Megaustenia siamemsis; assembly: GCA_032433765.1. NCBI lineage: Eukaryota > Metazoa > Mollusca > Gastropoda > Stylommatophora > Ariophantidae > Megaustenia > Megaustenia siamemsis. Next base: position 179,451,159 of record JAVIAB010000092.1, read on the forward strand.
TTGTACTCCCAGCTCTCCTAATGCATTTATCTCTTCGATTGTTATATTGTCAGGACTGGAGCTTTGCCTCTTTTCATGTGTTGAATTGCGCTCCTCCACTTCACTCTGCATTATTGGTGGTCCTGTGTCTTTGTTTGAATTGTTTAATTCTGGTCTTTCATCATCATTGATTTGACTGATATATTCTGTCCATCTTTCCATTGTCTTATCCTGTCCCATTATTATATTTCCTCCTTTGATTTCACACATCCTGAAACTTTGACTTATTTTCTTCCTGTTAATTTATTTAACTGATTGTGCATAAATTTTTGGATCTTTCTTTTGTTGTTTTCCATTTCTTCACATTTCTGTTTTAACCATCCTTCCTTGCTTCTCTGCACTTGTTTTGGATCTCTTTGGCAATATTGTGGATGTCCGTTCTTCTTTCTTATGTTTTCCTTTTTCGTTCATTAGTTGTAATATTTCTCTGTCATCCATTTCTTTTGGTTGATTCTTTTAGTCACTGGTATTACTTCTTTTGAGTTTGTTTAATCGATTGTTTGAGCATTTCCCACTGCTCCTGGATGTCCTGTATTTTCGCAATAGCATTTATCTATATTTGTACTATCTTGATGTACTTATCACTCATCTGTTTATCTACTCTTAGCATATCTAGTTCTAATTTTATATTTCTTGGTGATTTCTGTGCCTTCCGCAGTTTGTATTCTTATCTTTCCAACTACTGGTACATGGTCACTATTGCAATCTGCTCCTGTCCTTGTTTAACCGATGTTAGCCCATTCCTGAATCTTCTCTGTACCAGTATAAAATCAATTGGATTGTGCGCTTTTTTTGTCTGGGCTGCCATGACCATAGTCGCCTAGGGTGTTGTTTGAACCAGGGTTACCTATAATCATTTCATGTTTCTTTGCCCAATCTATCAATCTATCCCCTCTGGCATTCGTCTGTCCAAACCCATGCTCCAAACCCATTGAAATCCCCTAATATAATAGTTATTTTCTTGGGTTTACCCAGTTCCATGGTCGCCTCTAGCTCCTCGCAAAAAGTGTCAATGTCTTCTTCTTCGCTATTACTTGTTGGTGCATAAACTTGACTTATGTTGATATCCATTGGTCTGCCTCTCAATTTTCAAAAAATGTCATACTTGTGTAATTAGCGCTTCCCGAGAAAACCCGATGGGTGCATTAACTTCTGAATGCACTAATTAGTTAAATTTAGAATTGTGAAAACTAGAGACAAATCTGTTGTTGATTAGTTGGTGTTGATGAAGATCATGCTATCATCATTCTCTGTTTAGAATGGGTTTTAGAAGGTTTGTGAGCCTAACATAAGCCATGGTCTGTCTGTTGCAAGAAGGACTTGGATTTGTGTTAACTTGCTGGCGAAAACTATGAGGAGAAATGAAATATAAATATACAGACAACAACTGTACGGTTAAAGAGCTTCACGTAACAAGCGAACAACATAAATCAAAACGATGTACCATACTGTTTTTTACCTTTTTCTTTCCATATATATAATTTTTTTTCCTTTCTCCTCACTATTAGCTTCACTGCAGCTTCACATGTTAAATGCATTTATGTGCATTTCTTTGTGTTGACCCTCATTAAAATCATGTTGTTTGAAGCTGTTGACCTCTTGAGCGACCGTTATTCCCTTATAACTGGCTAAGCCTTCATTAGTCTGCAATGCAATGTTGAGCGACTAACCCTCTGTCTGTCTGTCTGTCTGTCTGTCTGTCGTCTGTCTGTCTGTCTGTCTGTCTGTCTGTCTGTCTGTCTGTCTGTCTGTCTGTCTGTCTGTCTGTCTGTCTCTATGTCTGACATTAGAATTAATATCAACAGTATTCTTGTAGGATTCATTAGGTCCTAACAAACATTATATTCGTTCCTGACCTTCCATGACACATCGAGTTCTCCTCCGAGACAGAAAGCCTATTATTAAAGTGTGTCCTTGAGTGTCCCCTTCTGTCTACCTTGGGATGCTGTTTTACAATTCATAATCAAAAAGGATGTGCCGTTGACGTTTTTTTTTTGCAGAAAAAATTTTTAATAGCCAGCTCATCTAGCAATGATCTATACAGGATTGCCGTGCCAGATTGTGCTGATCTGTACAGGATTGCCGTGCCAGATTGTGCTGATCTGTACAGGATTGCGTGCCAGATTGTGCTGATCTGTACAGGATTGGCCGTGCCAGATTGTGCGATCTGTACAGGGTTGTCGTGCCAGATTGTGCTGATCTGTACAGGATTGGTCGTGTCAGTTTGTGCTGATCTGTACAGGATTGTCGTGTCAGTTTGTGCTGATCTGTACATGATTGTCATGCCCGATTGTGCTGATCTGTACAAGATTGTCATGTCAGTTTGTGCTGATCTGTACATGATTGTCATGCCCGATTGTTCTGATCTATACAGGATTGTCATGACAGATTGTGCGAGCAGCAGCAGGAAAAGAAAGTAAAGCGAGTGAAAGAAAATTAACAAATATTTCAAGAGAGGTATGCTAAAACAAATATTTCAAGAGAGGTATGCCAAAAATTTCAAGAGAGGTATGCCAAAACAAATATTTCAAGAGAGGTATGCCAAAACAATATTTCAAGAGAGGTATGCCAAACAAAATATTTGCTTTAAAAAAATATTAATAGGTAAAGGTAAAGGTAAAGTACGAGACTTGAACCGGCGTCTTAGCACGCGAGTATATACCCATATGTGCTCGGCCGCCTATCCAGAAATGTTCGGATATTTCTGTATAGTGTAGCCTCAAGCATCGAAACTCAGATGCGAAGCGACATTCCTCACCTTCCCAGGATAATATACCCTGGTACCCATTTCTGCCAACGGCTGGGTCGACCGTGGGGTATTTTTTTTTTTTTTTTTTTTTTTTTTTTTTTTTTTTTTTTTCCAACCACGAGTACAATTCACACTGCTCCCAGCGGGAATTGAACACGGGTGTCCGAACGTCGGTAATCTAGTCGGGTGGTTTTCCAACTAGGCTACCGAGGCCCCCCCCCCCCCCCCAAAAAAAAAAGAACAAGGAGCGAGAAGAACAGTCGTTAGCGCTAATGTCAAAATAGAGAAATAAGAACAGCAGTCGCCGGCGTGTAACATATAGTGGAGGCGGGTGAACGTCGGTGGTTGGCGCTAATATCTAAGTGGAGGAGACAAAACAGCATCTCGTCGGTGAGAATACCAAACGGGGGGAGACAAAAAGCACTCGTCGGTGAGAATACCAAACGGGGGGAGACAAAACAGCACTCGTCGGTGGAGAATACCAAACGGGGGAGACAAACACAGCACTCGTCGGTGAGAATACCAAACGGGGGGAAACAAAACAGCTCTCGTCGGTGAGAATATCAAACGGGGGGAGACAAAACAGCTCTCGTCGGTGAGAATATCAAACAGGGGGAGATAAAATAGCACTCGTCGGTGAGATTATCAAAATATTAAACGGGGGAGGCAGAACAGCACTCGTCGGGGCGAATATCATAGAGGAGGCTGGTGAACATCAGTAGTGATTGCGAATAGAGGCAGAACAGCACTATTGGGCGAGAATATAAACACAGGAGCCAGAACAAGTCGTCGTTCATTTTAATACATGAACTATATCTTGACAACAGCGTGATCCTTACAAGCTCCTGTTGCCGTGACACGGGAGCATACAGAACCGTGACCAACGTGACCTGCACATATTTACAAGTTCCTGCTGCAGTGACATGTACAGAACCCTAAATAAACGTGACCTGTACATACCCCTAAGCTCCTGCTATTATGGCATGTAGAGAAACATAAACAGAGTACTGTTTACAAACCCGCGCTACGGTGAATTTCTTCATTCATGACTTGCACATAGTAAGGTTGTTTGTAGCAGCGGAAACCACTTTATTTATACCAGTGACGTGTTCCTTTGAACCAAATTTTCTTTGACTCCGTGATACCTGTTTTTTCCCCCATTATAATTATCATGCTGTGCCGCAACCTCACTGACGGTAATTTCATGTAAGTGTCAAATCTCGCAAATTTTTGCCCCGATAGTCGTATCTTTTATTGATTACGAAGTTCACTTCACAATGTGATGGTTTCTTTTCATTCTCTAGGAATCTTGTCCATCAATCATGTATATGTCAGTAGTATATATCCAGTGATAGAGGTCCCTTTTCCTTCCGCCAGCGGCAGAATATTCCTTATATAAATAGTCTACCGGCAGATTTTTTTCTTATATAAATAGTCTACCGGCAGATTTTTTTTCCTTATATGAGAGTCTACCGGCAGATTTGTTTTTCCTTATATGAGAGTCTACCCGCCCATTTTTGTTCCGGTCGTGGTGACCTCTCGTGGCCGGTGGTGGTGGTGTTGTGGTGACCTCTCAGGTGACCTCCCGCGGCGCTGGTGAAGGGGCGGTGGTGGTATCATAACTTTCACATTCTTTGTACTTTCAATGGTTCCGTAACTTCATAAATCTATTCTTTCTTTATACTCTCAGGCAATAAAAAACAGTGACAAGTTTATTATTGTTTTTAAAAAACTTCCTTTAGAATTAAGGTAACAGCTTAGGCCGTTACACATGCTACACGACGCTACGTTAACGAAGTAACTACACGCCAAACGCGAAACACCGCGTTAATTAAGCGAGATCAAAGAGCTCGGTAGACGCGCAGCGAAGACGCGCAGCGAGGGGCCGCGTTTAAACGTTAAGCAAGATCAAAGAGTTCCCGTTAGACGGACCGCGTTTACATCAAAGAATCCGCCTCCCGTGGTGAAATCTCCGTAGCCGGTAAGTGTTCATCAGGAGTGTCATTTATCAGGGGAATTTTACTGGGTGGTTGTTTTAATGTTAGATGTTTAGGAAATTAACACAGACAAGTTTATTTATTTATTGTTTTATTCGTATATATTGAACAATAGATAATACATGGTTTAGACAAAAATGTATTCTTTAACTAATGTACATTATACACATATTTAATACATAGAAAACAAAGTAGTTTATTTACAATCAGTAATACATGATAGTGTTAAATGGCTAAAGGGGAGGTGGTCACGTTGTTCAGAATGGACCTGTCACTTGATGGGGTGAGGTAGTACGTTGGAAGTTGTAGTAGTAGGTTAGAAGTTGGCGTGTAATAGAAGTAGTAGGTAGTCGGATGTGGAAGTTGTAGTTGTAGAGGTAGCTGGTTGTGGAGGTAGTTGATAGTAGAAGTTGTAGTAGTGAAAGTTGTAGTAGAGCAGGGGACGACGTTCAAATTCAGACGACGACTTTTATTCGATTGACTCAACAAGCAAAGACCAAAACGTTACTCCCAAACCCACGAAAGCTTAGACTTTGGAGTTCTATATCTTTAGCACTTCAATGAATAACAGACAACAGTAATGGTGAACCTTACAGATAAGAAAACTTAGTTCCAAACCCCAAATTTCGTATCATAACTAAAAAAGTTGAACTCAAAACATTAAAAATCTAGGTCCAAAGTCAAAAATAGTTAGACACGGTAGGGCAAAAGGGCATATTCTTTCCAACCATATACTCCCTATTCTTCTACACATCTGCATCTCGAAGACTTCGAATTATATTCAATGTTTGGCTACTGACTATATTTTGCGCCGATTGCTCAGAGTCGATTCTATATTCAACCACTGAACTCTCTGTCGATGTAGTAGACACGTATGTCATGTCATTGTAACAGTCATGTCAATGTAAACAGTCATTTCGTTGTAATAGTCATCTCGTTGTAACAGTCACGTATGTCATGTCATTGTAACAGTCATGTCAATGTAACAGTCATTTCGTTGTAATAGTCATCTCGTTGTAACAGTCACGTATGTCATGTCGTTTTATCAGAGACGTATGGTATGTCGTTGTAATAGCCATGTCGTTGTATCAGTCATGTCGATGTAGTAGACACGTAATGTCATGTCATTGTAACAGTCATGTCAATGTAACAGTCATTTCGTTGTAATAGTCATCTCGTTGTAACAGTCACGTATGTCATGTCGTTTTATCAGAGACGTATGGTATGTCGTGATGGATGAATGTAGGTTGTCGACTGTGCCATGATGGATGAATGTAGGTTGTCCGACTGTGCCATGATGGATGAATGTAGGTTGTCGACTGTGCCATGATGGATGAATGTAGGTTGTCGACTGTGCCATGATGGATGAATGTAGGTTGTCGACTGTGCCATGATGGATGATGTAGGTTGTCGACTGTGCCATGATGGATGAATGTAGGTTGTCGACTGTGCCATGATGGATGAATGTAGGTTGTCGACTGTGCCATGATGGATAGTGTAGGTTGTCGACTGTGCCATGATGGATGATGTAGGTTGTCGACTGTGCCATGATGGATGAATGTAGGTTGTCGACTGTGCCATGATGGATGATGTAGGTTGTCGACTGTGCCATGATGGATGAATGTAGGTTGTCGACTGTGCCATGATGGATGATGTAGGTTGTCGACTGTGCCATGATGGATGAATGTAGGTTGTCGACTGTGCCATGATGGATGCTGTAGGTTGTCGACTGTGCCATGCTGGATGAATGTAGATTGTCGACTGTGCCATGATGGATGATGTAGGTTGTCGACTGTGCCATGATGGATGAATGTAGGTTGTCAACTGTGCCATGATGGATGAATGTAGGTTGTCGACTGTGCCATGATGCTTGTATGTAGATTGTCTAGTGTCGCATGATGGCTGTTGTAGGTTGTCTAGTGTCGGGATGGCTGAATGTAGTTCTGTCTAGTGTGTCGTGATGAGTGTATGTAGATTGTCTAGTGTGCCATGATGGTTGTATGTAATTGTCGAGTATGCTCCAACAAATCACCGCGCCATTTAAACTTCTTTGAACGCAATGGACACAGATGTTCACCAGAAGAAACCTCATTATGAGAAACCATCTGGAGAAAATCCAATAACCCTTTCGTCAACCATATTTAACATACCTAGTTTAACTTTCATCAACATCAAGCTCAACAATACTTAGCATGCCTACTTTAAAAACATCGATACAATTGAATACCTTTTATCGATAAGCCTTAACGTACTTTAAGAGAAAATTCCAACTTACAGTGTAAAATATAATGTCATTCCGATAGACTGAACACTAGTATGAACTTCCTTGAAACAACCAAACTTATAACACGAAAGCCCTGAAGGGTCTAGTTTAAATATAAATTGGTAACAAATGAATCATTATCCAATCAGAGAGTGACTATGCCACATCGACTGATATCTGGATTAGCCATTCAGAAAAGAGCATTAACATTGGAGGCGGAGCAAAGTTATGACTGACATCTGTATTATAACCATTCAGAAAAGAGCATTAACATGGGAGGCGGAGCAAAGAAATGGCTGACATCTGTATTATAACCAGTCAGAAAAGAGCATTACTATGAACGGCAGAGTGATTAACCAATCATAGAAGAGCGTAACTTTGAAAACGGTTTCCAGTTCCATCTTAAGGTAAATCAATTGGTCGGGTTCTCAGCGAGGATCGTGGGCGTTTCTGGTCCATAGAATGTGTTTGGATAAACTTATGAAGGAGTTTATGTTCCTGGGGGTTGATATTATTCACACATATGATAAGGCGTGTAAGAAACATTCCAAGTTTTATAAAGCGATGGCTAACCTAGTATATACATGATCGGAGAGAAATGAGCTGTTATTTACTGGAATAATTCAGAGAGTCGGTGGTCATGATATCTACGCCACGTTTGTAACCATCGTTATCGAAATACTTTCAGATCGAATTCGCGATTTCGGTCGTCTTGTTGTTCTATATACCCTCGCCTATCGATTAGTTAAGAATCATGTTAAAGACATGTTCGACTCTGATTCCGACATTTGTGTTTTAGAAACGGACTTTGGTACTTGGACCGTGGTATCATCGGAAGAGAATTTGGAGAGTGGTTACTAAAAAGGTGGTTTGGAAAATTTTCTAGACCTCTCTAACGAAGAAGCTACAACACTGTGGACTCTACTTCACAACAGCCTTTGGTCTTTAAGAGCTTTACCTAGAAATGTTTATCTGTGAGTTTATATATTTTCCCTAATAAAAGTTTGGTAACCCCCACAGCATTTGTTACTGCCTTACAATATTGTTTACCAGGTCACGACACCCTCTCGCACAGATGCTGAGGGTTGTCCTGTAGTAGGCCTGCGATTGTAATAAGAATGGTTTGCTCCAGCTTTGAAATCTGAAATTTCACAAAAAGAGATGGTGTTACTCAGTTCCCCTATAATGGGGATGTTGAGTTACTAAAAATAGATTCTGATCTCTGATGCAATACCTGATTAGTTACTAAAAATAGAATGTGACCTATGATCCAATAACAGAATACTCATTGTACTGGTGACCAATTGAGACTGTATGTACTCATTCACCCAATACTCTCACATCAACATGGAAAAGTAAACTCCCAGTCATAGAAAAGTATGTTGTCACGATAGGTTGTGTCAATAACAAGGAATAAAAATCATTAAAGACATCCTAATTAAGTTGTGAAATTTTGGTGGTTGAGAGATAATCTGAAGATAAGCACATCAAACTATAAGAACAAGGAAACAATCGTATATTACACACTCTTAGAGCCAGTGTTAAGTTAACACGTATTTAGTTAAAATAGAAGGTTATAAATTGAGTAGAGGTAATTATACCTTATGGCTCATCTACTTTTTCGAATAACTCATTAAAATTAAAATAAGTCAAATAAAAACAAACAAATATGATCTTTATATAATGTTTATTTTCACAATAAAACTAGACAACACATGTTACACGTTCAAATATTTATAATTGAACAACGATGCTTTAAATAGTGCAAATATGGATACAAATCATCTGAAAAAGTACACATATAACAACATAGTCATGTGTTTAATGCTTAAATTACAAGTTTACGTGGTCTCCCACGTGTTTTTTAAATACACAAGGATCGCAAAATTTAACACAATTTTGTTTATTGTTCTTAATAGCATAAGATCCATCAGTTATATTAGTGATCGAACGGGGATCAATTCGTTTGTGAGCTGTGTCTGTGAGAACAGTCGAAAGTCACTCTGTTGATACTGGAAGTCGTCATAAACGGGAGGAGCAGCGATCGACCACTCACCCTCATTGGTCGTTTGTTCTCTGTCATAGTCTGAGCGAAATGTAGAAGCTCCATCAGTGTTGCTTGTATACTGTCACACTCAGCTGAGAGAATCGTAGACCCATCACCTGTGGCTACTTGTAGTCTGTCAACACTTTGAGAGAATCGTAGACTTCAGAGCCACTAAAGTCTCAAATTCAGGCTGTGTTAGTGTTATACCGTAACGTGTTTGGAATTTCAACCCCGTTTTGCCATCGTATTTTCTAAGATGAATTAAGCGTAACTTTGAAAACGGTTCCAGTTCCATCTTAAGGTAAATCAATTGGTCGGGTTCTCAGCGAGGATCGTGGGCGTTTCTGGTCCATAGAATGTGTTTGGATAAACTTATGAAGGAGTTTATGTTCCTGGGGGTTGATATTATTCACACATATGATAAGGCGTGTAAGAAACATTCCAAGTTTTTATAAGCGATGGCTAACCTAGTATATACATGATCGGAGAGAAATGAGCTGTTTATTTACTGGAATAATTCAGAGAGTCGGTGGTCATGATATCTACGCCACGTTTGTAACCATCGTTATCGAAATACTTTCAGATCGAATTCGCGATTTCGGTCGTCTTGTTGTTCTATATACCCTCGCCTATCGATTAGTTAAGAATCATGTTAAAGACATGTTCGACTCTGATTCCGACATTTGTGTTTTAGAAACGGACTTTGGTACTTGGACCGTGGTATCATCGGAAGAGAATTTGGAGAGTGGTTACTAAAAGAAGGTGGTTTGGAAAATTTTCTAGACCTCTCTAACGAAGAAGCTACAACACTGTGGACTCTACTTCACAACAGCCTTTGGTCTTTAAGAGCTTTACCTAGAAATGTTTATCTGTGAGTTATATATTTTCCCTAATAAAAGTTTGGTAACCCCCACAGCATTTGTTACTGCCTTACAATATTGTTTACCAGGTCACGACACCCTCTCGCACAGATGCTGAGGTTGTCCTGTAGTAGGCCTGCGATTGTAATAAGAATGGTTTGCTCCAGCTTTGAAATCTGAAATTTTCACAAAAAGAGATGGTGTTACTCAGTTCCCCTATAATGGGGATGTTGAGTTACTAAAAATAGATTCTGATCTCTGATGCAATACCTGATTAGTTACTAAAAATAGAATGTGACCTATGATCCAATAACAGAATACTCATTGTACTGGTGACCAATTGAGACTGTATGTACTCATTCACCCAATACTCTCACATCAACATGGAAAAGTAAACTCCCAGTCATAGAAAAGTATGTTGTCACGATAGGTGTGTCAATAACAAGGAATAAAAATCATTAAAGACATCCTAATTAAGTTGTGAAATTTTGGTGGTTGAGAGATAAATCTGAAGATAAGCACATCAAACTATAAGAACAAGGAAACAATCGTATATTACACACTCTTAGAGCCAGTGTTAAGTTACACGTATTTAGTTAAAATAGAAGGTTATAAATTGAGTAGAGGTAAACTTATACCTTATGGCTCATCTACTTTTTCGAATAAACTCATTAAAATTAAAATATTCAAATAAAAACAAACAAATATGATCTTTATATAATGTTTATTTTCACAATAAAACTAGACAACACATGTTACACGTTCAAATATTTATAATTGAACAACGATGCTTTAAATAGTGCAAATATGGATACAAATCATCTGAAAAAGTACACATATAACAACATAGTCATGTGTTTAATGCTTAAATTACAAGTTTACGTGGTCTCCCACGTGGTTTTTTAATACACAAGGATCGCAAAATTTAACACAATTTTGTTTATTGTTCTTAATAGCATAAGATCCATCAGTTATATTAGTGATCGAACGGGGATCAATTCGTTTGTGAGCTGTGTCTGTGAGAACAGTCGAAAGGTCACTTGTTGATACTGGAAGTCGTCATAAACGGGAGGAGCAGCGATCGACCACTCACCCTCATTGGTCGTTTGTTCTCTGTCATAGTCTGAGCGAAATGTAGAAGCTCCATCAGTGGTTGCTTGTATACTGTCACACTCAGCTGAGAGAATCGTAGACCCATCACCTGTGGCTACTTGTAGTCTGTCACACTTTGAGAGAATCGTAGACTTCAGAGCCACTAAAGTCTCAAATTCAGGCTGTGTTAGTGTTATACCGTAACGTGTTGGAATTTCAACCCCGTTTTGCCATCGTATTTTCTAAGATGAATTAAAGTCTTTGCTCGATATCTCGAAACTGAGACAGCCTTCAAACCATTCTTCTGTAGAGGTTTTACATACTCGCCATTACGAGCGGCATAGAAAAAAGCACCATCACAGTCAACATTAACAGCGGAATCACACATATCCATTCTAACGGACTCCGTTCTAAAAAGCACACGACTTGGTAGCAGGGCTCTGACTTTCTGTATGTAGCAGCACTGAGACGGCTGCCCTTTATACCCTGTAACAAGGGGCGTGGCCAGTCTATTTATAGTAACCAATGGAATACGTTCTATTTATAGTAACTGATGCAATACGTCATTGGACGTGATGAGACATGTTCAGAGAGCGGCCATCTTTGATGAATCATGGGAAGTTTGTCCCACGAGGCCGATGTATCCATGGAGTCATCAAAACAAATGATGATCCAGAGGGCGGGGCCTACACTGACAAGTTGGAGACAAACTCGAGTATAGCATGTTATGTTCATTAGAGGGAAGTGTTCTTGTGAACACAGGATTGGGCTTGACAAGTAAAATATCAACTAAACTTTAGTTTCTATTACTTCCGAAATACTTTTTAGAATCTTGGTTCTGTGATCAATAGCTAGGATGGGGAAATAATTTTGCCACATTCTTGTATACGGTTTATGAAGCGCTCCTTGTCTATAGAAAACTGCTGCCAAGAATAATTGGGTTCGTCATTTTCATCATCGTGGATTGTTAAACAATCGTTTCTTCACAAAATGAACCTAGAATAAAACGAGACAATTTAGGTTTAAAAGCCAGCAAAACTTCTAAATGAAAAACACTTTATAATAAAATATCTCTGCACAACGCTGTAGCTGATGTCATTTCTCTTTGTTTCCCTCTGTCTTTTCACCCCTCACGTTTTCAAGTTGGTACAAGTTATTACAGCGGTTCTCATTACAAGTCACAACATCCAAGTATTGGATATCTCTTTCACTTCCCACCTAGTAACCTATTGTCCATGAGTCTCATGGGTAAGTAAAACCTGCTTCTACGTAAAATTTACTCTACTCCACCGCCAGAGGATAATACGTCAAAAGATTTACCAGTATTAATATTATTCCACTTGTCGTTTTCTTTGATGTTACAGTTACTTCTTTATGGTATTAACGATGAATCCTTTATTTTTTCGGTTTCCTTTACTATAACGTCAATCATTACTAGCAACTAGTTTCAAAATTTTCATTACATGTGGAAATTTACTATTTATCATCATCAATAAAGATAATGTCTCTACTAGTTGTGTAATAACCCAGTAATAAAGATAACGAAGAAGAAACAGAAAATATCAAAATCAAAAGGTAAACTCGACTCCAAAGCAATTACTTACCTTGGTAGCTCTATCGGTTAGTGTATCACTTTGCTGGCTGCAAGCGTATTGTTCGTTCCACGTTGCGTTAATTTGTTCAAAATAAATATCATGTTCAAATATTTGTATATCTCTATTACCAGTCGAGGAGTGGTTGTTAATTATTTCAGTTGGAATCTCCAGTCTTCCAGCTCCCTGATTTTGAGAGCCGGTGATGTAGGTGTCAGAGGTTTCACTAGAGTTTAAAAACCTTTCAAGTATATTTGTCTTTTTGAAAATTGAGTCTAAAGTTAAACCATTATTAAAATTACCACTAGGCCATATTGTCGTGGTTTGCGTGCTCATTGACAAATCACTATCTTCATCACTGTCTTCCTCTTCTGAACTTGAGTTTATTCGAAAAAGTAGATGAGCCATAAGGTATAGTTTACCTCTACTCAATTTATAACCTTCTATTTTAACTAAATACGTGTTAACTTAACACTGGCTCTAAGAGTGTGTAATATACGATTGTTTCCTTGTTCTTATAGTTTGATGTGCTTATCTTCAGATTTATCTCTCAACCACCAAAATTTCACAACTTAATTAGGATGTCTTTAATGATTTTTATTCCTTGTTATTGACACACCTATCGTGACAACATACTTTTCTATGACTGGGAGTTTACTTTTCCATGTTGATGTGAGAGTATTGGGTGAATGAGTACATACAGTCTCAATTGGTCACCAGTACAATGAGTATTCTGTTATTGGATCATAGGTCACATTCTATTTTTAGTAACTAATCAGGTATTGCATCAGAGATCAGAATCTATTTTTAGTAACTCAACATCCCCATTATAGGGGAACTGAGTAACACCATCTCTTTTGTGAAAATTTCAGATTTCAAAGCTGGAGCAAACCATTCTTATTACAATCGCAGGCCTACTACAGGACAACCCTCAGCATCTGTGCGAGAGGGTGTCGTGACCTGGTAAACAATATTGTAAGGCAGTAACAAATGCTGTGGGGGTTACCAAACTTTTATTAGGGAAAATATATAAACTCACAGATAAACATTTCTAGGTAAAGCTCTTAAAGACCAAAGGCTGTTGTGAAGTAGAGTCCACAGTGTTGTAGCTTCTTCGTTAGAGAGGTCTAGAAATTTTCCAAACCACCTTCTTTTAGTAACCACTCTCCAAATTCTCTTCCGATGATACCACCGGTCCAAGTACCAAAGTCCGTTTCTAAAACACAAATGTCGGAATCAGAGTCGAACATGTCTTTAACATGATTCTTAACTAATCGATAGGCGAGGGTATATAGAACACAAGACGACCGAAATCGCGAATTCGATCTGAAAGTATTTCGATAACGATGGTTACAAACGTGGCGTAGATATCATGACCACCGACTCTCTGAATTATTCCAGTAAATAACAGCTCATTTCTCTCCGATCATGTATATACTAGGTTAGCCATCGCTTTATAAAACTTGGAATGTTTCTTACACGCCTTATCATATGTGTGAATAATATCAACCCCCAGGAACATAAACTCCTTCATAAGTTTATCCAAACACATTCTATGGACCAGAAACGCCCATGATCCTCGCTGAGAACCCGACCAATTGATTTACCTTAAGATGGAACTGGAACCGTTTTCAAAGTTACGCTCTTCTATGATTGGTTAATCACTCTGCCGTTCATAGTAATGCTCTTTTCTGACTGGTTATAATACAGATGTCAGCCATTTCTTTGCTCCGCCTCCCATGTTAATGCTCTTTTCTGAATGGTTATAATACAGATGTCAGTCATAACTTTGCTCCGCCTCCAATGTTAATGCTCTTTTCTGAATGGTTAATCCAGATATCAGTCGATGTTGGCATAGTCACTCTCTGATTGGATAATGTATTCATTTGTTACCAATTTATATTTAAACTAGACCCTTCAGGGCTTTCGTGTTATAAGTTTGGTTGTTTCAAGGAAGTTCATACTAGTGTTCAGTCTATCGGAATGACATTATATTTTACACTGTAAGTTGGAATATTTTCTCTTAAAGTACGTTAAGGCTTATCGATAAAAGGTTATTCAATTGTATCGATGTTTTTAAAGTAGGCATGCTAAGTATTGTTGAGCTTGATGTTTGATGAAGTTAAACTAGGTATGTTAAATATGGTTGACGAAAGGGTTATTGGATTTTCTCCAGATGGTTTCTCATAATGAGGTTTCTTCTGGTGAACATCTGTGTCCATTGCGTTCAAAGAAGTTTAAATGGCGCGGTGATTTGTTGGAGCATACTCGACAATTACATACAACCATCATGGCACACTAGACAATCTACATACACTCATCACGACACACTAGACAGAACCTACATTCAGCCATCCCGACACTAGACAACCTACAACAGCCATCATGCGACACTAGACAATCTACATACAAGCATCATGGCACAGTCGACAACCTACATTCATCCATCATGGCACAGTTGACAACCTACATTCATCCATCATGGCACAGTCGACAACCTACATCATCCATCATGGCACAGTCGACAATCTACATTCATCCAGCATGGCACAGTCGACAACCTACAGCATCCATCATGGCACAGTCGACAACCTACATTCATCCATCATGGCACAGTCGACAACCTGCATCATCCATCATGGCACAGTCGACAACCTACATTCATCCATCATGGCACAGTCGACAACCTACATCATCCATCATGGCACAGTCGACAACCTACATCATCCATCATGGCACAGTCGACAACCTACATTCATCCATCATGGCACTGTCGACAACCTACAGCATCCATCATGGCACAGTCGACAACCTACATTCATCCATCATGGCACAGTCGACAACCTACATCATCCATCATGGCACAGTCGACAACCTACATTCATCCATCATGGCACAGTCAAAAACCTACATCATCCATCATGGCACAGTCGACAACCTACATCATCCATCATGGCACAGTCGACAACCTACATTCATCCATCATGGCACAGTCAAAAACCTACATTCATCCATCATGGCACAGTCGACAACCTACATCATCCATCATGGCACAGTCGACAACCTACATTCATCCATCATGGCACAGTCGACAACCTACATTCATCCATCATGGCACAGTCGACAACCTACATTCATCCATCATGGCACAGTCGACAACCTACATCATCCATCATGGCACAGTCGACAATCTACATTCATCCAGCATGGCACAGTCGACAACCTACAGCTCCATCATGGCACAGTCGACAACCTACATTCATCCATCATGGCACAGTCGACAACCTGCATCATCCATCATGGCACAGTCGACAACCTACATTCATCCATCATGGCACAGTCGACAACCTACATCATCCATCATGGCACAGTCGACAACCTACATCATCCATCATGGCACAGTCGACAACCTACATTCATCCATCATGGCACTGTCGACAACCTACAGCATCCATCATGGCACAGTCGACAACCTACATTCATCCATCATGGCACAGTCGACAACCTACATCATCCATCATGGCACAGTCGACAACCTACATTCATCCATCATGGCACAGTCAAAAACCTACATCATCCATCATGGCACAGTCGACAACCTACATCATCCATCATGGCACAGTCGACAACCTACATTCATCCATCATGGCACAGTCGACAACCTACATTCATCCATCATGGCACAGTCGACAACCTACATCATCCATCATGGCACAGTCGACAACCTACATTCATCCATCATGGCACAGTCGACAACCTACATTCATCCATCATGGCACAGTCGACAACCTACATTCATCCATCATGGCACAGTCGACAACCTACATTCATCCATCATGGCACAGTCGACAACCTACATTCATCCATCACGACATACCATACGTCTCTGATAAAACGACATGACATACGTGACTGTTACAACGAGATGACTATTATAACGAAATGACTGTTACATTGACATGACTGTTACAATGACAGGACATACGTGTCTACTACATCGACATGACTGATACAACGACATGGCTATTACAACGACATACCATACGTCTCTGATAAAACGACATGACATACGTGACTGTTACAACGAGATGACTATTACAACGAAATGACTGTTACATTGACATGACTGTTACAATGACATGACATACGTGACTGTTACAACGAGATGACTGTTACATTGACATGACTGTTACAATGACATGACATACGTGTCTACTACATCGACAGAGAGTTCAGTGGTTGAATATAGAATCGACTCTGAGCAATCGGCGCAAAATATAGTCAGTAGCCAAACATTGAATATAAATTCGAAGGCTTCGAGATGCAGATGTGTAGAAGAATAGGGAGTATTGGTTGGAAAGAATATGCCCTTTTGCCCTACCGTGTCTAACTATTTTTGACTTTGGACCTAGATTTTTTAATGTTTTGAGTTCAACTTTTTTAGTTATGATACGAAATTTTGGGGTTTGGAACTAAGTTTTCTTATCTGTAAGGTTCACCATTACTGTTGTCTGTTATTCATTGAAGTGCTAAAGATATAGAACTCCAAAGTCTAAGCTTTCGTGGGTTTGGGAGTAACGTTTTGGTCTTTGCTTGTTGAGTCAATCGAATAAAAGTCGTCGTCTGTTAATTTGAACGTCGTCCCCTGCTCTACTACAACTTTCACTACTACAACTTCTACTATCAACTACCTCCACAACCAGCTACCTCTACAACTACAACTTCCACATCCGACTACCTACTACTTCTATTACACGCCAACTTCTAACCTACTACTACAACTTCCAACGTACTACCTCACCCCATCAAGTGACAGGTCCATTCTGAACAACGTGACCACCTCCCCTTTAGCCATTTAACACTATCATGTATTACTGATTGTAAATAAACTACTTTGTTTTCTATGTATTAAATATGTGTATAATGTACATTAGTTAAAGAATACATTTTTTGTCTAAACCATGTATTATCTATTGTTCAATATATACGAATAAAACAATAAATAAATAAACTTGTCAGTGTTAATTTCCCCTAAACATCTCACATTAAAACAACCACCCAGTAAAATTCCCCTGATAAATGACACTCCTGATGAACACTTACCGGCTACGGAGATTTCACCACGGGAGGCGGATTCTTTGATGTAAACGCGGTCCGTCTAACGGGAACTCTTTGATCTTGCTTAACGTTAAACGCGGCCCCTCGCTGCGCGTCTTCGCTGCGCGTCTACCGAGCTCTTTGATCTCGCTTAATTAACGCGGTGTTTCGCGTTTGGCGTGTAGTTACTTCGTTAACGTAGCGTCGTGTAGCGTGTGTAACAGCCTAAGTTGTTACCTTTAATTCTAAAGGAAGTTTTTTAAAACAATAAATAAACTTGTCACTGTTTTTTTATTGCCTGAGAGTATAAAGAAAGAATAGATTTATGAAAGTTACGGAACCATTGAAAGTACAAAGAATGTGAAAGTTATGATACCACCACCGCCCCTTCACCAGCGCCGCGGGAGGTCACCCGAGAGGTCACCACAACACCACCACCACCGCCACGAGAGGTCACCACGACCGGAACAAAAATGGGCGGGTAGACTCTCATATAAGGAAAAACAAATCTGCCGGTAGACTCTCATATAAGGAAAAAAAAAAATCTGCCGGTAGACTATTTATATAAGGAAAAAATCTGCCGGTAGACTATTTATATAAGGAATATTCTGCCGCTGGCGGGAGGAAGGGGGCCTCTATCACTGGCTATATACTACTGACATATACATGATTGATGGACAAGATTCCTAGAGAATGAAAAGAAACCATCACATTGTGAAGTGAACTTCGTAATCAATAAAAGATACGACTATCGGGGCAAAAATTTGCGAGATTTGACACTTACATGAAATTAACCGTCAGTGAGGTTGCGGCACAGCATGATAATTATAATAGGGGGAAAAACAGGTATCACGGAGTCAAAGAAAATTTGGTTCAAAGGAACACGTCACTGGTATAAATAAAGTGGTTTCCGCTGCTACAAACAACCTTACTATGTGCAAGTCATGAAAGAAGAAATTCACCGTAGCGCGGGTTTGTAAACAGTTACTCTGTTTATGTTTCTCTACATGCCATAATAGCAGGAGCTTAGGGGTATGTACAGGTCACGTTTATTTAGGGTTCTGTACATGTCACTGCAGCAGGAACTTGTAAATATGTGCAGGTCACGTTGGTCACGGTTCTGTATGCTCCCGTGTCACGGCAACAGGAGCTTGTAAGGATCACGCTGTTGTCAAGATATAGTTCATGTATTAAAATGAACGACGACTTGTTCTGGCTCCTGTGTTTATATTCTCGCCCAATAGTGCTGTTCTGCCTCCTATTCGCAATCACTACTGATGTTCACCAGCCTCCTCTATGATATTCGCCCCGACGAGTGCTGTTCTGCCTCCCCCGTTTAATATTTTGATAATCTCACCGACGAGTGCTATTTTATCTCCCCCCGTTTGATATTCTCACCGACGAGAGCTGTTTTGTCTCCCCCCGTTTGATATTCTCACCGACGAGAGCTGTTTTTTTCCCCCCGTTTGGTATTCTCACCGACGAGTGCTGTTTTGTCTCCCCCCGTTTGGTATTCTCACCGACGAGTGCTGTTTTGTCTCCCCCCGTTTGGTATTCTCACCGACGAGTGCTGTTTTGTCTCCCCCCGTTTGGTATTCTCACCGACGAGTGCTGTTTTGTCTCCCCCGTTTGGTATTCTCACCGACGAGTGCTGTTTTGTCTCCTCCACTTAGATATAAGCGCCAACCACCGACGTTCACCCGCCTCCACTATATGTTACACGCCGGCGACTGCTGTTCTTATTTCTCTATTTTGACATTAGCGCTAACGACTGTTCTTCTCGCTCCTCTTCCTTGTGAAAGACACGAAAAGAGCATACATTGAGTTGTTTTACTGTTTAAATCAATGTTCGACCTGCTTTGCCACACCCCCCCCCCCCATTTCGATTCTTGTACATTGCAAGTTGTTTTCCCCTTGTTTTCAGAAACAACCATGAAAGATGAAAGGAAGGGGCGATAGAAAGTCTCGGTTTGCTAAAGTTCACCTGCCACAAAGTCATTAGTGAACTCTGGGTCGTTGACTGCTACCTGCTCACTGGTCACAAAGTCAATAGTGAACTCTGGGTCGTTGACTGCTACCTGCTCACTGGTCACAAAGTCAATAGTGAACTCTGGGTCGTTGACTGCTACCTGCTCACTGGTCACAAAGTCAATAGTGAACTCTGGGTCGTTGACTGCTACCTGCTCACTGGTCACAAAGTCAATAGTGAACTCTGGGTCGTTGACTGCTACCTGTACACTGGTCACAAAGTCAATAGTGAACACTGGGTCGCTGACTGCTATCTGTTCACTGGAGAAGTGAAACAAAATGGCGGAAATTGTATGGTTAAAGCTATACGTCATTGATTGACGACACAAATTTGAACAATATTTCGGCGCAATAGGCCTTCAGCAGGAACAATGTTGAACACAAACAATGGACGAGTCTGCTGACTACCTTGTTTGGTCAATGCTCCGTTGATGTACTTTAATCAAAATCGCCACGGAGTGACGTTTGTATGCTACTGTATGAAGAAGATGCGTGACACTATTATCACATAACGTTATCACTTAATTTATGCACAAACTTTTTTTTTTCAAATCTCATTTGCCACTCATCTTTATTATGGAGTCATGAAACATGTTGCAGTTGATTTGAGAGTCTCCCAGATCCCCTTTATTTACAAAACTGATTAAAAACTAATCATCTTCTGTTATTGCTGATAAAGCTGATGGCAGTTCACTCACCCTTCTTGTCCGCGCAGCATTTTAGGTTTTGTCCCGTCTTAACAACTTAAGTGCCACATTGCAAGTCAGATCTATTGGTTTGAACACGATACCTAGATGTTTGGAGTAGATTCATCACCTATTAGAAGTCTAAGTCTATAAGTCTAAGTCTATCACCTATTAAAAGTCTAAGTCAGTCTATCACCTATTAAAAGTCTAAGTCATTCACCTATTAGACGTCTAAGTCTATCACCTATTATAAGTCTAAGTCTATATGTCTAAGTCTATCACCTATTATAAGTCTAAGTCTATCACCTATTATAAGCCTAAGTCTATAAGTCTAAGTCTATCACCTATTATAAGTCTAAGTCTATCACATATTATAATTCTAAGTCGATCACCTATTATAAGTCTAAGTCTATCACATATTATAATTCTAAGTCGATCACCTATTATAAGTCTAAGTCTATCACCTATTATAAGTCTAAGTCTATCACATATTATAATTCTAAGTCGATCACCTATTATAAGTCTAAGTCTATCACCTACTAGAAGTCTAGTCTATAAGTCTAAGTCTATCACCTATTAGAAGTCTAAGTCTATCACCTATTATAAGTCTACGTCTATCACCTATTATAAGTCTAAGTCTATAAGTCTAAGTCTATCACCTATTATAAGTCTAAGTCTATAAGTCTAAGTCTATCACCTATTATAAGTCTACGTCTATCACCTATTATAAGTCTAAGTCTATAAGTCTAAGTCTATCACCTATTAGAAGTCTACGTCTATAGGTCTAAGTCTATCACCTATTAGAAGTCTAAGTATATCACCTATTAGAAGTCTAGTCTATAAGTCTAAGTCTATCACCTATTAGAAGTCTAGTCTATAAGTCTAAGTCTATCACCTATTAGAAGTCTAAGTCTGTCACCTATTAGAAGTCTAGTCTATAGGTCTAAGTCTATCACCTATTAGAAGTCTAAGTCTATCACCTATTATAAGTCTACGTCTATCACCTATTATAAGTCTAAGTCTATAAGTCTAAGTCTATCACCTATTATAAGTCTAAGTCTATAAGTCTAAGTCTATCACCTATTATAAGTCTACGTCTATCACCTATTATAAGTCTAAGTCTATAAGTCTAAGTCTATCACCTATTAGAAGTCTACGTCTATAGATCTAAGTCTATCACCTATTAGAAGTCTACGTCTATAGGTCTAAGTCTATCACCTATTAGAAGTCTAAGTCTATCACCTATTAGAAGTCTACGTCTATAGATCTAAGTTTATCACCTATTAGAAGTCTACGTCTATAGATCTAAGTTTATCACCTATTATAAGTCTACGTCTATCACCTATTATAAGTCTAAGTCTATAAGTCTAAGTCCATCAACTATTAGAAGTCTACGTCTATAGATCTAAGTCCATCAACTATTAGAAGTCTACGTCTATAGATCTAAGTCCATCAACTATTAGAAGTCTACGTCTATAGATCTAAGTTTATCACCTATTAGAAGTCTACGTCTATAGATCTAAGTCCATCAACTATTAGAAGTCTACGTCAGTAGTATACAAGGGTGTTTTGAGAAAGGATTTGAACATTTTGGCTTTGTGAAATTTGGTTTGGTGCAAAAACATGCATCATATTTCGCACGATGCAATGTTGTTGTTGTTATGTCGCCCCGGTGACCTCCGGCCGCCATTTTGTCACGTGAGCATCCGGCCGCCATTTTGTCACATGATCCCGCCCGCCATCCGGCCGCCATTTTGTCACATGATCCCGCCCGGTCGTGACGTCGGTGCGCGGTGACCTCGGGACGCGGTGACCTCGGGGCGGATCGCGTGTTGGGGGGTGACACCTTCAGATTATCTCGAGTGTTTCGGACAGCGTGCTATCGGCTCGGGGATTATCTCGATTCGGTGGGACACTATCGCGCCAGGTAGCCATTAGAAAATATTAGAAGTAAATATTGAGTCTACCGAAAAGCAATAGAAAATAAACGCGAAACTTATGAAAATGAACGTGACACTTATGTAAAAAATAACGAAAGATCGCGCCAGGTAGCTGTTAGAAATATTATGAACTCGAAACTTATGAAAATGAACGTGACACTTATGTAAAAAATAACGAAAGAACCTTATAAATATAGACAACTACATCGACATGTACCTCGGCACGGGAGGGGAGCGGATTATATGGAAAATCATCTCGACTAACTGAAAGTTATTAAAATCGTGAAATAATAATAACTCAAAAGAAATAAATGAGCGGAAAACGTTGTAAGTACCCCTCGAATAAAGTTTCATATTAAATTAGCGAAGTAATAAAATTTAATGTTAAAAATCCGAAAGCAAAAAATAAAAATAAAATATGAACCTTATAAATATAGACAACTACATCGACATGTACCTCGGCACGGGAGGGGAGCGGATTATATGGAAAATCATCTCGACTAACTGAAAGTTATTAAAATCGTGAAATAATAATAACTCGAAAGAAATAAATGAGCGGAAAACGTTGTAAGTACCCCTCGAATAAAGTTTCATATTAAATTAGCGAAGTAATAAAATTTAATGTTAAAAATCCGAAAGCAAAAAATAAAATAAAATATGAACCTTATAAATATAGACAACTACATCGACATGTACCTCGGCACGGGAGGGGAGCGGATTATATGGAAAATCATCTCGACTAACTGAAAGTTATTAAATCGTGAAATAATAATAACTCGAAAGAAATAAATGAGCGGAAAACGTTGTAAGTACCCCTCGAATAAAGTTTCATATTAAATTAGCGAAGTAATAAAATTTTAATGTTAAAAATCCGAAAGCAAAAAAATAAAATAAAATATGAAAGTTACTGAAAAATATTTAAATTGAACACGAAACTTATTTTAAAAAATTAACGTGAAAGACCTCGACAACATTCAAGGTTGGTAGGCGTCATGGGCTCGCCGTATTGTCCCCGGTCAGGTGACCACTTAACTACGAGATAACGCACCAAGTCTCGTGCTTTTGCTGATTGCGGTGGTTAGACCCAAAATCGATGCTATGGTAGGGGTGAAGCACATGACCCTTGACGTGTAAATACAGATACCAACCGCATGACATCGCGTGACCAACTCGACATAATCAGGGTCATGGATCACATGCCAAGTCGTAATCGTGAATGTATATATATATATATACGCATACTAACACCACTCTTTCTTTTTCGAAACTAACTTCCCAAAGAGACATTTACAAGTACTGAGCGCTCAGGTAAACGTAAGTAGAAACACGTTAGTTTTCTTGATACGCTCGATTTTATACCAAGTAAGTATTTTCCGTAGCCATATAATTGTGAATAAAAGGGATCAGTAAATATTTAATTAATACAAATGAAAACGATACACGGTAAATAAAACAAACAAATGTGTTGGTTAGTATATATTTATTTTTTCACACTTATAAATGTACAACGATGGTTTAATGCTCTCCGAATATGTGTATCTATAGTAATTAACCATATACTTTTTCAGACGTGTTGAAATGTGTGAACACGGGTAATTTATAATAGAATCACTCTAGTTGTTAAAATAATTGCTCTGTGACCAGACTCCAGAACAGGCGAGATGATTTTGCTATACTCCAGAATACGGCTTTCAAATCTTACACGGTCAAGTACAAACTGGTGCCAATGAGGCATGCGGTCCCCATCCTCCAGATCAACAAATGAGATGATATCAGGTGCCGCGGCAAAACAAACCTAATGAAAAGTCGAACTATAAGGGTTTTAATGCAACTCTCATTAGGATAGTATAAGGTTTAAGAAAACATTCGTTAGGCTAGTTAATCTCTGTGCATTATTGGTACTTAAGTTTCAAGTAAGAATATGAAGTCTATATTTGGCTTAGGAGATGTGATGTTGGTAGCTATAACTAACATGAATGTCTGTGTATAGAAGAAAAAATTGGACTTATAGAAATCTCTGTTAAGTCATGAAATTAACGATCGATACCTATGGTGTTGGTATATCAGACTATAAATCGCCTGTAACACTAAGTAACCGATGCACAAATACATACCCTGTTAATTTTTTTTTTTTTTGGCGGATCGTGTGGTTGAATGGAAGTGTTGTTGCTGATAGTAGGATAAATCTCATTCCAGCGAGCGTTAACCTCCTCGTAATCTAACTCCGGAACAGAATTCTCTACACCTCTAATCTCGGAACTTTCATCACTCTCCGCACAGTCTGAGCTTGAATTTAATAGTGGCTGAATCCCCGCACGCTCAGAGGTTTCATTTCTGTTTACCACACTTTCGGGGATCTTCTTGAAGATGGAATCTAAAGTTAACCCATTATTAAAATAAGGATTAGGTGGTGTCCAAGCTGGGAAAGCTTGCTCTTCAAATGACCACTCAGACTCTTCATAACTTTCCTCGTCTTCTGAACTTGAACTTATACTAAAAAGTAGCTTGGCCATACTAAGAAATTCTTGAAGTTACAATTTGACTAAAATTATTATTTTCATTTTGTTTTATCCTGTTTAAATAGGGGGGCTTACCACAATTTCCAAACATACACACACGTAAATATTTTTTTTTCAGCCCTCTCATAATGGACTCCCAAGATATTATTAGCAAAATTATAAAAATCTTACAGAAAATACGCATCGCCACTGTGATGGGTGCAGGAAAATGATAAATAATATTGATTGGCATTCATGCCATCTCAATCTAAATGAGCGATTGCGGCACCGGCTATGTGGACTGCATTCATGCCATCTCAATCTAAATGAGCGATTGCGGCACCAGCTATGGGGACTGCTCTATTATTTTTTTTCCCCTTTTTCTGTTTAAATAGGTGGGCTTACCACAATTTCCAAATATAGACAGATGTAAATATTTTTTTTTCAGCCCTCTCATAATGGACTCCCAAGATATTATTAGCAAAATTATAAAAAAACTTACAGAAAATACGCATCGCCACTGCGAGGGATGCAGGAAAATGATGAATAATATTGATTGGCATTCATGCCATCTCAATCTACATGAGCGATTGCGGCACCAGCTATGGGGGCTGCTTTATTATAATCTCACGAGGGAGAGCTCGCCACTGTAATGTTTGATAAACTATTGGAAGCGCTCACAGAGCTGACGCTCCCCAGCCCGGACGCTACACCTCAACCCTCACCAACTTGGGATGTAGAGACTGATGACGACACCTCCCCGAAAAGCCCGTGTGTTTAAGAAGAAGAAGAGGTTGGTTTTTTTAGTTATAGATTATATAAATATATATATTTAATGGTATTTGTAATATGTTGTTTCATTGTTCTTACAGTTTGGTATACAATGGAGTCTGATAGGGAGTATCTACTTTTCGATAGAGTACTAACCATCCTCCAATATCATCCGCGGGATCACTGTAAAGGGTGTTGTGGTTTCGGCTCTTTAGCCCATTCATGTGAACTAGACTTTGAGGAGCGCTTGCATTTACAACTTAATGATATTTTACAATCTGAGATGGAGAAGGGTGATGTAGTCTTTCTGGCTGCTGCAAATATTTCGGAGCGAATACTGAGATATATAAATCTTGACCCATCAGAAGCCTCAACACTGATTGAGCCACAGTCTTCTACCCCTCTACATGTGTAAGAAATGAACTGCAAACTACACCGAGTGGTCATGTCTCAGATGCCAAATCAGGCAACTCACCAAATACACCGAGTTTGAGCGCTCATAATGAAACAACTTCGGGTGAATTTCAGTGTCCGTTATGTCCCCAGAAGTTTAAATTGATCACTAATTTAAATAAACATTATCGCGCTGTGCATCAGCTAATTCGATACACCTGTACCATTTGCCAGCGTTCGTATACGACCCTTAGTTCTTTAAACAGACATATGAGATGGAAGCATAAGGTTTCTAGTTCACCACTACCACCGGCCTCACCACCATCTTTACCACAGCTATCTAATACAGCAAACCCACCACCATCAGCACCAACTTCACCCCAGCGAGCTAATACAACAAACCCGCCACCTTCAGCACTGGATGCACCTTCACCCTCGAGCAAAAGAGAGTCAGAGGCGGAGGAACAAGCCACAGAGGTTAAAAAGCACAAGCCCGAGGATCCATTAGCAACATTACCAGCTGATGTGCGGGATATATATCAACAAAACTGGTCAGTCGTAAATACGCACGTTAATCTAAATAAAACAGTTTCCACCTATACTTTCTTCCACTCGCCTGATCGCCCTTTCGCGCCAGACTGGGGTATTACTCTAAGAGATGTGTTTGATAGTCAGAAAAATCGATTTAAAATTAATTATGGTCACCATTTTATCCTCCGCAACCGAGAGGATGGGGCTTTACGCTTCTTCCACGCATCATTCAATAATTCAGCTGTTCTCGAGTTCCCCAAGTTAGTTAATAATCGTGAGGATTTCACAAAGTTTGTGGACTCGTTAAAAGACCACGATCCCCTAGCCACAGGTCTAAACATACGCCCTAATACAAAGTGGATGATTGAGAGCATTCCCGCCACTATTTTTTATTTATTCCACATTCAAGACTTCCCTATTGGGTGTTGGGTGGCGGAATTACCGCCTCATATTAGATACAACAGGTACATCTACATCCTAAGGAAAACTCGACCGGATTCTAATACTGGTAACGACGACAATCTGTGTTTTTTTTCGCTGTTTGGCAATATTTAAGGGGGAGCAAATCTACAGACTGGAAATTACCACTCGGCAACTCATGCGTCAGTGGCAGTCGCATTGGAACATACTTTCAGCGGAGAGTTTTCCAGGTGTAACTTTACATCAACTACCACATTTAGAGGAGTGTTTTGGTATTAACATTGATGTATTTGAGTTCAATAGCGATGAGGTTCTTTGTCCTAAACTCCGAAGTAGGGGGTCACATCCTACCACCATGTGCATCCTGGTTTATAAGAATCATTTCATGTATATTATGGATGTTAATAAAGCAGCTAGCACCTTCGCTTGTCCACACTGTGGGAAATTATGGGCTTTCTACGCTAAAATGACCAAACACGAAACAATATGCAACGGGGGTAAGCCGAGAGCTTTTTTTAAAGGAGGAATTTATACACCTAGCGAAAATATTGTGGAGACTCTCGAGGAAGAGGGTATTGTCGTGCCAGGCGGTTTCGGGTATCCCTATATGGCCACTTTTGATTTCGAGTGTTATTTTGCTAATACCGACTTACCCACCACTAAAGGTGGCTCTGCTGAGACAATTTTTCGAGCAAAACATGTACCTCTGTCTGTATCCGTCTAACGTCCCGGGTATGTGGAGCCTGTGTGCTTTGTCACCGAGGGCGATCCTCAAAATTTGATAAATCGATGGGTTAAGTATCTAAGCACTATTGCCAAAGAGGCTTATAAAATATTTAAAAAAGACACCGACGAAGTGTTTAAAACCCTGGGCGAGTGTACAAAAAAAGGTGTGAGCCAGTGGAGGCCGATCTGAGAGGTCGTCTGAAAGCTTACTTGAAACAACTCCCGGTGATAGGGTTCAACTCGGGCAAATACGATATAAATTTAATAAAACCCTATTTAATAAATTACTTCATTACTCCTTCCAACGACGACGACCCTGAATGTGAGAGCGACGATGAGGAGGTGTACGACTGGGAAGGTGAGAGAGGGGATGAGGCTGAGGAAGGGATCGCAGAAGAAACAAAAACAAAAACCGACAGGGTGAAATAAATTTTATAGCTAAGCGAAACAATAATATCATGTGTCTCGCCACCAAGAGGTTAAAGTTCCTAGATATCGTAAATTATTTAGCACCAGGTTTCAGTTATAGCAAGTATTTGGCAGCCTATAATGTAGAGGAGACCAAAGTTTTTTTCTGCTACGAGTATGTAACCGATTTAAACAAGTTGAGTGAAAGGGAGTTACCTCCGCACTCAGCCTTCTTTTCCAAGCTGAAAAATTGTAATATTTCAGAAGCCGAGTACGCTCTGTGTGAAAAGGTCTGGAAGGTCCATAAGATGACGAGCCTTAGGGACTTTTTGGTTTGGTACAACAATAAAGAAGAGTACCATTCTTAGCCGCCTTAGAGCAGCAGGTTTTGTTTTACAAGGTTTGAACCTCGATATGTTTAAAAACGCGATTTCGGTACCGGGAATAACCCTGAGGTACCTTTTTAAAACTCTCCCCAGCGACGTGGGTTTTTCCCTAATTTCGAAAAGGGAAGTCGATTTGCATCATACCATAAGACAGAATATCGTCGGAGGCCCCTCTATCATTTTTCATCGGTACCATGAGAAGGATAGAACCTTTATCAGAAACTGAAAAAATGGTGCGCAGAATTAAAGGTTATGATGCCAACGCCCTTTATCTGTGGGCACTTATGCAAAAGATGCCTACCGATTATACGGTCATACGCAAGGCTGAAAATGGTTATAACCATTTAAGGTGAACTATTATACGCGTCAGTGCAGAGAGTATCTGACTTGGATTTCCCATCAAAACCAGGTTTATTTACGAACCCAGTTTAACGCTGGCGAGAAGGCTTTGAGAACACGTAAGATTAGAGTGGATGGGT
This sequence comes from Megaustenia siamemsis, assembly GCA_032433765.1. Lineage (NCBI taxonomy): Eukaryota > Metazoa > Mollusca > Gastropoda > Stylommatophora > Ariophantidae > Megaustenia > Megaustenia siamemsis. Next base: position 179,480,161 of record JAVIAB010000092.1, read on the forward strand.
GGGATAAACGTAATAGGACCGTGTACCAGTTCCACGGCTGTTTCTTTCACGGTCATCCAAACTGTGACATCACCGGGGATCGTGAAGTCAATCCGGTGAATAATATTCAATTGTCAGAATTGTACCAGAAAACCTGTGAAATAACGGCTTACTTAAAGGACCTGGACGATGTTAGCGTAGTCGTTATGTGGGAATGCGAGTTGCAAAAAACTAAAGAAAACAACACCGTCTATTCAGGTCTTCCTAGCGGAGAACTTGCGTGTTCTAAACCATCTTTTGTTAAACATATACCCATCACGGAGGAGGCAATTATAAATGCCGTTTTAGACGAGTCGTTTTTTGGTCTCATCGAGTGTGACATTCATGTTCCCGATGAGTTAAAGGTCCGGTTTAGCGAGATGACCTCCATCTTTAAAAATGTAGATGTTGGCCTCGATGACATCGGGCCTTTTATGCGGGAGTACGCCTTCAAAAACAAGCTGTTGCGAACCCCCAGACGTACTCTCGTGGATAGTTATAGTGGAACAAAGATTCTGTTGGCCACACCCCTGGTAAAGTGGTATTTAGACCATGGATTGAGGGTAACTAGAATATATCAGGTAGTTGAGTACCTACCCGTTAGTTGTTTTAAGGAGTTTGGTGACAAGGTCACAGACGCGCGTCGGGCTGGTGATTTAAATACAGATCAATCGATTGTCAGCGATACAATGAAACTCCTTGGTAACTCGGCCTATGGGAAGACCTTGACGAATTTGGGGAAACATGTGAACGTGACCTATGTTAAAGAGGGGGCCAATACAACCAAGTTGGTAATAACCCCTGTTTAAAACCATGACGCCTATTGGTGAAGACCTGTATGAGGTGTCGCTTGGAAAACGAAGTATCCTGTGGGATCTTCCTTCACAGATTGGTTTTTTCGTCTACCAGTACGCCAAATTGCGAATGTTGGAATTTTACTATGACTTCCTGGATAGATTCGTAGAGAGGTCCGACTTTCAACTCTGTGAAATGGATACAGATAGTCTGTACTTGGCACTCAGCGAGTCATCATTAGAAGGGGTCGTTAAAAGAGATAGGGTAAACGAGTTTTTCTCCCAGTACGACAAATGGTTCCCTTCAGAAACTTGTGAAATCCATCGCCCAGATTTAATTCGGCACAGGGGCACCATAAAGTATGACTGTTCCGAATGTAAGGCGAGACAGTTATATGACAAACGGACTCCTGGTCTCTTCAAGTTGGAATACTCAGGCGATGGGATGATATCGTTATGTAGCAAGACCTATTGCTGTTTTGGTGATTATGTGAAAGTTAGCACCAAGGGTCTTATAAATACCATAATAAGTTAGATAAGGATACTTTTACAGAGGTCCTGACCAAAAAACAAGCCGGGGGTGGTGAAAATATAGGTTTAAAACACACAAGGGCTCGGTATATACATACACGCAACACCGAAACTCACTCTCCTATTTCTACATCAAACGACAGGTCCATTCTGACAATGTGACCACTTCCCCTTTAAACATTTAATACTATCATATATCAATTTGCATATATATATATATATATATATATATATATATATATACTTTATGGTTATATAATCAAGTAATAATGTTTTGTTTATTATCCCCTAGAGTCTCTCCTGAATGGTTGTTTTAGCCCAAGGGGTGGCGGAATATAGAAACCTACCAGACCAGCTAATGTGGCTATTCCTATAATCAGAACTTGCACACCTTTTTTTTTCATTATCTATACTTATATTATATATTTATTAATAATAAATTCTTTTATTTAAACTTATATATATATAACCACTAGGCTTATATATATTTATTTATTTACTAATAAATTCTTACTTTTAAAGTTATATAACCACTTTGACTTGAGTTACCTTTTGTTATGAAAGAGCTTTTGTTATGAAAGATCGAAGGGGCGAGAGAGAGAGAGAGAGAGAGAGAGAGAGAGAGAGAGAGAGAGCGAGAGAGTAAAATGCTTGTAAAAGGTTGGTCAGTGAACACCATCACAACGAGGGGCCAACAGAAGAGAATTACAGAACACGTCATCTATAAAATAAAACTTCTAACTAGAACTAAATATTACACTGCACATTTATTCTAACACCTAAAAAATTAACATTGAGCGATTAGCGAGGATTGGTCAAGATTGAAAAACTTTCACAACGAGGGGCCAACAGAAGAGAATTACAGAACACGTCATCTATAAAATAAAACATTTATCTAGAAATAAATATTCCACAGCACATTTATTCTAACACCTAAAAAATAACATTGAGCGATTAGCGAGGATTGGCCAAGATTGAAAAACTTTCACAACGAGGGACCAACAGAAGAAAATTACAGAACACGTCATCTATAAAATAAAACATTTACAAGAAATAAATATTCCACAGCACATTTATAATTTTTACTTACGGTTTGTGCCCTATTATTATATATCCACATCACTAGTACGATAATCAGTATCCATTTGTGTCTTGGGATGTGAACAACACGAGACCACCCGCACAACAAAATAAGTTCAAATATGGCGACCCAACCACAACGTGTCACCCCCCAACACGCGATCCGCCCGAGGTCACCGCGCACCGACGTCACGACCGGGCGGGATCATGTGACAAAATGGCGGCCGGATGGCGGGCGGGATCATGTGACAAAATGGCGACCGGATGCTCACGTGACAAAATGGCGGCCGGAGGTCACCGGGGCGACATAACAACAACAACATTGCAACGTGCGAAATATGATGCATGTTTTTGCACCAAACCAAAATGCACCAAGCCAAAATGTTCAAATCCTTGCTCAAAACACCCTTGTATACTACTTACGTCTATAGATCTAAGTCCATCAACTATTAGAACTCTACGTCTATAGATCTAAGTTTATCACCTATTAGAAGTCTACGTCTATAGATCTAAGTCTATCACCTATTAGAAGTCTACGTCTATAGATCTAATTCTATTACCTATTAGAAGTCTACGTCTATAGATCTAAGTCTATCACCTATTAGAAGTCTACGTCTATAGATCTAAGTTTATCACCTATTAGAAGTCTACGTCTATAGATCTAAGTCCATCAACTATTAGAAGTCTACGTCTATAGATCTAAGTCTATCACCTATTAGAAGTCTACGTCTATAGATCTAAGTCTATCACCTATTAGAAGTCTACGTCTATAGGTCTAAGTCTATCACCTATTAGAAGTCTAAGTCTATCACCTATTAGAAATCTACGTCTATAGATCTAAGTCCATCACCTATTAGAAGTCTACGTCTATAGGTCTAAGTCTATCACCTATTAGAAGTCTAAGTCCATCACCTATTAGAAGTCTACGTCTATAGGTCTAAGTCTATCACCTATTAGAAGTCTAAGTCTATCACATATTAGAAATCTACGTCTATAGATCTAAGTCCATCACCTATTAGAAGTCTGTCTATCACTTATTGTATTTCAGAACGAAGCTCTCCCATGTTAGGCGTGAGAAATATTTTCCAAATTATATAATGGAATGCTCGAAGTATGTATCATTGAGGTAAAACACATCTGTGAGGAAACTAACGGCTACGATTTGGGAATTAATGTTTAAGTGAGAGTATATGGACTTGACTGGCAATAACTGCCTAAACAAAGAGCAAATGCTCAGAAAGAACTGACAACTCACCCTTCTGAAGATGTAGCATTAATTATATCAATAAATATTAAGTAAGGATTCCCTCCACGTCGTATGTTAATAGCAACATAGTAAAACTTCCTAAGAAAGGAGATCTATCTGCAAAAGTTGCCATGCAATTACTTTATTATCAATCTCAGGAAAACCTTCTTACAGCATGTTGTTATAAGGTAGAAGGAGTCAGTGGAGGAAAAGTTAGAGAAGAACAAGCTGGCTTTAGATCGCGTCGAGTGACGACCACATTTTTATAAACAATCATCGAATAACCAACAGAATTCCAATAACCATTCATTATCAACCATGCACATTTTCAAAAGACATTGGATAGGTTTTACCGGTCTACATATAAGAAAACATTCACAAAATGTACGGGTTCCCGTCAAAATATTTGAACGTTATCAAAGCTTCAACTGAGACTGTTGTGTTACAACAAGGGCCGGCAACTCTCTTTCGTTGCCGGTAGAGACTGGAGTGAAACATCAGTGTGTCATGTCACCAATGTTATTTGAGATAACAATCCTTTAGTAAGGTCAAGGTAAAGATAAAGGTAAAGGTCAAGTACGAGACTTCAACCGGCGTCTTGCCACGCGAGTTTTCACCCATATGTGCTCGGCCGTCTACCAGAAGTGTTAGGAGACTTCTGGATAGTGTCGTTTCAAGCATCGAAACTCACAATGCGAGGCGGCATTCCTCACCTTCCCAGAATATTATCCTGGTACCCATTTCTGCCAGCGGCTCGGTCGACCTCGGGGCTATTTTTTTTTCAACCTCGACTACAACTCACACTGCTCCCAGCGGGAACCGAGCAAGGGTTGTCCGAGCATCGGCTGCCCAGTTGGGTAGTTTTTCCAACGAGGCTACCTAGGCCCCCAATCGTTTGGGTCATGCGGAAATGCAAGGGTGACAATCACTTGCGCATCAAACAGACAAATACAATCTAAGATGTCCTTGATTTGTTAGATGATCCGATCTTCTTCATCTCAACAGGCACAGATGCCCAAAATAAAATAGATGAATCCATCACTTTGAGGGACAAGTAAGACACTTATAGATTTTCCTGGCAAATCCATTGCAATCAAACTTAATAAAGCGCATCAGCCAAATTTCACCCACTTCCACCCAACTATGTAGCACAAGAGAGTCGAGAGAGGTGCAAGCAAGAGAAACTACGATCTTGTAGCTCTGGTATCAGGTGCCTTTAACAAACACAAATATTTGGAAATCAAGAATAATTGGCAAGCACACAAAGGCTGGTCTACTCCTGTGTGGTACCGTGCTAACTATGCCAGAGCTGGATGTCCACTCAAACTCTAGAAAAGAGACTATCTTTGACAATAAATGACTCGGAAGGCTCTTAAAGAGACGTTCTCTTTACACCACAAGAAACAATAACAGAAAAAAATCAAACACGAATAAACGTTAAGCTGTACATGGAGAAGAAGCCGTACGTCGGTCATGTTCTCAGAATGAACAAACAAGACTCCCGCTCCAGGCCTTCATGTGGACACCACATGGTAAAGAAAATAAGAAAAACCAAAATAAACTCTAAGAAGAACAATTAATAGATAGGACTCTACTACAGGCTTAAGAACAAAAAGAAGATTTGCAAAACTTCTCAATGTGTTGTCAGGTATGGGGAGATATTATTTCTGCATTATGAGGCATCCTCGACTCAAGCTGAATCAACCAACCAACTAGCAACGTAGCAACTAACTGAACTAAATCAACCAACCAACCAACAACGTAGCAACTAACTGAACTAAATCAACCAACCAACCAACAACGTAGCAACTAACTGAACTAAATCAACCAACCAACCAACAACGTAGCAACTAACTGAACTAAATCAACCAACCAACTAACAACGTAGCAACTAACTGAACTAAATCAACCAATCCAACAAACAGCGTAGCAACTAACTGAACTAAATCAACCAACCAACCAACAACGTAGCAACTAACTGAACTAAATCAACCAACCAACCAACAACGTAGCAACTAACTGAACTAAATCAACCAACCAACCAACAACGTAGCATCTAAATGAATAAATCAACCAACCAACCAACAACGTAGCAACTAACTGAACTAAATCAACCAACCAACCAACAACGTAGCAACTAACTGAACTAAATCAACCAACCAACCAACAACGTAGCAACTAACTGAACTAAATCAACCAACCAACCAAAAACGTAGCAACTAACTGAGCTAAATCAACCAACCAACCAACAACGTAGCAACTAAATGAACTAACTGAACTAAATCAATCAACCAACCAACAACGTAGCAACTAACTGAACTAAATCAACCAACCAACCAACAACGTAGCAACTAACTGAACTAAATCAACCAACCAACCAACAACGTAGCAACTAACTGAACTAAATCAACCAACCAACTAACAACGTAGCAACTAACTGAACTAAATCAACCAACCAACAAACAGCGTAGCAACTAACTGAACTAAATCAACCAACCAACCGACAACGTAGCAACTAACTGAACTAAATCAACCAACCAACCAACAACGTAGCAACTAACTGAACTAAATCAACCAACCAACCAACAACGTAGCAACTAACTGAACTAAATCAACCAACCAACCAACAACGTAGCAACTAACTGAACTAAATCAACCAACCAACTAACAACGTAGCAACTAACTGAACTAAATCAACCAACCAACAAACAGCGTAGCAACTAACTGAACTAAATCAACCAACCAACCAACAACGTAGCAACTAACTGAACTAAATCAACCAACCAACCAACAACGTAGCAACTAACTGAACTAAATCAACCAACCAACCAACAACGTAGCATCTAAATGAATAAATCAACCAACCAACCAACAACGTAGCAACTAACTGAACTAAATCAACCAACCAACCAACAACATAGCAACTAACCGAACTAAATCAACCAACCAACAACGTAGCAACTAACTGAACTAAATCAACCAACCAACCAATAACATAGAAACTAAATGAACTAACTGAACTAAATCAATCAACCAACCAACAACGTAGCAACTAACTGAACTAAATCAACCAACCAACCAACAACATAGCAACTAACTGAACTAAATCAACCAACCAACCAACAACATAGCAACTAACTGAACTAAATCAACCAACCAACCAACAACATAGCAACTAACTGAACTAACTGAACTAAATCAACCAACCAACCAACAACATAGCAACTAACTGAACTAAATCAACCAACCAACCAACAACATAGCAACTAACTGAACTAAATCAACCAACCAACCAACAACGCAGCAACTAAATGAACTAAATCAACCAACCACCCAACAACATAGCAACTAAATGAACTAAATCAACCAACCAACCAACAACATAGCAACTAAATGAACTAAATCCATTCATTCATTCATGAGGTACCGTCTCCACATCGAAGGTTGACTACCATGGAGAGCCATTTTACTGTGTCTCTTGTCTTGATAATGCATGTTGTCATAGGTTCACGTGCCGATCTGTCAATGTTTTCAGTCTACATTAGTCTTGGTCTGCCTCTGCCTGGTCTACCTTGTACCCTCCCTTCCATTATGACCCACAGTAGGGTATTGTGTCTATTCAAATGTCCAAAGCATTTCAGTTGACTTTTTTCGAATTTTGTTAAATAGTTCTTTTCTTCCATTTTCAGCTGATTTACAGCTTCCTTGTTTGTCTTATTTTCCTTTCACCCAATTCTCCTCCATTTTTATATAGATCCACATTTCAAAGGTTTCAATTTTCTGCGCTGTTTTCTGACATAGCTCTCCTATCACACAGCCATCAACAGATGCAGGATAAAATGAGTATATTAGATGAGAGATCACAACAGCTAGGACTAAAGATTAATAGAGATAAGACCAACATGAGAATTAGTGCAGTTGGCAATAACCAAATAAAACTAGGAGAAATACCTCTACTAGACGTACAATCTTACATATATCTGGGCAGTAATATAGATAAAGAGGGAAGAACAGAAAATGATACCAAAAGAAGGATATCAAAAGCAAGAGGAGCTTTCATTACACTGGGAAACATATGGAAATCCAAAGAAATTAGGCTAAATACAAAAATAAAAATTTTCAACTCAAATGTTAAGTCGGTCCTATTATATGGCAGTGAAACATGGAGAATAACAAAATTGACAATCACGAAGGTACAGACTTTCATTAATGGATGCTTGCGCAGAATAAAGGGATGGAAATGGCAGGACAAAGTCACTAATGTGGAATTATGGAAATGTACAGGTCAAATACCAGTGGATAAAGAGATACAGCGAAGACGATGGCGCTGGATAGGACACACACTACGGAAGCCAAATGAGAGTATTACACAACAGGCCCTTTTTTGGAATCCCCAGGGGAAGAGACAAAGAGGTAGACCAAGGAATTCTTGGAGAAGACAGATCGAAGCAGAGATGAAGATGATGGGGAAGACATGGAATGATCTTAAAAGAATGGCAAAAAACAGAACGACTTGGAAAATGTTTGTTAAAGACCTATGCTCCACTGTGAGCTAAAAGGTAGAAGAAGAAGAAAGCAGGACCATTTTTTTTAATGTCCTGTTTCTGCACCCTACAGGAATGTTGAGTAAATTTGACATTTTACAATTCCTAGTTTTAGTTCTGATGTTATTTATTGAGTTATTGAGTTATTGTTATTATTGAGTAATTATTATTATGCCTGGCAACAAACAGCAGCAATACGAATTAACAACCAAACAGGACAATTTCAACTTATAAAACAAGGAGTCAGACAATGCCGTGTTCTGTCGCCAGATTTGTTTTCACTTTACAGCGAACATATTATGAGAAGCGAACATTCCATGGAAGCGAATCACGGACAGTAGACAAACAAATGAAAAGACGGTTAGAGGCCACAGAGATGGGATTTCTCAGAAGAATGTTGAAAGTTCCCTGGACAGATAAAAAGACCAATGAGGAAGTTCTCAAAGAGGCCAACACAAAAGGGAGCTCTTAAAAAACATCAGAAAGAAGCAATCAACATTTTTCGGGCACATCATGAGAAGAGGAAAGTTGGAATACTTGGTTACAACTGGCAAAATAAAAGGAAAGAGAGATCGCGGACGACAAAGGGAGAAAATACTGGATAGCTTGGTGTCATGGCATGGAAAACAGTTAACAACAGAACTGATACGATGCACTGTAGATAGAAGATTGTGGAGGGACATGATCGCCTACGCCAACCGGCAGGGTACATGATGATGATGATATTATGAGATCAATAGTAGACAAAAAAGGAATTGAAGTCAACGGTCACAAACATAAATAATTTGCGATATGCGGATGGCACAGTCTTAATAGCAGAGACAGAGAATGAACTACAAGAAATAATAGTAAAAGAAAGCATCAAGAAAGGTCTCAGTCTGAATAGTAAGAAAACAGAAGTAATGGTCATATCGAATAAACTATCATCACCAGCATGCAGCATATAAATAAACAGGAAAAATTTGAAACAAGTGCAACACGTCAAATACTTGGGCACAATAATAACATCAGATGGAAGATGCACCACGGAAATAAAAAGCAGAATAGCTCAGGCCAAAATAGCGTTTCAGAAAATGAAAAATATCTTTTGCAACAAATCTATGTCAATAACAATGAGAAAGAGAGTTAATCGGTGCTATATAGAACCAATTCTGACCTATGGAAGCGAATCATGGACAGTAGACAAACAAATGAAAAGACGATTAGAGGCCACAGAGATGGGATTTCTCAGAAGAAAGTTGAAAGTTCCCTGGACAACTAAAAAGATCAATGTGGAAATTCTCAAAGAGGCCAACACAAAAAGGCAGCTCCTAAAAAACATCAGAAAGAAACAATCAACATTTTTCGGGCACATCATGAGAAGAGGAAAGTTGGAATACTTGATTACAACTGGTAAAATAAAAGGAAAGAGAGATCGCGGACGACAAAAGAGAGAAAATACTGGATAGTTTGGTGTCATGGCATGGAAATCAGTCAACAACAGGACTGATACGATGCACTGTAGATAGAATATTGTGGAAGGACATGATCGCCTACGCCAACCGGTATGGTAAATGATGATGATGATTGAGTTATTTGCGAGTTATCATCTTTGCACTCCGAACATGTTCATAGGTGCTCAGATCCCCTCCTCAGCAATTCCCGCAGTGTCCAGCGACTGGCGACTCAAGTATCTGATGTTATTTGCTTTGATGTAGCTATATTATTTCTTGTTGCTAAAATTGCTCTTTGCCATTCTTTTGCTTATTCCTGTCTTACATTTTCTACCATGTGTTATAATATGCCCAAGTTATCTACTTCGAAGTCTACTTGTATATTGTATTTGTTTTCTCTGCTAATAATTATAGTTTTAAACTTTTCCATATTTACATCCAATCGATATTATTAGCTTATCTTGTTTATTTTGTTCACTAGTTGTTGTGGGTCTACTGGATTTTCTGCTATATATCATCAGCATGTCTTAGATTATTGATAATGTCTTTTATTATTTAATCCTGGCATTTACTATAATCCACGTCTGAGGAAAGAACCGCAGCGAATGGGCTTACAGTAGACATAACAATACGTCTTTCTCTCTCTCTCTCTCTCTCTCTCTCTATATATATATATATATATATATATATATATATATATATAAATATATATATATAAATAAAGTAAAGAGCCCTGTCCCGCCAAGTGGCGTATAGGGAATATGGTGTTAGTGAGCATAAATTTTACAGACCTTCGGCACATGATTGTTAGGGTAATGTGGTCGGTGTTACGCCCGTGCCGCTTTACTTTCCCAGAAAAAAATCCGGTACCCATTTGGGTCTGGGTGAACCCGAAAGCCGTCGGTTGGGATCGAACCCTACCTCTTGTCCTTTCTAGTCCAGTTATATCTATCTATCTATCTATCTATCTATCTATCTATCTATCTATCTATCTATCTATCTATCTATCTATCTATCTATCTATCTATCTATCTATCTATCTATCTATCTATCTATCTATCTATCTATCTATCTATCTATCTATCTATCTATCTATCTATCTATCTATCTATCTATCTATCTATCTATCTATCTATCTACCTATCTATCTATCTATCTATCTATCTATCTATCTATCTATCTATCTATCTATCTATCTATCTATCTATCTATCTATCTATCTATCTTCCTTTCGAGCCGAAGATGGCACATAGGGCAGTACCACAATCTCAAAAACAGAAACCTTGCGTGCCAAAATGGCACATATTGCAGGGATCACTGCTTCTATGGTTCTGTTTCCATAACAATGCTTTTCACAATGACAGCTTGTCAAGCCATCGATCAATCTCCTTAGTCGCCTCTTACGACATGCCTGGAAGGTCACAGTGTCACTAATCTTTACTTCCACATAATGAGGCCCCGGTAACACACGGGGCAACATTACTTCTCTTATAAATGTTCCAGTTATATACATATATATATATATATATATATATATATATATATATTATATATATATATATATATAAGAAAAAATAAACTAAGAATAGCAAAATGTTATATCTTCTCAAATTTCCTGCGTGGTGCCAAAACATGGACATTAGACAAGAAAATTTATCAGAAAATTGAAACTCTCGAAATGTGGATTTATAGAATAGGAGTGGATTGATGGAAAGAGAGGAAAACAATGAAGTCTTAAAGCAACTAAAAATAAAAATAGAACTTTTAAACACAATTCAAACAAGACAAATGAGATTTTTGGGCCATGTTAAAATACACAATAGCCTAATAAAAGTAATCCTGGAAGAAAAAATACAAGGTAAAAAAGGCAGAGGCAGACCAAGACTAACATGGGCGATCAAAAGATGGACAAGTCAGCCTATGACGACAACCTGCACCATCAAAACAAGGGACTATATATAAGAAGCGTTGACTTCGTTATCGTTATGAGTAATTAAATGAGGTCTGCAAAGACAAAATTCTGGATTTTCCCGAGCATTTTATCGGGACATTTGTTTTCCTGATATATGGGAGGACTAAAATTAGAAACGGGGCAGTGCCGAAACAAAAGATCTTTATTTCTCAAAACAGTCTCAGCGATTGTTTGACATAAGCAAACACAATGAGTTTACACACTGCGTGCAGAGAAAGAGAATATTATTAGAAATAACATACACGTGTGTTGTCTTTCTTGCTGAATTGCCTGCATGTATTCATTTATGTTGAAACTATTTTCTTTCGATTTACTTTCTTGTTTTTTTTTCTTTTACTTCTTATTGTTTTGTGTGGTTAGACACAGACAAAACAGTCACCGATCTACAAGCCTTGTAGCGTTTTTGTATAAAAATAAAGTTTCTCCATTTGTTGCACCCCTGTGGTCATTCTTAGCAGGGGTAAAGGCATCAGGATGCACCAAGATGCACCAAGATGCACAGAAATACAAATCTGCTGTAAAGCTGATGATAATAATGACAATTTAAAAAAAATATATAGCGCCCTATAGTTATATATCTGTTTATATCATTTATATATATTTTTGTGTTGTTGTTAATTGTTCCAGCTGAAGGCCTACTTAGCAGAAACGTCGTTCGACTTTTGTTTTGTTTCTCACCTACGTAAATCTGTTATTTTACTACTTTCTTCTCATTAAAAAAATGCCATTCTTAGCAGGGTGTCCCAAGTCTTGTTCATACTGCTCAATTCCGCTAGGTTTTCCTTGGTTAGTCGCTCTCCCTCCCTCCTTTCTAGTGATGTCCAATTCATGACGGTTCTGCTGATTGTTCTGAATCTCCTTCGAGTACTAATCCTAATATCTCAGTTATCGCTGCGTACACATTCCTTCTTGGTTGCGCCGATTGAGCAGTTCTTAGTTGTAGTTCTTGCTGAACTACAATATTCTTATACCATTTTCTGGGGCAGTTTCTATACATTTTTTAAGTCTAGGCATTTTCTTTTCTGATGCTCTATCCAGCATTTGGATCCACACAGAAGCACTGGTAGTGCAAAGCTATCATATAGTCATTGTTTGTTGTGCTATACTAGCTAGCTGAGACTATATTATTATTTTGTATTCTTTATTTTTCTAAACAATCAATTTCTTGCATGGAACTATCTGTGGTTGAGTGGTTAGTGTGCTCGCTTCCTGATCGGAAGGGTTGGTGTTCAATCCCAAAGAGTGGCGGATTTATTTTTCGGAGCGACAATGCTCCGAGGTTCACCCGGCCTCTAAAAATGGGTACCAGAGATGTTTCTTGCAATTAAGGGCAGCCTGACGTAATTTCGGCCACATTACCCAAAAACGAGCCATGGTCATTGGCAAACATGGTGACTAACACCACATCAAACATGGTGACTAACACCACATCAAACATGGTGACTAACACCACATCAAACATGGTGACTAACACCACATCAAACATGGTGACTAACACCACATCAAACATAGTGACTAACACCACATCAAACATGGTGACTAACACCACATCAAACATGGTGACTAACACCACATCAAACATGGTGACTAACACCACATTCACCTAGCAACTAGGGAGCCTTTACTTTACTATTTCGTTTAGAAGATTGTACAATCAAATAGGAAAGTAATTCCGCGATATTTAACAGCAAATGGATATTTTATATATTTAACTTCACATAAGTTCTTCCTCTTCTTCTTCTTCTTCTATCATGGCTCATTCAGACTAGGACTCCATACACTCTATGAAGACAGCTGTCTCTTTCAGTGATTCGGTTGCCCCGTAGAGTTTCCTTCCATGGAGGTGGGCGTGAGCCACATTGTCCTCCTCAGGTCTATGTACTGGGGGCCTGTAGAACATGTTTTCTTGTCATGTCATCCAGGGTACAGAAGCACTGGCTGGGAGTTCCTATTTTGAGCTTAATGAACATGTAGTCTTTCACTATGTTGTGGCCAGTGCGTAGGCGAAGTATGATGACTTGATCCCTCCTTGATAGTTGGATATATCCGTCTTTCTTGTGATAATTTGGGTGTTCTTGTTTCTATTTTTCATGATACTGGTCTTTGATGATGGACTGCATCGTAGCAGATGGTTTTCTTGTGGTACTCCTTCCGCCTTAGCTAGTTTGTCTGCCAATTCGTTTCATGTTATTACAGTTTGATGGTATCCACTGGATGAACACTCTCTGGAAGTTATTGTACAATTGGTCTAGGGTTGTTCTCAAGTCATCTAGCTCGCTGTTCCTGGGGTTTTTTTTTGTTGTTGTTAGAGCTGTTAGGACTGACAGTGCTACGGTCAGTATCACCAATTTCTTGAGTACGTTATTTTTGTGTTGGATAGCCAATTTTGCATCATTAAGGGCTTCCGTTTCTGCTTTATAGTTGTTTGAGAATTTGCGATTAGCTATCGATTTGGTGATCTCTTCCTGGTTTTTCAGTTTCAAGAACACACTTCCTCCTCCATTCCTGCTGACGTTTGTAGCAGAGCCATCCGTGTATATATGAGACCACGAGTCATGTTGTCGTCTATGTGTGTTTCTGCTATGTGTTTTCTCTCTTTGTTTGTTTTGGTGACTTCACATAACTAAGCTGCAGTATTTCAACCTGAGAGACCTAGTGCCCTCCTTGTTGTTACTGCCTTTATTCTTCAATCATACTCTTTCTCATTATACTCTTTCTCATCTTAAACTTTCTCATCATACTCTTTCTCATTATACTCTTTCTCATCTTAAACTTTCTCATCATACTCTTTCTCATCTTAATCTTTCTCATCATACTTTTTCTCATCATCTCTTTCTCATCATCTCTTTCTCATCATACTCTTTCTCATCTTAATCTTTCTCATCATACTTTTTCTCATCATCTCTTTCTCATCATCTCTTTCTCATCATACTCTTTCTCATCTTAATCTTTCTCATCTTACTCTTTCTCATCATACTCTTTCTCATCATACTCTTTCTCATCATCTCTTTCTCATCATCTCTTTCTCATCATACTCTTTCTCATCTTAATCTTTCTCATCATACTCTTTCTCATCATACTTTTTCTCATCATCTCTTTCTCATCATACTCTTTCTCATCTTAATCTTTCTCATCATACTCTTTCTCATCTTTTCTTTCTCATCATACTCTTTCTCATCATACTCTTTCTCATCATCTCTTAACTTTCATTTTCTAATTGCACACTCTTCATATCACACTATCCTCTCTCTCTCTTTCCCTCACACATTTTCCCTTTCTCTGACACATTTTCTCTTTCTCGAACTGTTTCCTCCTTCCTCTCACTGTGTTTTCAGATCCCATATTTCTCTTCCACCAATTTTTCTTACTCTCTTTCTCTCTCTGTTATCACCTTTTTCCACTCTCTTCTTCTCATTCGCTTTCTCTTTTTATAACCCTCTTCTTCTCTCTCTTTCTTCATTCTCTCGATTGTCTCTTTTTTCTTACCGTCATCCTCTCTTGTTTCTTTCCCCTCTCTTAATTTCCTCTTTCTCTCACGTTTCTTCCTCACACTCTTCCTCTCCTTTCTTCCCTTATTCACACCCTCTTTATTTCTCTCTCCTTCTCCTCCTTTGTCTCCCCCTCTCTCATTATCCTTCCCTCTCTCTTCTTTCTCTCTTGTTTTCCCTCTTCCTCTTCTCCTCTCTCTACACACACACACAAAAACAACAACACGCAAAAAACCCTATCTCTCTATATCTAAGCATGTATCTGTCCCTCTCTGTCTGTCTGTCTGTCTATCTGTCTATCTATCTCTATAGTGCTTATTGTCACAGATTTCTTCCAGCGAATTTCACAAACAAATCTCATCATTACATTAGACAACATTGGAAGGCAAAACAGGCACACTACAACTGAATCTCCATCCACTGGTGGAGGATGTGTTGGACACATGAGGAGGCCGTGACATGGGACAGAACTTTAGTTGATAATTTGTGACATAAACATTACTACAATTTGTGCGTTGTAAAGTAGTTCTTTCAATTATTGTCCTAAATTATAATAATTACATGTGTAGTTATTTGTTATTGAGTTATTGAGTTATTTGCGGGTCATCATCATTGCACTCCGAACATGTCCATAGGTGCTCAGATCCCCTCCTCAGCAATTCCCTCAGTGTCCAGCGACTGACGATTCCAGTTCTATGTTGGTTGATAAGTCTTCTTTACACGGCCACTAAGTGTCTCATTTCTGGCTGTGCCCAACTTAACTCCTATTTCCATCATCCGAAGAAGTGACGTGGATCTGTGTTTGTCGAAGTCATGTGCTCTTCCCACATCTCGGAAGGCATTGATGATGTCCGCCGAATCCATTGGTTGCCCGTCCTCAACGACAGCGCAGCTAGCCAACCTGTCCGCCCTTTCATTTCCCCATACTCCCGCATGTCCAGGGACATAGACAAAGGTGACCTTACGTATTTTGGATTTCTGCAACGACTCTACCCATTGCATGCGTACAGAGCCCGCCTCCACTTTTTTTTTATCATGCTCATCGAATCACTCAGTATACATGCGTGGGTGTAGTCTTGTGACTCTAACCATTTGAATGCCTTGGTCACTGCCATCACCACCATTGTCATGCTACTCGTGGTCATGACGTATGCACCACTGTCTTCCTTGACTATTCTGCCTGCTGAGCGTGCTGTAAATGATCATGCACTTCTTTGGTGTCGTCTTACAGATCCGTCTGTATAGATGACTGCATCTTTCTCATCGGTGTTATCGCAGATGAGACCGTTGACCTCAGCATTAACCACGACCGGGTTCTGTTCCCTACTTTTCCTGTCGAGTGTGACAATACACGAGAAAGTCCCCTTGAATGACGTAGGCACCGGTATCCACTCCTCACCAACGCTGATATTGGTAAGCCCACAGACCTGTTTGATGACATCTTCTGCTCGGCCCACCCATGATTTGCCTCTTTTTAGCCTGGTACCTTTCTCTGTGTTGAGCACGTGGTGCAATGGATGCTCTGTATCTGTACTAATCTTCAGGTATGCTCGTGCTCTCAAGATCTTGATTCTGTCATCCATGGTTGGAAAGTCAAGAAGATACCCCATTGCTACACAGGGAGTGTCCCTCGTACATCCCAGGATAATGCGCATGGCTTCATTTTGTATTTTCTCCAGCCTATCAATTTGAGTCGTAGGGACAGTAAGAATTGACAGGGCATATTCGATAGGTGCGAGGACTAATCCCTGGAGTTATTTGTATTCTAACTTATGAGAAAAACATGACTATGCTGTTAAATAACATCTTTTACAGTTTTCTTCATGTTTTTTTAAATATAAAAACACAGCACAGTGATTTAAGTAGGTATTATTTGTAGAACAACCGTTGTCATGGCAACCAGGGAGTTGATTACTGAAATTGCCTGCTTAGGTCTCGTACATGTTGCAAGGTTGACGGATGCCGTTTTGTTGTAGTAGATTTGGCTCGTTGGACATTGAAGCCTTTCTATATGTAACGCTCGAGTTACTTGAGCTAAAATCACGTCAGACTCTGGAATATGATGGCTGGTTGTACACTGACATTTAATTCATTGAATTGAAATGTGTTTATGCTATGCATTGTGCTAAAGTATTAGAGAAGTCGGGGCCTCCAACGCCTTCTTTATAATATCCTCCGCAGACTTCATCTGAACGTTGTGCTATCAATGCCTGTCCTGGACTCTAGACTGGGGAACAATAAGAAAAATAACCACTACTGAAATTAAATGTGCTAGACGAATGACAGTAAGCAGCCTGTTAGATAAGACTACAAATGAAGAACTGAGAAAAAAGGTAGAATTATCCCCGACCTAATATACATAAAGAAACAACATATCACATGGTTTGACCACGTAAAAAAAAAAAAGTAAAGTACCCCCCGTCACGCCAAGTGGCGTATAGGGAAATATGGTGTTAGTGACCCTATATTTTACAGACCTTCAGCACATGATTTTTGGGGTAATGTGGTCGGTATTACGCCCGTGCTGCTTTACTTTCCCAGAAAAAATCCGGTACCCATTTAAGGCTGGGTGAACCCTACCCCTTGTCCGTAGTAGTCCAGTTCACTAACCACTGAGCTATCGCGGCTCCCACTAATTTTTAGGGAATTAGTCAAACCCAGGTGTCCTCGCCAGGGAACGAACCCCGGCTGTTGCCGTGGTAAGCCAACCGCCTATCGATTGCGCTAACGGTTTGACCACGTGATTAGGCGAAAATACCAAAACACAACGCAAACGAGACATAAGAGCCGACACCGAAATAGAAAGATTGATGGAATATTAGAAACACCAGGAAACATAACAGCAGAGGCAGAGGTCAACAGAAGAGGAAAGAGCCGCAAATTATATCTCCTCTCGACGTTGAAAGCAAATTAGAAAGGAAAGAGGAAGAAAAAGTAGAAGAAAGTAAGTCATCAGACGTATGCTAATGCGAATGTATCAAGCCTTGATTTCAACCAGAAATGTTTTGATACAAATTAATTGTTTCTCTATTGTGGAAGAAATAAAATGAAACTATTGATTAGTACAAATATTATATTTCACATATTGTGCTGCAAATGAAATGTAGTCGGTACTACAACACTGTAGTAACAAATCAAATGTGTCGTTTATGTAAGACAGATTATCAAAGATGATCTTGGTATAAGTAAAATGATGGGGGGGGGGGGGGGGTTACTGCAAATACATGAATATTCAACCAGTGAATTTGTAATGTTACTTTGACAAGGAAACCAAACTGTCACATTTTGTGAGTTTTCAATTCGGTTTTAAGCACAGCTGAATGCTCTAATCTGAATTTAAAGTTTGAGTTATAATGTTCTAAATTGTTCCGAATTATTGAATGAAGGTACGTAATGCAGCTATATTTAGCTGGATTTTAAAATTGATGTTTTGTGAAGGTAGTTTCAGTTTGTGACATCAAACAAAAGAAATGTGACATTTCTAGTTTGTATTTGAACTTTGATATTTTGGTTCAGTTATGCAAATAAGATATTTTATCAAAGAAAACAATTTTGAAACTTTCTGAATTGCAATATTCAATTTTAGCCACAAGTATTTTTTTAAGACAAGAAAATCACTGGAGTCTGTAGAAATGTGGTTTTACGGAAGAATGTTGAGAATACCATGGACAGCTAAGAAGAGTAATGAAGAGGTTCTGAGAGAGGTCAAAGCAAAAAGAGAGCTAATTTCCAATATTAGGAAGAGACCATCATCATTTTTTGGCCATGTAATGAGAAGAGAACAACTTGAATATATTGTAACAACTGGGAAAATTGAGGAACGAAGAGATAGAGGGAAGCAAAGAGAAAAAATAACAGACAGCTTAAGAGAATGACTTGTCACAAGGTCAACAATAGAAATGATAAATAGCCGCCGAGATCGAAGGTTGTGGAGAGACATGATCACCTACGCCACTAGGCCCGGTACTTGATGATGATGATTATTTTTTTTATATTTAAATTAAAGTTATGATTAAATAAGATGTTAAGTAGAGATGTAATAGAGAAGTCCTAATACAATCATATGAATCGTGGACAAGGAAAACAGACAGAAAATAGAAATGTGGCTTTACAGAAGAATATTAAGAATACCATGGCCAGCTAAGAAGAGTAATTAAAACATTCTAAAAGAGGCCCAAAGCAAAAAAAGAGAGCTAATATCCAATATAAGGAAGAAAGAATCATCATTTTATTTTGCATTGAAATGAAAAGAGAACAGCTGGAATATTTTAGAACTACTGGTAAAATTGAGGGACGAAGAGATAGTGGGGATAAAAGAGAAAAGATACCAGACAGTTTGAGAGAATGGCTTGGCAGAAGGTCAACAACAGAAATGATAAATAACTGTCGAGATCGAAAGTTGTAGAGAGACATGATCACCTACGCCAGCAGGCATTGTACTTGATGATGATGATTTAAAAAAAAAAACAATTTACGACTTCTTGTGATCAACTCAAAGATACCATTGACAAAGTATATGTATTTTATTTTTCTGAAAAGAGAAACAGTATATGAACATCTAATATATCGTTCACAAACAGCTGTGCTTCTTATAACTGCTAGAGCAACCTCTGGGCCTGGATATTTTCCCTATATAAAGTACAGCGCATCACGTTAACAATGACAATAGTGAATTGTGTTACCCAATGTACTGTTTATTCAGTTTCCTTACTCGCACATTTTGATGTTTCACTTTATCATTTAGAAACGTATAGATCTCTACGGGAACTATTTATCTGAAAACAATGCATCAATGAGACAATTTATACTCCTGAATTTGCTCAATTTTTTTCTAACAGACAGTATAGAAGCATGTATAGATAGCATTAGTAGACAGAATAGTTTGCATGTATTGTATTAGAAGAAAGTATAGTAGCATGTATAGTATCAGGAGACAGTATAGTAGCATGTATTGTAGCAGGATACAGTATAGTAGCTTATATGGTATCAGCAGACAGTATAGTAGCATATATGGTATCAGGAGACATTATAGATGCATATATGGTATCAGGAGACAGTATAGATGCATATATGGTATCCTGAGACAGTATAGTATCATATATGGTGTCAGGATACAGTGTAGTAGTATATATGGTATCAGGAGACAGGATAGTAGCATATATGGTATCAGGAGACAGTATAGTAGTATATATGGTATCAGGAGACAGTATAGTAGTATATATGGTATCAGGAGACAGAGTAGTAGTATATTTGGTATCAGGAGATAGTATAGTAGTATATATGGTATCAGCAGACAGTATAGTAGCATATATGGTATCAGGAGACAGTATAGATGCATATATGGTATCAGGAGACAGTATAGATGCATATATGGTATCCTGAGACAGTATAGTAGCATGTATGGTATCAGGATACAGTGTAGTAGCATATATGGTATCAGGAGACAGTATAGTAGTATATATGGTATCAGGAGACAGTATAGTAGTATATATGGTATCAGGAGACAGAGTAGTAGTATATTTGGTATCAGGAGATAGTATAGTAGTATATATGGTATCAGCAGACAGTATAGTAGCATATATGGTATCAGGAGACAGTATAGATGCATATATGGTATCAGGAGACAGTATAGATGCATATATGGTATCCTGAGACAGTATAGTAGCATGTATGGTATCAGGATACAGTGTAGTAGCATATATGGTATCAGGAGACAGTATAGTAGCATATATGGTATCAGGAGACAGTATAGTAGTATATATGGTATCAGGAGACAGTATAGTAGCTTATATGGTATCAGGAGACAGTATAGTAGCATATATGGTATCAGGAGACAGTATAGTAGTATATATGGTATCAGGAGACAGTATAGTAGCATATATGGTATCAGGAGACAGTATAGTAGCATATATGGTATCAGGAGACAGTATAGTAGTATATATGGTATCAGCAGACAGTATAGTAGTATATATGGTATCAGGAGACAGTATAGATGCATATATGGATTCAGGAGACAGTATAGATGCATATATGGTATCCTGAGACAGTATAGTAGCATATATGGTATCAGGATACAGTGTAGTAGTATATATGGTATCAGGAGACAGTATAGTAGCATATATGGTATCAGGAGACAGTATAGTAGCATATATGGTATCAGGAGACAGTATAGTAGTATATATGGTATCAGGAGACAGTATAGTAGCATATATGGTATCAGGTGACAGTATAGTAGTATATATGGTATCAGGAGACAGTATAGTAGTATATATGGTATCAGGAGACAGTATAGTAGCATATATGGTATCAGGAGACAGTATAGTAGCATATATGGTATCAGGATACAGTATAGTAGCATATATGGTATCAGGAGACAGTATAGTAGTATATATGGTATCAGGAGACAGTATAGTAGCATATATGGTATCAGGAGACAGTATAGTAGCATATATGGTATCAGGAGACAGTATAGTAGCATATATTGTATCAGGAGACAGTATAGTAGCATATATGGTATCAGGAGACAGTATAGTAGCATATATTGTATCAGGCGACAGTATAGTTGCATATATAGTTTCAGGAGACAGTATAGTAGCATATATGGTATCAGGAGAGTGTATAGTAGCATATATGGTATCAGGAGACAGTATAGATGCATATATGGTATCAGGAGACAGTATAGTAGCATATGTGTTATCAGGAGACAGTATAGTAGCATATGTGTTATCAGGAGACAGTATAGTAGCATATATGGTATCAGGAGACTGTATAGTGGCATGTATAAAAATAATAGACAGTATAGTAGATATTGATCAGAGAGGCAAGATCAGCAGGAATCGGTTCCCTCAATGAAACTGAGTTGCTTGCACAGAACAGAGACAAATGGCGAGATTTGATAAAATATCTTTACAAGGATTGAAAAATGCTACAATAAATTTTTTTTAGATAAGATCAAAAATATCTGGGTCTATGCCCTATGGGCCGGCTACCGCTCGAAAGGTCAATAGATAGATCTATAGTAGCATGCATAGTATCAGAAACCAATATGGTAGCATGTATATGTCGACAGTATAGTGGCATGTATAGTATCAGTAGACAGTGTGTAGCATGTATAGTATTTTATCAGTAGACAATGTAGTATAGTTACTAGCATACTTTTATGAAGATTATACATCATTAAAGATGTTTTTTAAGTGACACATCAGTAACATCAAAACACTTTTGTAGTGATGAAGGCAATAATTAATTAATTGATTATTTAATTAAATGATGTTATCAATCAAAGGTGGGATTAAACACAAAATTACTCTCAATAATACATGTAGCTACTGTTAGTCATGATAATCTGTTTAGAATTTATGTTGAGAAGTTATAGTTTAGTATGTTAACCTCAGATTGTAGATGTACAACAGAGGTGAGATAGAAGATGTACAACAGAGGTGAGATGGTAGATGTACAACAGAGGTGGGATGGTGGGTGTACAACAGAGGTGAGATGGTGGGTGTACAATAGAGGTGAGATGGTGGGTGTATAACAGAGGTGAGATGGTAGATGTACAACAGCGGTCAGATGGTAGATGTACAATAGAGGTGAGATGGTAGATGTACAACAGAGGTGAGATGGTAGATGTACAACAGAGGTGAGATGGTAGATGTACAATAGAGGTGAGATGGTAGATGTACAACAGAGTTGAGATGGTAGATGTACAACAGAGTTGAGATGGTAGATGTACAACAGAGGTGAGATGGTAGATGTACAACAGAGGTGAGATGAAGAATGGTTCTTTGCAAAAGCAGATTGAAAAAAAAAAGAGGAAGAAACTGTGCAATCAATTTTTGACAATAGAAATAAGCAAAAGAGCTCTTAGATGTTATGTAGAGCCAGACTTAACATATGGATGTGAATCATGGACAATAGGACAACAGGCAATAAAATCACTGGAGGCTTTAATAATGTGGTTTTACAGAAGAATGTTGAGAATATCATGTACAGCTAAGAAGATTAATGAAAACGTTTTGAAAGAGGCCAAAGCAAAAAGAGAATTAATATCCAATATTTAGAAAAAACAGTCATCACTTTTTGGTCATGTAATTAGAAGGGAACAGCTGGAATATATTGTAACTTTTAGGAAAATTGAGGGACAAAGAGATAGAGGAAAGCAAAGAGAAAAGATATCAGACAGCTTCAGATTATAGCTTAGTAGAAGGTCAACATAAGAAATGATAAATAGCTGTCGAGATCGAGAGTTGTGGAGAGACATGATCACCTACGCCAGCAGGTATGCCACTTGATGATGATAGTTTAGTAAAAAATGTATCTGTCAATGATATGTCTTCATTTACTTTAGAACACTTCTTGTGCAGCTGAGAGAAGTGAATTGTAATGTCCATAGCCAAAACAAACACTTGAATCAAACTATGTGTAACCATAATTCTGTTCTCAACTAAAGGCATTTCTCCAGATCCACTCATTGTTTATCTAGAAGTCACACGCACCATCACGCACGATCACACACGACCTTCCACCCGGATCAATAACATGTTTATCGAAAATGAAGCAAGAGGCATATCAGTCACATGTTGATAAGTTCAAGGCCCATAATTCAGAATCACAAAGTAGTTTCTGATGACTGGACAGTTCTGATAATGATGATTTCGTGTGGATGTAGTTGAAAGAAAATTGTGAGTCTTTAGGTGAAGCATTGTCTGCCTGTGTACCCGAATGTGACAATATTGTCTTGTTACATCCATTAAGTGCAGAGCGACCAGACCAGCAAATGTCTATTTCTGAAGATGAATCAGCATTCCTATAATCACAGAAGTGCTTGTTAAGTTCGTCTTTGTGTGCTGTTCCATGATTGTTCTCTACAGTAGCCCTGGAGACAGCATCACTGGTTTCACATTTAGCGTTCTCATCACCATGGATCAAATTGGAACCAGCGCCTGCTAGATCTCTAGCGCAACTACTGTCAGGAGAAAATGGGCTACACGTAGCAGACGCTACCGGGCTACGTTTTAGATAAACTTGGGCTACATGTAGGAGTTGTCAGGCAATGTGTAAGAGAATTAGTACTGCGTGTTGAAGACACTGTATTTTGTGTAAGAGAAGTGTCGTTGTGTGTTGAGCATACCATACATAAAGATAGAGATATCTGTAACATTTTTTCGCATTCTTCCTGTGCTGTTGTGTCCTTGCAAGAGCCGTTCATATCCTCATCTGGGCTTGGAGGTTCATGTTGCACTGTACTCGAAACATCCCAAATAAATGTCTCTTCTGGTATTTCCACATCCACCTCTCGCTGCTGCTCATCAATCTGAGCTGAACTTTGTTGAACTTGAAAAGATTTGAACTCTAAGACCTCAGTATGTTTGTTGTTCAGACTTTGTGCAAAACCAGTTCTGGCGTCCTCAGTGTTGGATAACGATAACTGATGCTTGCCTGTGTAGCCTATGTCATCAAGAGGTTCAGCAGCGGCCACTGCAGCCAGCCAGTTCTGGCACCGTCTCGTGTTTTCCTCCACGTAACGTGGACCTTCTAGAACGCGAACATGCAATACTTGTGGGGTTGGATTCGTGAGATTGGTCGCTAGAGCGCTGTCAGGTAAGTCTTCGGCAAGTATCACGTGCTCACTTCTCGTGCGATGTATCCTTGCCCGTGGTCTTCTGATCAATCTGCTTGGTTTGTTGCCTGGCAACGAGGACGTTGTTTTGGTAGTCTCAATTACATCCGGGACTGGAGACCGAGCACCGAGTGCTCTCAATGATGTCTCTGTGACATCCACGGCATCTGAGTTGATGATAATACTCTTAGGAGACGAGGCTACAAAATCCCTCCAGCAGGGCGGTTTTGGCGGCCTCATGACACCACAGACGTGTAGCGCATGGAACTCATTCTCACCCAAAAGAGCTACGTCTCACGGCAAGCAGTGACACAAACAAAATGATGGAAAAAATATTCTTGGAACATCTGAGCACGTGTTGATATAAAAGTACCTGCATGCTCATGTAGCTCAAGACATAAAATATTTCAGTTCTTGTTAGATGTTAAATCCATTGCGCTTTTTCTGGAATGTAATAACAGAAATAAAACACATTGTCGCGAAAATTTCGTTTCATGTAGATGTATTCATTTCTTGTGTTCCTTATTGTTTTTAAATTTCTCTAAAAAATGGGTATCACAAAGAACCATAATCCACTTTCAGCGAATGACAAAATACTTAGCAAGATTAATAGCAGAGTTATCCTGTCCGCAGACACCAGATCATGTAGGAATGATGAGTAACGTGCGCTTAGTAATTCTTTCTAGGTCAGGCGTGCTGTTACAGCCTGGCTCACAAATTCAGGCCAGGTGATGAAGACAAGCCAGCAGTCGACCACTGGAACCAAGTGGGAAGTAACATGCTTGGGAGGGTGCCATTGTTTTCTGTCTGCCCGGTTTGCTCCAGTCATGAACGAAATCAACAACCACAACTCTGTCTTGTGCCATCTGCAACACCAAATCCTGACAAGGAACAAGACACCAAAGAAACAAAAAATCACTCTTGAAAACCGAAAATAAAATATTCAAAGTAACAACTTCTTAAATGTACTTTCACAAGAGATTATCATAAACTTTCTATATATTACTCTCACCATCATATTATATGACACGGATTTGGATATCGATTTATTATTGATTTTGGCTTTACAAAAACGTCTACATTATAACTATTTACTGATGTAGATTATTAAATACAAAAATATGTTAAATAATTCATAGAACGGTTTTATTAACGATGTAAATTTAACACAAGTTCTGGAACAAAATCATTGATGTATCAAAGAAGGCACCCATTTTGGCCGTTACTACCAGTTTTGACAGAGTACTCCACAGCACCGGAAATTGGCCACCACCACCAGGCAGCAGACCGCACGTGGGCGCCAAGCACACACAATATAGGAGAAGCAGCAGTCGAGCAGGCTGATCATTTCTTCACACGATCTGCCAGGAAACTGCTCACTCGTCTCCATCCGACGTCACGAGCGAACTCACAGTCTGGCAGAACTGGCGGGGCGGATGTTGGGACTGGCGTGTTGTAGAGGGGGGAAATCTCGAATACAGTGAGGAGGTAGTGGTTGAGACGTGCATGGAGGGAGGGAACAGGAGGGCACCAGTACGATCGCAGGAAATAATATTGGCAAAGGGTTTATATTAACAGCTGGATGTGAGAGCCTTGTGTTTAAGGCAAAAAAATGAGGGAAAGAAAGAGAAGGGAGGGAAAGAGAAGTGAGAAGCAAGTAAGAGAATAAAAAAAGATATAGCAGTTTAGCGGTGTCGATATTTTGCAGATGCGCGTAGAAATCACGAGATACAATGTGAGGGTAACAAGAGTAATAGAAACACTAAACAGCAAGTACGTTATGAATTACTCTTGTACGAGTACTAAGCGCAAATCAGCATGTCAGTGGCATCAATAGAAAACACCACTCAGTTATCAATCATCACCAACAGTGAAGAACTTGAAATTGTAACAAAATATGAATATCTGGGATCTGTAGTAACTAACGATGGAGACTGACAGAAGGGGATGAAAGATGATTAAACAAAGCAACACAACAATTAAATACTATGAAGAACATGTGGCACAATACCAGCAAGGCAGTAAAATTAAAACTACCGAGGGTTGTATCTTCCCGATAGCAACATATGGATGTGAATCATGGACAATCTTGCAAAAAGCAAGGAAGTATATCGATTCATTTGAAACAAAGTTCTACAGAAATAGCCGCAATATAAAAGACTTCCGTTAAATATGGTGATAAGCGGTAGGAACCATTGATGCTCAATCTGAAAAGTGTTCCTTTTGCAGTTTCCTTATATTTCAAGTCCGGCTGCTGCCAGAGCTACCGAGTTTAGTGCTCTGTGCACACCGTGAGCTGTGTTATTCATCCGAATCGCGTTTCGATATTCTGATTGCTTAAGATGAATGATGATATCGTATGACGAAGGACAGTTCGGTTGCGTTCACTTTCGGTGCCGCTTGACCTTATGCCTTTTGGCGTGTGCTGTAGCTGCTATGATGGGCACTGCAGCTGCCTTTCTTTGTTTGGATCCTTCAATGAGATGAGTTTTAATTCGGATAATTTCACTGGCGCGAGCGGTGAGCAATTATGAATTTTAATTCGCTTGCAGTGATACTGGGGCCTTCGACTATCATAACCGTAAGATACCGTGGATAATGGAAAAAAAAAAGGAATGAGGACATTAGAGTAATGAAGGACTTGAACGTTGAAAAGAAACTGGTTTACAAACACCATCCTATAGAGGAAATTAAAATAATATGGCCACGTCAAAAGACAGTGGGCTGAAAGAACAATAATGGAAGGCATGGTTCCTGGGCGACGCATCAAGGGCAAACCAAGAATAAGGTGGTTTCAAGACATCATGGAGACCTGGAACATGATAATAGAAGAAGTGGAAGATCTGACTAGAGACATAGATTCTTTCAGTCGGGTTGTGGTGAATGCAACGTTCTATGGGAAATCTGGCTAGAGACAGAGATTCTTTCAGACGGACTGTGGTGAATGCAACGTTCTATGGCAGATCTGGCTAGAGACAGAGATTCTTTCAGGCGGACTGTGGTGAATGCAACGTTCTATGGCAGATCTGGCTAGAGACAGAGATTCTTTCAGACGGACTGTGGTGAATGCAACGTTCTATGGCAGATCTGGCTAGAGACAGAGATTCTTTCAGGCGGGTTGTGGTGAATGCAACGTTCTATGGCAGATCTGGCTAGAGACAGAGAATCTTTCAGACGTGGTGTGGTAAATGCAACGTTCTGTGGGAGATCTGGCAAGAGACAGATATTCTTTCAGACGTGGTGTGGTAAATGCAACGTTCTGTGGGAGATCTGGCAAGAGACAGATATTCTTTCAGACGTGGTGTGGTAAATGCAACGTTCTGTGGGAGATCTGGCAAGAGACATATATTCTTTCAGTCGGGGTGTGGTAAATGCAACGTTCTGTGGGAGATCTGGCAAGAGACAGATATTCTTTCAGACGTGGTGTGGTAAATGCAACGTTCTGTGAGAGATCTGGCAAGAGACATATATTCTTTCAGACGGGGTGTGGTAAATGCAACGTTCTGTGGGAGATCTGGCAAGAGACAGATATTCTTTCAGACGTGGTGTGGTAAATGCAACGTTCTGTGAGAGATCTGGCAAGAGACAGATATTCTTTCAGACGGGGTGTGCTAAATGCAACGTTCTGTGAGAGATCTGGCAAGAGACAGATATTCTTTCAGTCGGGGTGTGGTAAATGCAACGTTCTGTGGGAGATCTGGCTAGAGACAGAGATGGAGTTCCTAAAGCAGTTCAGTGTTGATTTCAACATTCTCTAGAACTCCATCGATACCAGATGGCACCAAATTATTCTGGCTTTGTCAGACCTATAGATCGTTCGGCTGCGTGGGGATAAGAAACCTGTTGCATGGGCAACAATTCGTCTCTTACTTTAATCGCCCAAGCTCGGGCCTTGGAGATGACACTCCAGCTTCTCTATTTTGGTGTGGACACAACACCGGAAGTAGCAGTTACCTGTTATAAGTCAGTCTGCCCAATGTTCTAGTTTGATTCTGATTAAACAAATATCATTTTATGCTTTCTTGGAAGTAAAAAAATGACTCATAAAAGATTGTCTTTTCTAAAGGGCTTTTATACTATTCATCATCACCATGTGCCATACCAGTTGGCGTAGGCGATCATGTCCTTCCACAATCTTCTATCTACAGTGCATCGTTTGTTAGCTGTAGGTAATAAGTTGTGTTTTGGCATAATTATACTAGGCAATATAAGAAGGTGTTTGCCATTCCTTTCCTTCTTGGCGGTGACTGGACTAGTTGGAGATCGCAGCCATTTTCTCTATACGTGAGACCTTCTGCCTGCCATCGCGGAGTGGGGACCATAACCGGCACTATTTGTCTTTATACCATTACTGAGAAATAAAATTTAAAATTTGACATTACAGATTCTATTTGCTAATGGTGGATTCGTTTATTACATTGAAACAAAAATATCGCTTTGTCTTCGAATAGTTGTCCTCCAATTTGGTGTAAAGACTTGGCTTCGTCTGCACCTATGAGGAATAGTTCAATAAAAGTTACTCACCACCTTCGGTAGTGTGTACGGAATAAAATGTTAGTGTCCATATTACTTCTAAGAGCCATGATATGTACGGAATGTAGTGTTAATGTTAATATTACTTCTATGATCATATAGTGGCATGGTGTATACGTAATACAGTGTTAATGTTAATATTACTTCTATGATATATAGCGGCATGGTGTATACGTAATGCAGTGTCAATGTTGTGATATTACTTCTATGATCCATTGAGATATTTATCAGTAATATTGTCAGTGTCAATGTTGTGATATTACTTCTATGATCCATTGAGATATTTATCAGTAATATTGTCAGTGTCAAGATTAGTGATCTTAGTTTTCGGAGGTAAATTATGGTACATATTTTCACAGATTGGATGAACTCTTAGGCCGTGCCGGTAATGAGAGACAATTACCAATGTTTCAGAAGAGAACTCACACCACCTAATCAGCAGACGAAATCTTCTCCGCTTTACCACCACGACTCTTTCTGACAGCTGCTGCTTGCCCTCTTGTTCACCAGTAACAGGATATCTTCCTGATGACGTAACTGTGTCCAGTCTACTTCCTGCTTTTCTTGTCCTTGACCTCTAACCGACACGCTGATCGGTGTGAGCTTATCTAGCGGTACCGGAAGTCTGCCTCCTACTGTGTACTTCTAGGTTCATCTTTGCCTTTTGTATTGTCTTTCATCATTTATTTATGATGTACTCACAATCGTGCCTTGGATTATACCTGCATAGTAGAAATAATCCTAATATTGCTATGTTGTATCGATAAAATCATTTTTAGATTGGGACTGGGGCTTCCTGCAAGGAACTGATCTTCAGCCGACCCGCTTGAACAGTTTTAATGCTCAGCAACGCTACGCATGTGTGCCGCGGAAGTGTTTAAAAAACGGAACCATAAAATAAAATGTGATGATCACAAAACATTGCCAGGTTCATTAAAAAAAATGTTCCATATTTTCCCGTGAACGTTCCAGATGAATATAAATGATAAAAGTTCAACAGTATGTAGCGAACAGATACTAATTTAAGCTTCTATCCTTTATAAGCACATTTTTAACACTTGCATTTTAATGATAGCCATTTTTATAATTACTCACGACAATCGATCGCCTTGTCTACCTTGAGTTAACTGGTAATTTGATACAATTATCCTAATAATCAATTTATTCTGTTTCATACTCAGGTTAGAATATTAAACATTTAAATAAGCAAAAGCTTTGTTGTCCTGGGCGCTGGTACCCACTTACCTCTTTGTCCTGGGCGTTGGTACCCAACATACCACTTTGTCCTGGGTACTGGTACCTTACTTACTTCTTTGTCCTGGGCTTTGGTACCTCACATATCTCTTTGTCCTGGACGTTGGTACTCATATACTTCTTTGTCCTGGGCGCTGGTACCTCACATACCTCTTTGTCCTGGGCGCTGGTAACTCACATACTTTTTTGTCCTGGGCGCTGGTACCTCACACACCTCTTTGTCCTGGGCGCTGGTACCTCACATATCTCTTTGTCCTGGGCGCTGATACCTCACATATCTCTTTGTCCTGTGCGCTGATACCTCACATACTTCTTTGTCCTGAGGCACGAGCATCCTACATACTTTTTTTCACTGGGCCCTGGTATCTCGCGCTATACCAAAACGTACATATACATGCATTATATGCATCACGTGCATACAGAGCGTGAGCCAACTTTGAAAGTCTTTTCCATTGCTTATCTGACACAACGTAGAAGTATATTTCAATGCGTGTTATAAAATATGTTAGTTTTAAGTTAGGCCTCATGCACTGAAATCTTACTAGAGTTTAGAGATTCCGGACCGGTCAACCGTGGTCGTGCACGTGGTTTAAGTTTCTCTCCCGGTGGATGGGGGGTGGGGGGATCTCTGAAATACGATAATCCCCTGCGGATGTGTTTGGAGTGCAGTGATGATGATCCTAATATAACATAACTGATAATAAATAACATAATATACCATATATGATAACATTGTAACATAATATAATATAACATTGCATACAGACAGACAAACATACAATAATAAAATAAATTATATGTGGTGATCATTACATTCTGTCCTTCCCAGTTACTTCCGCCGGAAATCTTCATCAACGCACAGCACGTGCTCTCTTCGCGACAACTTGTTACACAATGTCTGACTTGATCACCTGGCTAGCCCAAATGAACAGCTTTCCTTAAACTCTTATTAAATCAGACCGTGGATTTATATTTTTGATTTCAACATCAACCGTCAAGATACGTATTTTTTTATGGCGACATATGTACATGTTGAAATAAATTATGGATGTTATTATTAACTATGGTTTCAATTACATTTAAACGTAATATGTATGATGTCATAGAAAGGTTAATTTACACATTATGACCTCATTATCTTGCGCTGTTGTTTCCGCTATTGATTTCATCTACAGCCGAAATATGGTGAAGTAGAACATTAGAAGGAGTAAAGTAGAGTGTGGGAGAGATAGACACAGTGAGCAGAAAGAGAGAGAGGGAGAGTAAAAGGTCATGAAAAAAATATATAGAAATAAAGAGTGGACAAAGATATTTAGGATAGAGCGTGGAATATTCTTAAAATGACGGAGAGTAAATTGGAGTGTGAATGAAAAAGTGTGATAAACAGAGAGGGGGTAGGGAGAGAATGAATTAGATACATATAAGAGGAGAGAAAGACAGCCATTCTCACTCGCACACATATACACATGTTAATTAAAAATGAAACAGAGTTAGAGCTGTAAAAGGGACAATCAAACAAACAGAGAGATATAGAAAAGACTAGGAAAAGAAACGACGAGAGAGAGTGTGTGTCTGTGAGAGAGAGAGAGAGAGACGAGAGAGAGAGAGAGAGAGAAAAGAGAGAGAGAGACAGAGAGAAATATAAAGATATATACATTCACAATTTAGAAATGGTCCTTTATGTGTCGAACAAAAACCATGTAGTTGACCGATAGCAAAAACCACGGAGTTGACCGATAGCAAAAACCATGTAGTTGACGACAGCAAAAACCATGTAGTTGACGACAGCAAAAACCATGTAGTTGACCGACAGCAAAAACCATGTAGTTGACGACAGCAAAAACCATGTAGTTGACGACAGCAAAAACCATGTAGTTGACGACAGCAAAAACCATGTAGTTGACGACAGCAAAAAACATGTAGTTGACGACAGCAAAAACCATGTAGTTGACCGATAGCAAAAACCATGTAGTTGACGACAACAAAAACCATGTAGTTGACCGACAGCAAAAACCATGTAGTTGACGACAGCAAAACCATGTAGTTGACCGAAAGTAAAAACCATGTAGTTGACGACAGCAAAAACCATGTAGTTGACGAAAGCAAAAACCATATAGTTGACGAAAGCAAAAACCATGTAGTTGACCGACAGCACAAAAAATGTAGTTGACAGACAGCAAAAACCATGTAGTTGACGACAGCAAAAACCATGTAGTTGACGACAGCAAAAACCATGTAGTTGACCGACAGCAAAAACCATGTAGTTGACCGACAGTAAAAACCATGTAGTTGACGACAGCAAAAACCATGTAGTTGACGACAGCAAAAACCATGTAGTT
The DNA here is from genome assembly GCA_032433765.1 of Megaustenia siamemsis. NCBI lineage: Eukaryota > Metazoa > Mollusca > Gastropoda > Stylommatophora > Ariophantidae > Megaustenia > Megaustenia siamemsis. The sequence goes on from JAVIAB010000092.1 coordinate 179,513,012, forward strand.
TACGACAGCAAAAACCATGTAGTTGACCGACAGCAAAAACAATGTAGTTGACGACAGCAAAAAAAATGTAGATGACCGACAGCAAAAAACATGTAGTTGACCGACAGCAAAAACCATGTAGTTGACCGACAGTAAAAACCATGTAGTTGACGAGAGCAAAAACCATGTAGTTGACCGACAGCAAAAATCATGTAGTTGAGCGACAGCAAAAACCATGTAGTTGACGACAGCAAAAACCATGTAGTTGAACCGACAGCAAAAACGATGTAGTTGACCGACAGAAAACCATGTAGTTGACGACAGCAAAAACCATGTAGTTGACGACAGCAAAAACCATGTAGTTTACCCGCAGCAAGAACAATGGCGTTGACGGACAGCAAAAACTATGTAGTTGATCGACAGCAAAAACCATGGAGTTGATCGACAGCAAAAATCATGTAGTTGACGACAGCAAAAACCATGTAGTTGACGACAGCAAAAACCATGTAGTTGACGACAGCAAAAATCATGTAGTTGACGACAACAAAAACCATGTAGTTGACGACAGCAAAAACCATGTAGTTGACCGACAGCAAAAACCATGTAGTTGACGACAGCAAAAACCATGTAGTTGACTGACAGTAAAAACCATGTAGTTGACGACAGCAAAAACCATGTAGTTGACGACAGCAAAAACCATGTAGTTGACCGACAGCAAAAACCATGTAGTTGACCGACAGCAAAAACCATGTAGTTGACGACAGCAAAAACCATGTAGTTGACCGACAGCAAAAAACATGTAGTTGACCGACAACAAAAACCATGTAGTTGACGACAGCAAAAACCATGTAGTTGACGACAGCAAAAACCATGTAGTTGACCGACAGCAAAAACCATGAAGTTGACCGACAGTAAAAACCATGTAGTTGACGACAGCAAAAACCATGTAGTTGACCGACAGCAAAAACCATGTAGTTGACCGACAATAAAAACCATGTAGTTGACGCAGCAAAAACCATGTAGTTGACGACAGCAAAAACCATGTAGTTGACCGACAGCAAAAACCATGTAGTTGACCGACAGCAAAAACCATGTAGTTGACGACAGCAAAAACCATGTAGTTGACCGACAGCAAAAAACATGCAGTTGACCGACAACAAAAACCATGTAGTTGACGACAGCAAAAACCATGTAGTTGACGACAGCAAAAACCATGTAGTTGACCGACAGCAAAAACCATGAAGTTGACCGACAGCAAAACCCATGTAGTTGACGAAAGCAAAAACCATGGAGTTGATCGACAGCAAAAACCATGTAGTTGACCGACAGTAAAAACCATGTAGTTGACGACAGCAAAAACCATGTAGTTGACGACAGCAAAAACCATGTAGTTGACCGACAGCAAAAACCATGTAGTTGACCGACAGCAAAAACGATGTAGTTGACCGACAGAAAACCATGTAGTTGACGACAGCAAAAACCATGTAGTTGACGACAGCAAAAACCATGTAGTTTACCCGCAGCAAGAACAATGGCGTTGACGACAGCAAAAATTATGTAGTTGACCGACAGCAAAAACCATGGAGTTGACGACAGCAAAAACCATGTAGTTGACCGACAGCAAAAACCATGTAGTTGACCGACAGCAAAAACCATGTAGTTGACCGACAGCAAAAACCATGTAGTTGACGACAGCAAAAACCATGTAGTTGACCGACAGCAAAAACTGTAGTTGAACGACAACAAAAACCATGTAGTTGACGACAGCAAAAACCATGTAGTTGACGACAGCAAAAACCATGTAGTTGACCGACAGCAAAAACCATGAAGTTGACCGACAGTAAAAACCATGTAGTTGACCGACAGTAAAAACAATGTATTTGACGACAGCAAAAACCATGTAGTTGACGACAGCAAAAACCATGTAGTTGACCGACAGCAAAAACCATGTAGTTGACCGACAGCAAAAACCATGTAGTTGACGACAGCAAAAACCATGTAGTTGACCGACAGCAAAAAACATGTAGTTGACCGACAACAAAAACCATGTAGTTGACGACAGCAAAAACCATGTAGTTGACCGACAGCAAAAACCATGTAGTTGACCGACAGCAAAAACCATGAAGTTGACCGACAGCAAAACCCATGTAGTTGACGAAAGCAAAAACCATGGAGTTGATCGACAGCAAAAACCATGTAGTTGACCGACAGTAAAAACCATGTAGTTGACGACAGCAAAAACCATGTAGTTGACGACAGCAAAAACCATGTAGTTGACCGACAGCAAAAACCATGTAGTTGACGACAGCAAAAACGATGTAGTTGACCGACAGCAAAAACCATGAAGTTGACCGACAGTAAAAACCATGTAGTTGACCGACAGTAAAAACAATGTATTTGACGACAGCAAAAACCATGTAGTTGACGACAGCAAAAACCATGTAGTTGACCGACAGCAAAAACCATGTAGTTGACGACAGCAAAAACCATGTAGTTGACGACAGCAAAAACCATGTAGTTGACCGACAGCAAAAAACATGTAGTTGACCGACAACAAAAACCATGTAGTTGACGACAGCAAAATCATGTAGTTGACCGACAGCAAAAACCATGTAGTTGACCGACAGCAAAAACCATGAAGTTGACCGACAGCAAAACCCATGTAGTTGACGAAAGCAAAAACCATGGAGTTGATCGACAGCAAAAACCATGTAGTTGACCGACAGTAAAAACCATGTAGTTGACGACAGCAAAAACCATGTAGTTGACGACAGCAAAAACCATGTAGTTGACCGACAGCAAAAACCATGTAGTTGACGACAGCAAAAACGATGTAGTTGACCGACAGAAAACCATGTAGTTGACGACAGCAAAAACCATGAAGTTGACGACAGCAAAAACCATGTAGTTTACCCGCAGCAAGAACAATGGCGTTGACGGACAGCAAAAATTATGTAGTTGACCGACAGCAAAAACCATGGAGTTGATCGACAGCAAAAATCATGTAGTTGACGACAGCAAAAACCATGTAGTTGAGCGACAGCAAAAATCATGTAGTTGACGACAACAAAAACCATGTAGTTGACGACAGCAAAAACCATGGAGTTGATCGACAGCAAAAATCATGTAGTTGACGACAGCAAAAACCATGTAGTTGACCGACAGCAAAAACCATGTAGTTGACGACAACAAAAATCATGTAGTTGACGACAGCAAAAACCATGGAGTTGATCGACAGCAAAAATCATGTAGTTGACGACAGCAAAAACCATGTAGTTGACGACAGCAAAAACCATGTAGTTGACGACAGCAAGAACAATAGCGTTGACGGACACCAAAAACTATGTAGTTGATCGACAGCAAAAATCATGTAGTTGACGACAGCAAAAACCATGTAGTTGACGACAACAAAAACCATGTAGTTGACTACAGCAAAAATCATGTAGTTGACGACAACAAAAACCATGTAGTTGACGACAGCAAAAACCATGTAGTTGACGACAACAAAAACCATGTAGTTGACGACAGCAAAAACCATGTAGTTGACCGACAGTAAAAACCATGTAGTTGACGACAGCAAAAACCATGTAGTTGACGACAGCAAAAACCATGTAGTTGACCGACAGCAAAAACCATGTAGTTGACCGACAGCAAAAACAATGAAGTTGACGACAGCAAAAACCATGTAGTTGACCGACAGCAAAAAACATGTAGTTGACCGACAACAAAAACCATGTAGTTGACGACAGCAAAAACCATGTAGTTGACCGACAGCAAAAACCATGTAGTTGACCGACAGCAAAACCATGTAGTTGACCGACAGTAAAAACCATGTAGTTGACGACAGCAAAAACCATGTAGTTGACGAAAGCAAAAACCATGTAGTTGACCGACAGCAAAAACCATGTAGTTGACTGACAGCAAAAACCATGTAGTTGACGACAGCAAAAACCATGTAGTTGACGAAAGCAAAAAACATGTAGTTGACCGACAGCAAAAACCATGTAGTTGACCGACAGTAAAAACCATGTAGTTGACGACAGCAAAAACCATGTAGTTGACGACAGCAAAAACAATGTAGTTGACCGACAGCAAAAACCATGTAGTTGACGACAGCAAAAACCATGTAATTGACGACAGCAAAAACGATGTAGTTGACCGACAGAACACCATGTAGTTGACGAAAGCAAAAAACATGTAGTTGACCGACAGCAAAAACCATGTAGTTGACCGACAGTAAAAACCATGTAGTTGACGACAGCAAAAACCATGTAGTTGACGACAGCAAAAACCATGTAGTTGACCGACAGCAAAAACCATGTAGTTGACGACAGCAAAAACGATGTAGTTGACCGACAGAAAACCATGTAGTTGACGACAGCAAAAACCATGTAGTTGACGACAGCAAAAACCATGTAGTTTACCCGCAGCAAGAACAATGGCGTTGACGGACAGCAAAAATTATGTAGTTGACCGACAGCAAAAACCATGGAGTTGATCGACAGCAAAAATCATGTAGTTGACGACAGCAAAAGCCATGTAGTTGAGCGACAGCAAAAATCATGTAGTTGACGACAACAAAAACCATGTAGTTGACGACAGCAAAAACATGGAGTTGATCGACAGCAAAAATCATGTAGTTGACGACAACAAAAACCATGTAGTTGACGACAGCAAAAACCATGTAGTTGACAGACAATAAAAAACCATGTAGTTGACGACAGCAAAAACCATGTAGTTGACGACAGCAAAAACCATGTAGTTGACCGACAGCAAAAACCATGTAGTTGACCGACAGCAAAAACCTTGAAGTTGACGACAGCAAAAACCATGTAGTTGACGACAGCAAAAACCATGTAGTTGACGACAGCAAAACCATGTAGTTGACCGACAGTAAAAACATGTATTTGACGACAGCAAAAACCATGTAGTTGACGACAGCAAAAACCATGTAGTTGACCGACAGCAAAAACCATGTAGTTGACCGACAGCAAAACCATGTAGTTGACGACAGCAAAAACCATGTAGTTGACCGACAGCAAAAAACATGTAGTTGACCGACAACAAAAACCATGTAGTTGACGACAGCAAAAACCATGTAGTTGACCGACAGCAAAAACCATGTAGTTGACCGACAGCAAAAACCATGAAGTTGACCGACAGCAAAAACCATGTAGTTGACGAAAGCAAAAACCATGGAGTTGATCGACAGCAAAAACCATGTAGTTGACCGACAGTAAAAACCATGTAGTTGACGACAGCAAAAACCATGTAGTTGACGACAGCAAAAACCATGTAGTTGACCGACAGCAAAAACCATGTAGTTGACGACAGCAAAAACGATGTAGTTGACCGACAGAAAACCATGTAGTTGACGACAGCAAAAACCATGAAGTTGACGACAGCAAAAACCATGTAGTTTACCCGCAGCAAGAACAATGGCGTTGACGGACAGCAAAAATTATGTAGTTGACCGACAGCAAAAACATGGAGTTGATCGACAGCAAAAATCATGTAGTTGACGACAGCAAAAACCATGTAGTTGAGCGACAGCAAAAATCATGTAGTTGACGACAACAAAAACCATGTAGTTGACGACAGCAAAAACCATGGAGTTGATCGACAGCAAAAATCATGTAGTTGACGACAGCAAAAACCATGTAGTTGACGACAACAAAAACCATGTAGTTGACTACAGCAAAAATCATGTAGTTGACGACAACAAAAACCATGTAGTTGACGACAGCAAAAACCATGTAGTTGACGACAACAAAAACCATGTAGTTGACGACAGCAAAAACCATGTAGTTGACCGACAGTAAAAACCATGTAGTTGACGACAGCAAAAACCATGTAGTTGACGACAGCAAAAACCATGTAGTTGACCGACAGCAAAAACCATGTAGTTGACCGACAGCAAAAACAATGAAGTTGACGACAGCAAAAACCATGTAGTTGACGACAGCAAAAAACATGTAGTTGACCGACAACAAAAACCATGTAGTTGACGACAGCAAAAACCATGTAGTTGACCGACAGCAAAAACCATGTAGTTGACCGACAGCAAAAACCATGTAGTTGACCGACAGTAAAAACCATGTAGTTGACGACAGCAAAAACCATGTAGTTGACGAAAGCAAAAACCATGTAGTTGACCGACAGCAAAAACCATGTAGTTGACGACAGCAAAAACCATGTAGTTGACGACAGCAAAACCCATGTAGTTGACCGACAGCAAAAAACATGTAGTTGACCGACAGCAAAAACCATGTAGTTGACCGACAGTAAAAACCATGTAGTTGACGACAGCAAAAACCAATGTAGTTGACGACAGCAAAAACATGTAGTTGACCGACAGCAAAAACCATGTAGTTGACGACAGCAAAAACCATGTAGTTGACGACAGCAAAACGATGTAGTTGACCGACAGAACACCCATGTAGTTGACGAAAGCAAAAAACATGTAGTTGACCGACAGCAAAAACCATGTAGTTGACCGACAGTAAAAACCATGTAGTTGACGACAGCAAAAACCATGTAGTTGACGACAGCAAAAACCATGTAGTTGACCGACAGCAAAAACCATGTAGTTGACGACAGCAAAAACGATGTAGTTGACCGACAGAAAACCATGTAGTTGACGACAGCAAAAACCATGTAGTTGACGACAGCAAAAACCATGTAGTTTACCCGCAGCAAGAACAATGGCGTTGACGGACAGCAAAAATTATGTAGTTGACCGACAGCAAAAACCATGGAGTTGATCGACAGCAAAAATCATGTAGTTGACGACAGCAAAAGCCATGTAGTTGAGCGACAGCAAAAATCATGTAGTTGACGACAACAAAAACCATGTAGTTGACGACAGCAAAAACATGGAGTTGATCGACAGCAAAAATCATGTAGTTGACGACAACAAAAACCATGTAGTTGACGACAGCAAAAACCATGTATTTGACAGACAATAAAAAACCATGTAGTTGACGACAGCAAAAACCATGTAGTTGACGACAGCAAAAACCATGTATTTGACCGACAGCAAAAAACATGTAGTTGACCGACAGCAAAAACCTTGAAGTTGACGACAGCAAAAACCATGTAGTTGACCGACAGCAAAAAACATGTAGTTGACCGACAACAAAAACCATGTAGTTGACGACAGCAAAAACCATGTAGTTGACCGACAGCAAAAACCATGTAGTTGACCGACAGTAAAAACAATGTATTTGACGACAGCAAAAACCATGTAGTTGACGACAGCAAAAACCATGTAGTTGACCGACAGCAAAAACCATGTAGTTGACCGACAGCAAAAACCATGTAGTTGACGACAGCAAAAACCATGTAGTTGACCGACAGCAAAAAACATGTAGTTGACCGACAAAAAAAACCATGTAGTTGACGACAGCAAAAACCATGTAGTTGACCGACAGCAAAAACCATGTAGTTGACCGACAGCAAAAACCATGAAGTTGACCGACAGCAAAAACCATGTAGTTGACGAAAGCAAAAACCATGGAGTTGATCGACAGCAAAAACCATGTAGTTGACCGACAGTAAAAACCATGTAGTTGACGACAGCAAAAACCATGTAGTTGACGACAGCAAAAACCATGTAGTTGACCGACAGCAAAAACCATGTAGTTGACGACAGCAAAAACGATGTAGTTGACCGACAGAAAACCATGTAGTTGACGACAGCAAAAACCATGAAGTTGACGACAGCAAAAACCATGTAGTTTACCCGCAGCAAGAACAATGGCGTTGACGGACAGCAAAAATTATGTAGTTGACCGACAGCAAAAACCATGGAGTTGATCGACAGCAAAAATCATGTACTTGACGACAGCAAAAACCATGTAGTTGAGCGACAGCAAAAATCATGTAGTTGACGACAACAAAAACCATGTAGTTGACGACAGCAAAAACCATGGAGTTGATCGACAGCAAAAATCATGTAGTTGACGACAGCAAAAACCATGTAGTTGACCGACAGCAAAAACCATGTAGTTGACGACAACAAAAATCATGTAGTTGACGACAGCAAAAACCATGGAGTTGATCGACAGCAAAAATCATGTAGTTGACGACAGCAAAAACCATGTAGTTGACGACAGCAAAAACCATGTAGTTGACTACAGCAAGAACAATAGCGTTGACGGACACAAAAACTATGTAGTTGATCGACAGCAAAAATCATGTAGTTGACGACAGCAAAAACCATGTAGTTGACGACAACAAAAACCATGTAGTTGACTACAGCAAAAATCATGTAGTTGACGACAACAAAAACCATGTAGTTGACGACAGCAAAAACCATGTAGTTGACGACAACAAAAACCATGTAGTTGACGACAGCAAAAACCATGTAGTTGACCGACAGTAAAAACCATGTAGTTGACGACAGCAAAAACCATGTAGTTGACGACAGCAAAAACCATGTAGTTGACCGACAGCAAAAACCATGTAGTTGACCGACAGCAAAAACAATGAAGTTGACGACAGCAAAAACCATGTAGTTGACCGACAGCAAAAAACATGTAGTTGACCGACAACAAAAACCATGTAGTTGACGACAGCAAAAACCATGTAGTTGACCGACAGCAAAAACCACGTAGTTGACCGACAGCAAAAACCATGTAGTTGACCGACAGTAAAAACCATGTAGTTGACGACAGCAAAAACCATGTAGTTGACGAAAGCAAAAACCATGTAGTTGACCGACAGCAAAAACCATGTAGTTGACTGACAGCAAAAACCATGTAGTTGACGACAGCAAAACCCATGTAGTTGACGAAAGCAAAAAACATGTAGTTGACCGACAGCAAAAACCATGTAGTTGACCGACAGTAAAAAACCATGTAGTTGACGACAGCAAAAACCATGTAGTTGACGACAGCAAAAACAATGTAGTTGACCGACAGCAAAAACCATGTAGTTGACGACAGCAAAAACCATGTAGTTGACGACAGCAAAAACGATGTAGTTGACCGACAGAACACCCATGTAGTTGACGAAAGCAAAAAACATGTAGTTGACCGACAGCAAAAACCATGTAGTTGACCGACAGTAAAAACCATGTAGTTGACGACAGCAAAAACCATGTAGTTGACGACAGCAAAAACGATGTAGTTGACCGACAGAAAACCATGTAGTTGACGACAGCAAAAACCATGTAGTTGACGACAGCAAAAACCATGTAGTTTACCCGCAGCAAGAACAATGGCGTTGACGGACAGCAAAAATTATGTAGTTGACCGACAGCAAAAACCATGGAGTTGATCGACAGCAAAAATCATGTAGTTGACGACAGCAAAAGCCATGTAGTTGAGCGACAGCAAAAATCATGTAGTTGACGACAACAAAAACCATGTAGTTGACGACAGCAAAAACCATGGAGTTGATCGACAGCAAAAATCATGTAGTTGACGACAACAAAAACCATGTAGTTGACGACAGCAAAAACCATGTAGTTGACAGACAATAAAAAACCATGTAGTTGACGACAGCAAAAACCATGTAGTTGACGACAGCAAAAACCATGTAGTTGACCGACAGCAAAAACCATGTAGTTGACCGACAGCAAAAACCTTGAAGTTGACGACAGCAAAAACCATGTAGTTGACCGACAGCAAAAAACATGTAGTTGACCGACAACAAAAACCATGTAGTTGACGACAGCAAAAACCATGTAGTTGACCGACAGCAAAAACCATGTAGTTGACGACAGCAAAAACCATGTAGTTGATCGACAGCAAAAACCATGTAGTTGATCGACAGCAAAAACCATGTAGTTGACCGACAACAAAAACCATGTAGTTGACGACAGCAAAAACCATGGAGTTGATCGACAGCAAAAATCATGTAGTTGACGACAGAAAAAACCATGTAGTTGACCGACAGCAAAAACCATGTAGTTGACGACAACAAAAATCATGTAGTTGACGACAGCAAAAACCATGGAGTTGATCGACAGCAAAAATCATGTAGTTGACGACAGCAAAAACCATGTAGTTGACGACAGCAAAAACCATGTAGTTGACGACAGCAAAAACCATGTAGTTTACCCACAGCAAGAACAATGGCGTTGACGGACACCAAAAACTATGTAGTTGATCGACAGCAAAAACCTTGGAATTGATCGACAGCAAAAATCATGTAGTTGACGACAGCAAAAACCATGTAGTTGACGACAACAAAAACCATGTAGTTGACTACGGCAAAAATCATGTAGTTGACGACAGCAAAAACCATGTAGTTGACGACAGCAAAAACCATGTAGTTGACGACAACAAAAACCATGTAGTTGACGACAGCAAAAACCATGTAGTTGACCGACAGTAAAAACCATGTAGTTGACGACAGCAAAAACCATGTAGTTGACGACAGCAAAAACCATGTAGTTGACCGACAGCAAAAACCATGTAGTTGACCGACAGCAAAAAACATGTAGTTGACCGACAACAAAAACCATGTAGTTGACGACAGCAAAAACCATGTAGTTGACCGACAGCAAAAACCATGTAGTTGACCGACAGCAAAAACCATGTAGTTGACCGACAGTAAAAACCATGTAGTTGACGACAGCAAAAACCATGTAGTTGACGAAAGCAAAAACCATGTAGTTGACCGACAGCAAAAACCATGTAGTTGACTGACAGCAAAAACCGTGTAGTTGACGGCAGCAAAACCCATGTAGTTGACGAAAGCAAAAAACATGTAGTTGACCGACAGCAAAAACCATGTAGTTGACCGACAGTAAAAACCATGTAGTTGACGACAGCAAAAACCATGTAGTTGACGACAGCAAAAACCATGTAGTTGACTGACAGCAAAAACCATGTAGTTGACGACAGCAAAAACCATGTAGTTGACGACAGCAAAAACGATGTAGTTGACCGACAGAAAACCATGTAGTTGACGACAGCAAAAACCATGTAGTTGACCGACAGCAAAAACCATGTAGTTGACCCGCAGCAAGAACAATGGCGTTGACGGACAGCAAAAACTATGTAGTTGACCGACAGCAAAAACCATGGAGTTGATCGACAGCAAAAACCATGTAGTTGACGACAACAAAAACCAAATAGTTGACGACAACAAAAACCATGTAGTTGACCGACAGCAAAAACGATGTAGTTGACCGACAGAAAGCCATGTAGTTGACGGACAGCAAAAACTATGTAGTTGACCGACAGCAAAATCCATGGAGTTGATCGACAGCAAAAATCATGTAGTTGACGACAGCAAAAACCATGTAGTTGAGCGACAGCAAAAATCATGTAGTTGACGACAACAAAAACCATGTAGTTGACGACAGCAAAAACCATGGAGTTGATCGACAGCAAAAATCATGTACTTGACGACAGCAAAAACCATGTAGTTGACCGACAGCAAAAATCATATAGTTGACGACAACAAAAATCATGTAGTTGACGACAGCAAAAACCATGGAGTTGATCGACAGCAAAAATCATGTAGTTGACGACAGCAAAAACCATGTAGTTGACCGACAGCAAAAATCATGTAGTTGACGACAACAAAAACCATGTAGTTGACCGACAGCAAAAATCATGTAGCTGACGACAACAAAAACCATGTAGATGACGACAGCAAAAACCATGTAGTTGACGACAACAAAAACCATTTAGTTGACGAGAGCAAAAACCATGTAGTTGACCGACAGTACAAACCATGTAGTTGACGACAGCAAAAACCATGTAGTTGACGAGAGCAAAAACCATGTAGTTGACTGACAGTACAAACCATGTAGTTGACGACAGCAAAAACAATGTAGTTGACGACAGCAAAAACCATGTAGTTGACCGACAGCAAAAACCATGTAGTTGACCGACAGCAAAAACCATGTAGTTGACGACAGCGAAAACCATGTAGTTGACCGACAGCAAAAATCATGTAGTTGACCGACAGTAAAAACCATGTAGTTGACGACAGCAAAAACCATGTAGTTGACGACAGCAAAAACCATAAAGTTGACCGACAGCAAAAACCATGTAGTTGACCGACAGTAAAAACCATGTAGTTGACGACAGCAAAAACTATGTAGTTGACGACAGCAAAAACCATGTAGTTGACCGACAGCAAAAACCATGTAGTTGACCGACAGCAAAAACCATGTAGTTGACGACAGCAAAAACCATGTAGTTAACGAAAGCAAAAAAAATGTAGTTGACCGACAGCAAAAACCATGTAGTTGACCGACAGTAAAAACCATATAGTTGACGACAGCAAAAACCATGTAGTTGACGACAGCAAAAACCATGTAGTTGACCGACAGCAAAAACCATGTAGTTGACGACAGCAAAAACCATGTAGTTGACGACAGCAAAAACCATGTAGTTGACCGACAGAAAACCATGTAGTTGACCGACAGTAAAAACCATGTAGTTGACGACAGCAAAAACCATGTAGTTGACGACAGCAAAAACGATGTAGTTGACCGACAGAAAACCATGTAGTTGACGACAGCAAAAACCATGTAGTTGACGACAGCAAAAACCATGTAGTTTACCCGCAGCAAGAACAATGGCGTTGACGGACAGCAAAAATTATGTAGTTGACCGACAGCAAAAACCATGGAGTTGATCGACAGCAAAAATCATGTAGTTGACGACAGCAAAAGCCATGTAGTTGAGCGACAGCAAAAATCATGTAGTTGACGACAACAAAAACCATGTAGTTGACGACAGCAAAAACCATGGAGTTGATCGACAGCAAAAATCATGTAGTTGACGACAACAAAAACCATGTAGTTGACGACAGCAAAAACCATGTAGTTGACAGACAATAAAAAACCATGTAGTTGACGACAGCAAAAACCATGTAGTTGACGACAGCAAAAACCATGTAGTTGACCGACAGCAAAAACCATGTAGTTGACCGACAGCAAAAACCTTGAAGTTGACGACAGCAAAAACCATGTAGTTGACCGACAGCAAAAAACATGTAGTTGACCGACAACAAAAACAATGTAGTTGACGACAGCAAAAACCATGTAGTTGACCGACAGCAAAAACCATGTAGTTGACGACAGCAAAAACCATGTAGTTGATCGACAGCAAAAACCATGTAGTTGATCGACAGCAAAAACCATGTAGTTGACCGACAACAAAAACCATGTAGTTGACGACAGCAAAAACCATGGAGTTGATCGACAGCAAAAATCATGTAGTTGACGACAGAAAAACCATGTAGTTGACCGACAGCAAAAACCATGTAGTTGACGACAACAAAAATCATGTAGTTGACGACAGCAAAAACCATGGAGTTGATCGACAGCAAAAATCATGTAGTTGACGACAGCAAAAACCATGTAGTTGACGACAGCAAAAACCATGTAGTTGACGACAGCAAAAACCATGTAGTTTACCCACAGCAAGAACAATGGCGTTGACGGACACCAAAAACTATGTAGTTGATCGACAGCAAAAACCTTGGAATTGATCGACAGCAAAAATCATGTAGTTGACGACAGCAAAAACCATGTAGTTGACGACAACAAAAACCATGTAGTTGACTACGGCAAAAATCATGTAGTTGACGACAGCAAAAACCATGTAGTTGACGACAGCAAAAACCATGTAGTTGACGACAACAAAAACCATGTAGTTGACGACAGCAAAAACCATGTAGTTGACCGACAGTAAAAACCATGTAGTTGACGACAGCAAAAACCATGTAGTTGACGACAGCAAAAACCATGTAGTTGACCGACAGCAAAAACCATGTAGTTGACCGACAGCAAAAAACATGTAGTTGACCGACAACAAAAACCATGTAGTTGACGACAGCAAAAACCATGTAGTTGACCGACAGCAAAAACCATGTAGTTGACCGACAGCAAAAACCATGTAGTTGACCGACAGTAAAAACCATGTAGTTGACGACAGCAAAAACCATGTAGTTGACGAAAGCAAAAACCATGTAGTTGACCGACAGCAAAAACCATGTAGTTGACTGACAGCAAAAACCGTGTAGTTGACGGCAGCAAAACCATGTAGTTGACGAAAGCAAAAAACATGTAGTTGACCGACAGCAAAAACCATGTAGTTGACCGACAGTAAAAACCATGTAGTTGACGACAGCAAAAACCATGTAGTTGACGACAGCAAAAACCATGTAGTTGACTGACAGCAAAAACCATGTAGTTGACGACAGCAAAAACCATGTAGTTGACGACAGCAAAAACGATGTAGTTGACCGACAGAAAACCATGTAGTTGACGACAGCAAAAACCATGTAGTTGACCGACAGCAAAAACCATGTAGTTGACCCGCAGCAAGAACAATGGCGTTGACGGACAGCAAAAACTATGTAGTTGACCGACAGCAAAAACCATGGAGTTGATCGACAGCAAAAACCATGTAGTTGACGACAACAAAAACCAAATAGTTGACGACAACAAAAACCATGTAGTTGACCGACAGCAAAAACGATGTAGTTGACCGACAGAAAGCCATGTAGTTGACGGACAGCAAAAACTATGTAGTTGACCGACAGCAAAATCCATGGAGTTGATCGACAGCAAAAATCATGTAGTTGACGACAGCAAAAACCATGTAGTTGAGCGACAGCAAAAATCATGTAGTTGACGACAACAAAAACCATGTAGTTGACGACAGCAAAAACCATGGAGTTGATCGACAGCAAAAATCATGTACTTGACGACAGCAAAAACCATGTAGTTGACCGACAGCAAAAATCATATAGTTGACGACAACAAAAATCATGTAGTTGACGACAGCAAAAACCATGGAGTTGATCGACAGCAAAAATCATGTAGTTGACGACAGCAAAAACCATGTAGTTGACCGACAGCAAAAATCATGTAGTTGACGACAACAAAAACCATGTAGTTGACGACAGCAAAAATCATGTAGCTGACGACAACAAAAACCATGTAGATGACGACAGCAAAAACCATGTAGTTGACGACAACAAAAACCATTTAGTTGACGAGAGCAAAAACCATGTAGTTGACCGACAGTACAAACCATGTAGTTGACGACAGCAAAAACCATGTAGTTGACGAGAGCAAAAACCATGTAGTTGACTGACAGTACAAACCATGTAGTTGACGACAGCAAAAACAATGTAGTTGACGACAGCAAAAACCATGTAGTTGACCGACAGCAAAAACCATGTAGTTGACCGACAGCAAAAACCATGTAGTTGACGACAGCGAAAACCATGTAGTTGACCGACAGCAAAAATCATGTAGTTGACCGACAGTAAAAACCATGTAGTTGACGACAGCAAAAACCATGTAGTTGACGACAGCAAAAACCATAAAGTTGACCGACAGCAAAAACCATGTAGTTGACCGACAGTAAAAACCATGTAGTTGACGACAGCAAAAACTATGTAGTTGACGACAGCAAAAACCATGTAGTTGACCGACAGCAAAAACCATGTAGTTGACCGACAGCAAAAACCATGTAGTTGACGACAGCAAAAACCATGTAGTTAACGAAAGCAAAAAAAATGTAGTTGACCGACAGCAAAAACCATGTAGTTGACCGACAGTAAAAACCATATAGTTGACGACAGCAAAAACCATGTAGTTGACGACAGCAAAAACCATGTAGTTGACCGACAGCAAAAACCATGTAGTTGACGACAGCAAAAACCATGTAGTTGACGACAGCAAAAACCATGTAGTTGACCGACAGAAAACCATGTAGTTGACGACAGCAAAAACCATGTAGTTGACGACAGCAAAAACCATGTAGTTTACCCGCAGCAAGAACAATGGCGTTGACGAACAGCAAAAACTATGTAGTTGACCGACAGTAAAAACCATGGAATTGATCAACAGCAAAAACCATGTATTTGACGACAACAAAAACCATGTAGTTGACGACAACAAAAACCATGTAGTTGACGACAGCAAAAACGATGTAGTTGACCGACAGAAAACCATGTAGTTGACGATAGCAAAAACCATGTAGTTGACGACAGCAAAAACCATGTAGTTTACCCGCAGCAAGAACAATGGCGTTGACGGACAGCAAAAACTATGTAGTTGACCGACAGCAAAAACCATGGAGTTGATCGACAGCAAAAATCATGTAGTTGACGACAGCAAAAACCATGTAGTTGACCGACAGCAAAAACCATGTAGTTGACGACAGCAAAAATCATGTAGTTGACGACAACAAAAACCATGTAGTTGACGACAGCAAAAATCATGTAGCTGACGACAACAAAAACCATGTAGTTGACGACAGCAAAAACCATGTAGTTGGCGACAACAAAAACCATGTAGTTGACGACAGCAATAACCATGTAGTTGACGACAACAAAAACCATGTAGCTGACGACAACAAAAACCATGTAGTTGACGACAACAAAAACCATGTAGTTGACGAGAGCAAAAACCATGTAGTTGACCGACAGTACAAACCATGTAGTTGACCGACAGCAAAAACCATGTAGTTGACCGACAGCAAAAACCATGTAGTTGACGACAGCAAAAACCATGTAGTTGACCGACAGCAAAAAACATGTAGTTGACCGACAGCAAAAACCATGTAGTTGACGACAGCAAAAACCATGTAGTTGACGACAGCAAAAACCATGTAGTTGACCGACAGCAAAAACCATGTAGTTGACCGACAGCAAAAACCATGTAGTTGACGACAGCAAAAACTATGTAGTTGACGACAGCAAAAACCGTGTAATTGACCGACAGCAAAAACCATGTAGTTGACCGACAGCAAAAACCATGTAGTTGACGACAGCAAAAACCATGTAGTTAACGAAAGCAAAAAACATGTAGTTGACCGACAGCAAAAACCATGTAGTTGACGACAGCAAAAACGATGTAGTTGACCAACAGAAAACCATGTAGTTGACGACAGCAAAAACCATGTAGTTGACCGACAGCAAAAACCATGTAGTTGACCCGCATCAAGAACAATGGCGTTGACGGACAGCAAAAACTATGTAGTTGACCGACAGCAAAAACCATGGAGTTGATCGACAGCAAAAACCATGTAGTTGACGACAACAAAAACCAAATAGTTGACGACAACAAAAACCATGTAGTTGACCGACAGCAAAAACGATGTAGTTGACCGACAGAAAGCCATGTAGTTGACGGACAGCAAAAACTATGTAGTTGACCGACAGCAAAATCCATGGAGTTGATCGACAGCAAAAATCATGTAGTTGACGACAGCAAAAACCATGTAGTTGACGACAGCAAAAATCATGTAGTTGACGACAACAAAAACCATGTAGTTGACGACAGCAAAAACCATGGAGTTGATCGACAGCAAAAATCATGTAGTTGACGACAGCAAAAACCATGTAGTTGACCGACAGCAAAAATCATGTAGTTGACGACAACAAAAATCATGTAGTTGACGACAGCAAAAACCATGGAGTTGATCGACAGCAAAAATCATGTAGTTGACGACAGCAAAAACCATGTAGTTGACCGACAGCAAAAATCATGTAGTTGACGACATCAAAAACCATGTAGTTGACGACAGCAAAAATCATGTAGCTGACGACAACAAAAACCATGTAGTTGACGACAGCAAAAACCATGTAGTTGCCGACAACAAAAACCATGTAGTTGACGAGAGCAAAAACCATGTAGTTGACCGACAGTACAAACCATGTAGTTGACGACAGCAAAAACCATGTAGTTGACGACAGCAAAAACCATGTAGTTGACCGACAGTACAAACCATGTAGTTGATGACAGCAAAAACAATGTAGTTGACGACAGCAAAAACCATGTAGTTGACCGACAGCAAAATCCATGGAGTTGATCGACAGCAAAAATCATGTAGTTGACGACAGCAAAAACCATGTAGTTGAGCGACAGCAAAAATCATGTAGTTGACGACAACAAAAACCATGTAGTTGACGACAGCAAAAACCATGGAGTTGATCGACAGCAAAAATCATGTACTTGACGACAGCAAAAACCATGTAGTTGACCGACAGCAAAAATCATATAGTTGACGACAACAAAAATCATGTAGTTGACGACAGCAAAAACCATGGAGTTGATCGACAGCAAAAATCATGTAGTTGACGACAGCAAAAACCATGTAGTTGACCGACAGCAAAAATCATGTAGTTGACGACAACAAAAACCATGTAGTTGACGACAGCAAAAATCATGTAGCTGACGACAACAAAAACCATGTAGATGACGACAGCAAAAACCATGTAGTTGACGACAACAAAAACCATTTAGTTGACGAGAGCAAAAACCATGTAGTTGACCGACAGTACAAACCATGTAGTTGACGACAGCAAAAACCATGTAGTTGACGAGAGCAAAAACCATGTAGTTGACTGACAGTACAAACCATGTAGTTGACGACAGCAAAAACAATGTAGTTGACGACAGCAAAAACCATGTAGTTGACCGACAGCAAAAACCATGTAGTTGACCGACAGCAAAAACCATGTAGTTGACGACAGCGAAAACCATGTAGTTGACCGACAGCAAAAATCATGTAGTTGACCGACAGTAAAAACCATGTAGTTGACGACAGCAAAAACCATGTAGTTGACGACAGCAAAAACCATAAAGTTGACCGACAGCAAAAACCATGTAGTTGACCGACAGTAAAAACCATGTAGTTGACGACAGCAAAAACTATGTAGTTGACGACAGCAAAAACCATGTAGTTGACCGACAGCAAAAACCATGTAGTTGACCGACAGCAAAAACCATGTAGTTGACGACAGCAAAAACCATGTAGTTAACGAAAGCAAAAAAAATGTAGTTGACCGACAGCAAAAACCATGTAGTTGACCGACAGTAAAAACCATATAGTTGACGACAGCAAAAACCATGTAGTTGACGACAGCAAAAACCATGTAGTTGACCGACAGCAAAAACCATGTAGTTGACGACAGCAAAAACCATGTAGTTGACGACAGCAAAAACCATGTAGTTGACCGACAGAAAAACCATGTAGTTGACCGACAGTAAAAACCATGTAGTTGACGACAGCAAAAACCATGTAGTTGACGACAGCAAAAACGATGTAGTTGACCGACAGAAAACCATGTAGTTGACGACAGCAAAAACCATGTAGTTGACGACAGCAAAAACCATGTAGTTTACCCGCAGCAAGAACAATGGCGTTGACGGACAGCAAAAATTATGTAGTTGACCGACAGCAAAAACCATGGAGTTGATCGACAGCAAAAATCATGTAGTTGACGACAGCAAAAGCCATGTAGTTGAGCGACAGCAAAAATCATGTAGTTGACGACAACAAAAACCATGTAGTTGACGACAGCAAAAACCATGGAGTTGATCGACAGCAAAAATCATGTAGTTGACGACAACAAAAACCATGTAGTTGACGACAGCAAAAACCATGTAGTTGACAGACAATAAAAAACCATGTAGTTGACGACAGCAAAAACCATGTAGTTGACGACAGCAAAAACCATGTAGTTGACCGACAGCAAAAACCATGTAGTTGACCGACAGCAAAAACCTTGAAGTTGACGACAGCAAAAACCATGTAGTTGACCGACAGCAAAAAACATGTAGTTGACCGACAACAAAAACCATGTAGTTGACGACAGCAAAAACCATGTAGTTGACCGACAGCAAAAACCATGTAGTTGACGACAGCAAAAACCATGTAGTTGATCGACAGCAAAAACCATGTAGTTGATCGACAGCAAAAACCATGTAGTTGACCGACAACAAAAACCATGTAGTTGACGACAGCAAAAACCATGGAGTTGATCGACAGCAAAAATCATGTAGTTGACGACAGAAAAAACCATGTAGTTGACCGACAGCAAAAACCATGTAGTTGACGACAACAAAAATCATGTAGTTGACGACAGCAAAAACCATGGAGTTGATCGACAGCAAAAATCATGTAGTTGACGACAGCAAAAACCATGTAGTTGACGACAGCAAAAACCATGTAGTTGACGACAGCAAAAACCATGTAGTTTACCCACAGCAAGAACATGGCGTTGACGGACACCAAAAACTATGTAGTTGATCGACAGCAAAAACCTTGGAATTGATCGACAGCAAAAATCATGTAGTTGACGACAGCAAAAACCATGTAGTTGACGACAACAAAAACCATGTAGTTGACTACGGCAAAAATCATGTAGTTGACGACAGCAAAAACCATGTAGTTGACGACAGCAAAAACCATGTAGTTGACGACAACAAAAACCATGTAGTTGACGACAGCAAAAACCATGTAGTTGACCGACAGTAAAAACCATGTAGTTGACGACAGCAAAAACCATGTAGTTGACGACAGCAAAAACCATGTAGTTGACCGACAGCAAAAACCATGTAGTTGACCGACAGCAAAAAACATGTAGTTGACCGACAACAAAAACCATGTAGTTGACGACAGCAAAAACCATGTAGTTGACCGACAGCAAAAACCATGTAGTTGACCGACAGCAAAAACCATGTAGTTGACCGACAGTAAAAACCATGTAGTTGACGACAGCAAAAACCATGTAGTTGACGAAAGCAAAAACCATGTAGTTGACCGACAGCAAAAACCATGTAGTTGACTGACAGCAAAAACCGTGTAGTTGACGGCAGCAAAACCCATGTAGTTGACGAAAGCAAAAAACATGTAGTTGACCGACAGCAAAAACCATGTAGTTGACCGACAGTAAAAACCATGTAGTTGACGACAGCAAAAACCATGTAGTTGACGACAGCAAAAACCATGTAGTTGACTGACAGCAAAAACCATGTAGTTGACGACAGCAAAAACCATGTAGTTGACGACAGCAAAAACGATGTAGTTGACCGACAGAAAACCATGTAGTTGACGACAGCAAAAACCATGTAGTTGACCGACAGCAAAAACCATGTAGTTGACCCGCAGCAAGAACAATGGCGTTGACGGACAGCAAAAACTATGTAGTTGACCGACAGCAAAAACCATGGAGTTGATCGACAGCAAAAACCATGTAGTTGACGACAACAAAAACCAAATAGTTGACGACAACAAAAACCATGTAGTTGACCGACAGCAAAAACGATGTAGTTGACCGACAGAAAGCCATGTAGTTGACGGACAGCAAAAACTATGTAGTTGACCGACAGCAAAATCCATGGAGTTGATCGACAGCAAAAATCATGTAGTTGACGACAGCAAAAACCATGTAGTTGAGCGACAGCAAAAATCATGTAGTTGACGACAACAAAAACCATGTAGTTGACGACAGCAAAAACCATGGAGTTGATCGACAGCAAAAATCATGTACTTGACGACAGCAAAAACCATGTAGTTGACCGACAGCAAAAATCATATAGTTGACGACAACAAAAATCATGTAGTTGACGACAGCAAAAACCATGGAGTTGATCGACAGCAAAAATCATGTAGTTGACGACAGCAAAAACCATGTAGTTGACCGACAGCAAAAATCATGTAGTTGACGACAACAAAAACCATGTAGTTGACGACAGCAAAAATCATGTAGCTGACGACAACAAAAACCATGTAGATGACGACAGCAAAAACCATGTAGTTGACGACAACAAAAACCATTTAGTTGACGAGAGCAAAAACCATGTAGTTGACCGACAGTACAAACCATGTAGTTGACGACAGCAAAAACCATGTAGTTGACGAGAGCAAAAACCATGTAGTTGACTGACAGTACAAACCATGTAGTTGACGACAGCAAAAACAATGTAGTTGACGACAGCAAAAACCATGTAGTTGACCGACAGCAAAAACCATGTAGTTGACCGACAGCAAAAACCATGTAGTTGACGACAGCGAAAACCATGTAGTTGACCGACAGCAAAAATCATGTAGTTGACCGACAGTAAAAACCATGTAGTTGACGACAGCAAAAACCATGTAGTTGACGACAGCAAAAACCATAAAGTTGACCGACAGCAAAAACCATGTAGTTGACCGACAGTAAAAACCATGTAGTTGACGACAGCAAAAACTATGTAGTTGACGACAGCAAAAACCATGTAGTTGACCGACAGCAAAAACCATGTAGTTGACCGACAGCAAAAACCATGTAGTTGACGACAGCAAAAACCATGTAGTTAACGAAAGCAAAAAAAATGTAGTTGACCGACAGCAAAAACCATGTAGTTGACCGACAGTAAAAACCATATAGTTGACGACAGCAAAAACCATGTAGTTGACGACAGCAAAAACCATGTAGTTGACCGACAGCAAAAACCATGTAGTTGACGACAGCAAAAACCATGTAGTTGACGACAGCAAAAACCATGTAGTTGACCGACAGAAAACCATGTAGTTGACGACAGCAAAAACCATGTAGTTGACGACAGCAAAAACCATGTAGTTTACCCGCAGCAAGAACAATGGCGTTGACGAACAGCAAAAACTATGTAGTTGACCGACAGTAAAAACCATGGAATTGATCAACAGCAAAAACCATGTATTTGACGACAACAAAAACCATGTAGTTGACGACAACAAAAACCATGTAGTTGACGACAGCAAAAACGATGTAGTTGACCGACAGAAAACCATGTAGTTGACGATAGCAAAAACCATGTAGTTGACGACAGCAAAAACCATGTAGTTTACCAGCAGCAAGAACAATGGCGTTGACGGACAGCAAAAACTATGTAGTTGACCGACAGCAAAAACCATGGAGTTGATCGACAGCAAAAATCATGTAGTTGACGACAGCAAAAACCATGTAGTTGACCGACAGCAAAAACCATGTAGTTGACGACAGCAAAAATCATGTAGTTGACGACAACAAAAACCATGTAGTTGACGACAGCAAAAATCATGTAGCTGACGACAACAAAAACCATGTAGTTGACGACAGCAAAAACCATGTAGTTGGCGACAACAAAAACCATGTAGTTGACGACAGCAATAACCATGTAGTTGACGACAACAAAAACCATGTAGCTGACGACAACAAAAACCATGTAGTTGACGACAACAAAAACCATGTAGTTGACGAGAGCAAAAACCATGTAGTTGACCGACAGTACAAACCATGTAGTTGACCGACAGCAAAAACCATGTAGTTGACCGACAGCAAAAACCATGTAGTTGACGACAGCAAAAACCATGTAGTTGACCGACAGCAAAAAACATGTAGTTGACCGACAGCAAAAACCATGTAGTTGACGACAGCAAAAACCATGTAGTTGACGACAGCAAAAACCATGTAGTTGACCGACAGCAAAAACCATGTAGTTGACCGACAGCAAAAACCATGTAGTTGACGACAGCAAAAACTATGTAGTTGACGACAGCAAAAACCGTGTAATTGACCGACAGCAAAAACCATGTAGTTGACCGACAGCAAAAACCATGTAGTTGACGACAGCAAAAACCATGTAGTTAACGAAAGCAAAAAACATGTAGTTGACCGACAGCAAAAACCATGTAGTTGACGACAGCAAAAACGATGTAGTTGACCAACAGAAAACCATGTAGTTGACGACAGCAAAAACCATGTAGTTGACCGACAGCAAAAACCATGTAGTTGACCCGCATCAAGAACAATGGCGTTGACGGACAGCAAAAACTATGTAGTTGACCGACAGCAAAAACCATGGAGTTGATCGACAGCAAAAACCATGTAGTTGACGACAACAAAAACCAAATAGTTGACGACAACAAAAACCATGTAGTTGACCGACAGCAAAAACGATGTAGTTGACCGACAGAAAGCCATGTAGTTGACGGACAGCAAAAACTATGTAGTTGACCGACAGCAAAATCCATGGAGTTGATCGACAGCAAAAATCATGTAGTTGACGACAGCAAAAACCATGTAGTTGAGCGACAGCAAAAATCATGTAGTTGACGACAACAAAAACCATGTAGTTGACGACAGCAAAAACCATGGAGTTGATCGACAGCAAAAATCATGTACTTGACGACAGCAAAAACCATGTAGTTGACCGACAGCAAAAATCATGTAGTTGACGACAACAAAAATCATGTAGTTGACGACAGCAAAAACCATGGAGTTGATCGACAGCAAAAATCATGTAGTTGACGACAGCAAAAACCATGTAGTTGACCGACAGCAAAAATCATGTAGTTGACGACAGCAAAAATCATGTAGCTGACGACAACAAAAACCATGTAGATGACGACAGCAAAAACCATGTAGTTGCCGACAACAAAAACCATTTAGTTGACGAGAGCAAAAACCATGTAGTTGACCGACAGTACAAACCATGTAGTTGACGACAGCAAAAACCATGTAGTTGACGAGAGCAAAAACCATGTAGTTGACCGACAGTACAAACCATGTAGTTGATGACAGCAAAAACAATGTAGTTGACGACAGCAAAAACCATGTAGTTGACCGACAGCAAAAACCATGTAGTTGACCGACAGCAAAAACCATGTAGTTGACGACAGCGAAAACCATGTAGTTGACCGACAGCAAAAATCATGTAGTTGACCGACAGCAAAAACCATGTAGTTGACGACAGCAAAAACCATGTAGTTGACGACAGCAAAAACCATAAAGTTGACCGACAGCAAAAACCATGTAGTTGGCCGACAGTAAAAACCATGTAGTTGACGACAGCAAAAACTATGTAGTTGACGACAGCAAAAACCATGTAGTTGACCGACAGCAAAAACCATGTAGTTGACCGACAGCAAAAACCATGTAGTTGACGACAGCAAAAACCATGTAGTTAACGAAAGCAAAAAACATGTAGTTGACCGACAGCAAAAACCATGTAGTTGACCGACAGTAAAAACCATGTAGTTGACGACAGCAAAAACCATGTAGTTGACGACAGCAAAAACCATGTAGTTGACCGACAGCAAAAACCATGTAGTTGACGACAGCAAAAACCATGTAGTTGACGACAGCAAAAACCATGTAGTTGACCGACAGAAAACCATGTAGTTGACGACAGCAAAAACCATGTTGTTGACGACAGCAAAAACCATGTAGTTTACCCGCAGCAAGAACAATGGCGTTGACGGACAGCAAAAACTATGTAGTTGACCGACAGTAAAAACCATGAATTGATCGACAGCAAAAACGATGTATTGACGACAACAAAAACCATGTAGTTGACGACAACAAAAACCATGTAGTTGACGACAGCAAAAACGATGTAGTTGACTGACAGAAAACCATGTAGTTGACGATAGCAAAAACCATGTAGTTGACGACAGCAAAAACCATGTAGTTTACCCGCAGCAAGAACAATGGCGTTGACGGACAGCAAAAACTATGTAGTTGACCGACAGCAAAAACCATGGAGTTGATCGACAGCAAAAATCATGTAGTTGACGACAGCAAAAACCATGTAGTTGACCGACAGCAAAAACCATGTAGTTGACGACAGCAAAAATCATGTAGTTGACGACAACAAAAACCATGTAGTTGACGACAGCAAAAATCATGTAGCTGACGACAACAAAAACCATGTAGTTGACGACAGCAAAAACCATGTAGTTGACGACAACAAAAACCATGTAGTTGACGACAGCAAAAACCATGTAGTTGACGACAACAAAAACCATGTAGCTGACGACAACAAAAACCATGTAGTTGACGACAACAAAAACCATGTAGTTGACGAGAGGAAAAACCATGTAGTTGACCGACAGTACAAACCATGTAGTTGACGACAGCAAAAACAATGTAGTTGACGACAGCAAAAACCATGTAGTTGACCGACAGCAAAAACCATGTAGTTGACCGACAGCAAAAACCATGTAGTTGACGACAGCAAAAACCATGTAGTTGACCGACAGCAAAAACATGTAGTTGACCGACAGCAAAAACCATGTAGTTGACGACAGCAAAAACCATGTAGTTGACGACAGCAAAAACCATGTAGTTGACGACAGCAAAAACCATGTAGTTGACCGACAGCAAAAACCATGTAGTTGACGACAGCAAAAACTATGTAGTTGACCGACAGTAAAAACCATGGAGTTGATCGACAGCAAAAACGATGTATTTGACGACAACAAAAACCATGTAGTTGACGACAACAAAAACCATGTAGTTGACGACAGCAAAAACGATGTAGTTGACCGACAGAAAACCATGTAGTTGACGATAGCAAAAACCATGTAGTTGACGACAGCAAAAACCATGTAGTTTACCCGTAGCAAGAACAATGGCGTTGACGGACAGCAAAAACTATGTAGTTGACCGACAGCAAAAACCATGTAGTTGATCGACAGCAAAAATCATGTAGTTGACGACAGCAAAAACCATGTAGTTGACCGACAGCAAAAACCATGTAGTTGACGACAGCAAAAATCATGTAGTTGACGACAGCAAAAATCATGTAGCTGACGACAACAAAAACCATGTAGCTGACGACAACAAAAACCATGTAGTTGACGACAACAAAAACCATGTAGTTGACGAGAGCAAAAACCATGTAGTTGACCGACAGTACAAACCATGTAGTTGACGACAGCAAAAACAATGTAGTTGACGACAGCAAAAACCATGTAGTTGACCGACAGCAAAAACCATGTAGTTGACCGACAGCAAAAACCATGTAGTTGACGACAGCAAAAACCATGTAGTTGACCGACAGCAAAAAACATGTAGGTGACCGACAGCAAAAACCATGTAGTTGACGACAGCAAAAACCATGTAGTTGACGACAGCAAAAACCATGTAGTTGACCGACAGCAAAAACCATGTAGTTGACGACAGCAAAAACCATGTAGTTGACGACAGCAAAAACTATGTAGTTGACGACAGCAAAAACCGTGTAGTTGACCGACAGTAAAAATCATGTAGTTTACCGACAGTAAAAACCATGTAGTTGACCGACAGCAAAAACCATGTAGTTGACCGACAGCAAAAACCATGCAGTTAACGAAAGCAAAAAACATGTAGTTGACCGACAGCAAAAACCATGTAGTTGACCGACAGTAAAAACCATGTAGTTGACCGACAGCAAAAACCATGTAGTTGACGACAGCAAAAACTATGTAGTTGACGACAGCAAAAACCGTGTAATTGACCGACAGCAAAAACCATGTAGTTGACCGACAGCAAAAACCATGTAGTTGACGACAGCAAAAACCATGTAGTTAACGAAAGCAAAAAACATGTAGTTGACCGACAGCAAAAACCATGTAGTTGACGACAGCAAAAACGATGTAGTTGACCAACAGAAAACCATGTAGTTGACGACAGCAAAAACCATGTAGTTGACCGACAGCAAAAACCATGTAGTTGACCCGCATCAAGAACAATGGCGTTGACGGACAGCAAAAACTATGTAGTTGACCGACAGCAAAAACCATGGAGTTGATCGACAGCAAAAACCATGTAGTTGACGACAACAAAAACCAAATAGTTGACGACAACAAAAACCATGTAGTTGACCGACAGCAAAAACGATGTAGTTGACCGACAGAAAGCCATGTAGTTGACGGACAGCAAAAACTATGTAGTTGACCGACAGCAAAATCCATGGAGTTGATCGACAGCAAAAATCATGTAGTTGACGACAGCAAAAACCATGTAGTTGAGCGACAGCAAAAATCATGTAGTTGACGACAACAAAAACCATGTAGTTGACGACAGCAAAAACCATGGAGTTGATCGACAGCAAAAATCATGTAGTTGACGACAGCAAAAACCATGTAGTTGACCGACAGCAAAAATCATGTAGTTGACGACAACAAAAATCATGTAGTTGACGACAGCAAAAACCATGGAGTTGATCGACCGCAAAAATCATGTAGTTGACGACAGCAAAAACCATGTAGTTGACCGACAGCAAAAATCATGTAGTTGACGACATCAAAAACCATGTAGTTGACGACAGCAAAAATCATGTAGCTGACGACAACAAAAACCATGTAGATGACGACAGCAAAAACCATGTAGTTGCCGACAACAAAAACCATTTAGTTGACGAGAGCAAAAACCATGTAGTTGACCGACAGTACAAACCATGTAGTTGACGACAGCAAAAACCATGTAGTTGACGAGAGCAAAAACCATGTAGTTGACCGACAGTACAAACCATGTAGTTGATGACAGCAAAAACAATGTAGTTGACGACAGCAAAAACCATGTAGTTGACCGACAGCAAAAACCATGTAGTTGACCGACAGCAAAAACCATGTAGTTGACGACAGCGAAAACCATGTAGTTGACCGACAGCAAAAATCATGTAGTTGACCGACAGCAAAAACCATGTAGTTGACGACAGCAAAAACCATGTAGTTGACGACAGCAAAAACCATAAAGTTGACCGACAGCAAAAACCATGTAGTTGGCCGACAGTAAAAACCATGTAGTTGACGACAGCAAAAACTATGTAGTTGACGACAGCAAAAACCATGTAGTTGACCGACAGCAAAAACCATGTAGTTGACCGACAGCAAAAACCATGTAGTTGACGACAGCAAAAACCATGTAGTTAACGAAAGCAAAAAACATGTAGTTGACCGACAGCAAAAACCATGTAGTTGACCGACAGTAAAAACCATGTAGTTGACGACAGCAAAAACCATGTAGTTGACGACAGCAAAAACCATGTAGTTGACCGACAGCAAAAACCATGTAGTTGACGACAGCAAAAACCATGTAGTTGACGACAGCAAAAACCATGTAGTTGACCGACAGAAAACCATGTAGTTGACGACAGCAAAAACCATGTTGTTGACGACAGCAAAAACCATGTAGTTTACCCGCAGCAAGAACAATGGCGTTGACGGACAGCAAAAACTATGTAGTTGACCGACAGTAAAAACCATGGAATTGATCAACAGCAAAAACGATGTATTTGACGACAACAAAAACCATGTAGTTGACGACAACAAAAACCATGTAGTTGACGACAGCAAAAACGATGTAGTTGACTGACAGAAAACCATGTAGTTGACGATAGCAAAAACCATGTAGTTGACGACAGCAAAAACCATGTAGTTTACCCGCAGCAAGAACAATGGCGTTGACGGACAGCAAAAACTATGTAGTTGACCGACAGCAAAAACCATGGAGTTGATCGACAGCAAAAATCATGTAGTTGACGACAGCAAAAACCATGTAGTTGATGACAGCAAAAACAATGTAGTTGACGACAGCAAAAACCATGTAGTTGACCGACAGCAAAAACCATGTAGTTGACCGACAGCAAAAACCATGTAGTTGACGACAGCGAAAACCATGTAGTTGACCGACAGCAAAAATCA
Organism: Megaustenia siamemsis; assembly: GCA_032433765.1. Taxonomy (NCBI): domain Eukaryota; kingdom Metazoa; phylum Mollusca; class Gastropoda; order Stylommatophora; family Ariophantidae; genus Megaustenia; species Megaustenia siamemsis. The sequence goes on from JAVIAB010000092.1 coordinate 179,542,180, forward strand.
TGTAGTTGACCGACAGCAAAAACCATGTAGTTGACGACAGCAAAAACCATGTAGTTGACGACAGCAAAAACCATGTAGTTGACCGACAGCAAAAACCATGTAGTTGACCGACAGTAAAAACCATGTAGTTGACGACAGCAAAAACTATGTAGTTGACGACAGCAAAAACCATGTAGTTGACCGACAGCAAAAACCATGTAGTTGACCGACAGCAAAAACCATGTAGTTGACGACAGCAAAAACCATGTAGTTAACGAAAGCAAAAAACATGTAGTTGACCGACAGCAAAAACCATGTAGTTGACCGACAGTAAAAACCATGTAGTTGACGACAGCAAAAACCATGTAGTTGACGACAGCAAAAACCATGTAGTTGACCGACAGCAAAAACCATGTAGTTGACGACAGCAAAAACCATGTAGTTGACGACAGCAAAAACCATGTAGTTGACCGACAGAAAACCATGTAGTTGACGACAGCAAAAACCATGTTGTTGACGACAGCAAAAACCATGTAGTTTACCCGCAGCAAGAACAATGGCGTTGACGGACAGCAAAAACTATGTAGTTGACCGACAGTAAAAACCATGGAATTGATCAACAGCAAAAACGATGTATTTGACGACAACAAAAACCATGTAGTTGACGACAACAAAAACCATGTAGTTGACGACAGCAAAAACGATGTAGTTGACTGACAGAAAACCATGTAGTTGACGATAGCAAAAACCATGTAGTTGACGACAGCAAAAACCATGTAGTTTACCCGCAGCAAGAACAATGGCGTTGACGGACAGCAAAAACTATGTAGTTGACCGACAGCAAAAACCATGGAGTTGATCGACAGCAAAAATCATGTAGTTGACGACAGCAAAAACCATGTAGTTGACGACAGCAAAAATCATGTAGCTGACGACAACAAAAACCATGTAGATGACGACAGCAAAAACCATGTAGTTGCCGACAACAAAAACCATTTAGTTGACGAGAGCAAAAACCATGTAGTTGACCGACAGTACAAACCATGTAGTTGACGACAGCAAAAACCATGTAGTTGACGACAGCAAAAACCATGTAGTTGACCGACAGTACAAACCATGTAGTTGATGACAGCAAAAACATGTAGTTGACGACAGCAAAAACCATGTAGTTGACCGACAGCAAAAACCATGTAGTTGACCGACAGCAAAAACCATGTAGTTGACGACAGCGAAAACCATGTAGTTGACCGACAGCAAAAATCATGTAGTTGACCGACAGCAAAAACCATGTAGTTGACGACAGCAAAAACCATGTAGTTGACGACAGCAAAAACCATAAAGTTGACCGACAGCAAAAACCATGTAGTTGGCCGACAGTAAAAACCATGTAGTTGACGACAGCAAAAACTATGTAGTTGACGACAGCAAAAACCATGTAGTTGACCGACAGCAAAAACCATGTAGTTGACCGACAGCAAAAACCATGTAGTTGACGACAGCAAAAACCATGTAGTTAACGAAAGCAAAAAACATGTAGTTGACCGACAGCAAAAACCATGTAGTTGACCGACAGTAAAAACCATGTAGTTGACGACAGCAAAAACCATGTAGTTGACGACAGCAAAAACCATGTAGTTGACCGACAGCAAAAACCATGTAGTTGACGACAGCAAAAACCATGTAGTTGACGACAGCAAAAACCATGTAGTTGACCGACAGAAAACCATGTAGTTGACGACAGCAAAAACCATGTAGTTGACGACAGCAAAAACCATGTAGTTTACCCGCAGCAAGAACAATGGCGTTGACGGACAGCAAAAACTATGTAGTTGACCGACAGTAAAAACCATGGAATTGATCAACAGCAAAAACGATGTATTTGACGACAACAAAAACCATGTAGTTGACGACAACAAAAACCATGTAGTTGACGACAGCAAAAACGATGTAGTTGACGACAGAAAACCATGTAGTTGACGATAGCAAAAACCATGTAGTTGACGACAGCAAAAACCATGTAGTTTACCCGCAGCAAGAACAATGGCGTTGACGGACAGCAAAAACTATGTAGTTGACCGACAGCAAAAACCATGGAGTTGATCGACAGCAAAAATCATGTAGTTGACGACAGCAAAAACCATGTAGTTGACCGACAGCAAAAACCATGTAGTTGACGACAGCAAAAATCATGTAGTTGACGACAACAAAAACCATGTAGTTGACGACAGCAAAAACCATGTAGTTGACGACAGGAAAAACCATGTAGTTGACCGACAGTAAAAACCATGTAGTTGACGACAGCAAAAACAATGTAGTTGACGACAGCAAAAACCATGTAGTTGACCGACAGCAAAAACCATGTAGTTGACCGACAGCAAAAACCATGTAGTTGACGACAGCAAAAACCATGTAGTTGACCGACAGCAAAAAACATGTAGGTGACCGACAGCAAAAACCATGTAGTTGACGACAGCAAAAACCATGTAGTTGACGACAGCAAAAACCATGTAGTTGACGACAGCAAAAACCATGTAGTTGACCGACAGCAAAAACCATGTAGTTGACGACAGCAAAAACTATGTAGTTGACCGACAGTAAAAACCATGTAATTGACAACAGCAAAAACGATGTATTTGACGACAACAAAAACCATGTAGTTGACGACAACAAAAACCATGTAGTTGACGACAGCAAAAACGATGTAGTTGACCGACAGAAAACCATGTAGTTGACGACAGCAAAAACCATGTAGTTGACGACAGCAAAAACCATGTAGTTTACCCGTAGCAAGAACAATGGCGTTGACGGACAGCAAAAACTATGTAGTTGACCGACAGCAAAAACCATGGAGTTGATCGACAGCAAAAATCATGTAGTTGACGACAGCAAAAACCATGTAGTTGACCGACAGCAAAAACCATGTAGTTGACGACAGCAAAAATCATGTAGTTGACGACAGCAAAAATCATGTAGTTGACGACAACAAAAACCATGTAGCTGACGACAACAAAAACCATGTAGTTGACGACAACAAAAACCATGTAGTTGACGACAGCAAAAACCATGTAGTTGACCGACAGTACAAACCATGTAGTTGACGACAGCAAAAACAATGTAGTTGACGACAGCAAAAACCATGTAGTTGACCGACAGCAAAAACCATGTAGTTGACCGACAGCAAAAACCATGTAGTTGACGACAGCAAAAACCATGTAGTTGACCGACAGCAAAAAACATGTAGGTGACCGACAGCAAAAACCATGTAGTTGACGACAGCAAAAACCATGTAGTTGACGACAGCAAAAACCATGTAGTTGACCGACAGCAAAAACCATGTAGTTGACGACAGCAAAAACCATGTAGTTGACGACAGCAAAAACTATGTAGTTGACGACAGCAAAAACCATGTAGTTGACCGACAGTAAAAATCATGTAGTTTACGACAGTAAAAACCATGTAGTTGACCGACAGCAAAAACCATGTAGTTGACCGACAGCAAAAACCATGCAGTTAACGAAAGCAAAAAACATGTAGTTGACCGACAGCAAAAACCATGTAGTTGACCGACAGTAAAAACCATGTAGTTGACCGACAGCAAAAACCATGTAGTTGACGACAGCAAAAACTATGTAGTTGACGACAGCAAAAACCGTGTAATTGACCGACAGCAAAAACCATGTAGTTGACCGACAGCAAAAACCATGTAGTTGACGACAGCAAAAACCATGTAGTTAACGAAAGCAAAAAACATGTAGTTGACCGACAGCAAAAACCATGTAGTTGACGACAGCAAAAACGATGTAGTTGACCAACAGAAAACCATGTAGTTGACGACAGCAAAAACCATGTAGTTGACCGACAGCAAAAACCATGTAGTTGACCCGCATCAAGAACAATGGCGTTGACGGACAGCAAAAACTATGTAGTTGACCGACAGCAAAAACCATGGAGTTGATCGACAGCAAAAACCATGTAGTTGACGACAACAAAAACCAAATAGTTGACGACAACAAAAACCATGTAGTTGACCGACAGCAAAAACGATGTAGTTGACCGACAGAAAGCCATGTAGTTGACGGACAGCAAAAACTATGTAGTTGACCGACAGCAAAATCCATGGAGTTGATCGACAGCAAAAATCATGTAGTTGACGACAGCAAAAACCATGTAGTTGAGCGACAGCAAAAATCATGTAGTTGACGACAACAAAAACCATGTAGTTGACGACAGCAAAAACCATGGAGTTGATCGACAGCAAAAATCATGTAGTTGACGACAGCAAAAACCATGTAGTTGACCGACAGCAAAAATCATGTAGTTGACGACAACAAAAATCATGTAGTTGACGACAGCAAAAACCATGGAGTTGATCGACCGCAAAAATCATGTAGTTGACGACAGCAAAAACCATGTAGTTGACCGACAGCAAAAATCATGTAGTTGACGACATCAAAAAACCATGTAGTTGACGACAGCAAAAATCATGTAGCTGACGACAACAAAAACCATGTAGATGACGACAGCAAAAACCATGTAGTTGCCGACAACAAAAACCATTTAGTTGACGAGAGCAAAAACCATGTAGTTGACCGACAGTACAAACCATGTAGTTGACGACAGCAAAAACCATGTAGTTGACGAGAGCAAAAACCATGTAGTTGACCGACAGTACAAACCATGTAGTTGATGACAGCAAAAACAATGTAGTTGACGACAGCAAAAACCATGTAGTTGACCGACAGCAAAAACCATGTAGTTGACCGACAGCAAAAACCATGTAGTTGACGACAGCGAAAACCATGTAGTTGACCGACAGCAAAAATCATGTAGTTGACCGACAGCAAAAACCATGTAGTTGACGACAGCAAAAACCATGTAGTTGACGACAGCAAAAACCATAAAGTTGACCGACAGCAAAAACCATGTAGTTGGCCGACAGTAAAAACCATGTAGTTGACGACAGCAAAAACTATGTAGTTGACGACAGCAAAAACCATGTAGTTGACCGACAGCAAAAACCATGTAGTTGACCGACAGCAAAAACCATGTAGTTGACGACAGCAAAAACCATGTAGTTAACGAAAGCAAAAAACATGTAGTTGACCGACAGCAAAAACCATGTAGTTGACCGACAGTAAAAACCATGTAGTTGACGACAGCAAAAACCATGTAGTTGACGACAGCAAAAACCATGTAGTTGACCGACAGCAAAAACCATGTAGTTGACGACAGCAAAAACCATGTAGTTGACGACAGCAAAAACCATGTAGTTGACCGACAGAAAACCATGTAGTTGACGACAGCAAAAACCATGTTGTTGACGACAGCAAAAACCATGTAGTTTACCCGCAGCAAGAACAATGGCGTTGACGGACAGCAAAAACTATGTAGTTGACCGACAGTAAAAACCATGGAATTGATCAACAGCAAAAACGATGTATTTGACGACAACAAAAACCATGTAGTTGACGACAACAAAAACCATGTAGTTGACGACAGCAAAAACGATGTAGTTGACTGACAGAAAACCATGTAGTTGACGATAGCAAAAACCATGTAGTTGACGACAGCAAAAACCATGTAGTTTACCCGCAGCAAGAACAATGGCGTTGACGGACAGCAAAAACTATGTAGTTGACCGACAGCAAAAACCATGGAGTTGATCGACAGCAAAAATCATGTAGTTGACGACAGCAAAAACCATGTAGTTGACCGACAGCAAAAACCATGTAGTTGACGACAGCAAAAATCATGTAGTTGACGACAACAAAAACCATGTAGTTGACGACAGCAAAAATCATGTAGCTGACGACAACAAAAACCATGTAGTTGACGACAGCAAAACCATGTAGTTGACGACAACAAAAACCATGTAGTTGACGACAGCAAAAACCATGTAGTTGACGACAACAAAAACCATGTAGCTGACGACAACAAAAACCATGTAGTTGACGACAACAAAAACCATGTAGTTGACGAGAGGAAAAACCATGTAGTTGACCGACAGTACAAACCATGTAGTTGACGACAGCAAAAACAATGTAGTTGACGACAGCAAAAACCATGTTGTTGACCCGCAGCAAAAACCATGGAGTTGACCAACAGCAAAAGCCATGTAGTTGACAACAGAAAAAACCATGTAGCTGACGACAGCAAAAATCATGTAGTTGACGACAACAAAAACCATGTAGTTGACGACGGCAAAAATCATGTAGCTGACGACAACAAAAACCATGTAGTTGACGACAGCAAAACCATGTAGTTGACGACAGCAAAAACCATGTAGTTGACGACAACAAAAACCATGTAGTTGACGACAACAAAAATCATGTAGTTGACGACAACAAAAACCATGTTGTTCACCCGCAGCAAAAACCATGGAGTTGACCAACAGCAAAAGCCATGTAGTTGACAACAGCAAAAACCATGTAGTTGACCGACAGCAAAAACCATGTAGTTGACGACAGCAAAAACCATGGAGTTGATCGACAGCAAAAATCATGTAGTTGACGACAGCAAAAACCATGTAGTTGACCGACAGCAAAAACCATGTAGCTGACGACAGCAAAAATCATGTAGTTGACGACAACAAAAACCATGTAGTTGACGAAAGCAAAAACCATGTAGTTGACGACAACAAAAACCATGTAGTTGACGACAGCAAAAACCATGTAGTTGACCGACAGTAAAAACCATGTAGTTGACGACAGCAAAACCATGTAGTTGACGACAGCAAAAATCATGTAGTTGACCGACAGCAAAAACCATGTAGTTGACCGACAGCAAAACCGTGTAGTTGATCGACAGCAAAAAACATGTAGTTGACCGACAACAAAACCATGTAGTTGACGACAGCAAAAACCATGTAGTTGACGACAGCAAAAACCATGTAGTTGACCGACAGCAAAACCATGTAGTTGACGACAGCAAAAACGATGTAGTTGACGACAGCAAAAACCATGTAGTTTACCCGCAGCAAGAACAATGGCGTTGACGGACAGCAAAAACTATGTAGTTGACCGACAGCAAAAACCATGGAGTTGATCGACAGCAAAAATCGTGTAGTTGACGACAGAAAAACCATGTAGTTGACGACAACAAAAACCATGTAGTTGACGACAACAAAAACCATGTAGTTGACGACAGCAAAAATCATGTAGTTGACGACAACAAAAACCATGTAGTTGACGACAGCAAAAACCATGTAGTTGACGACAACAAAAACCATGTAGTTGACGACAGCAAAAACCATGTAGTTAACGACAGCAAAAACCATGTAGTTGACGACAGCAAAAACGATGTAGTTGACCGAAAGAAAACCATGTAGTTGACGACAGCAAAAAACCATGTAGTTGACGACAGCAAAAACCATGTAGTTTACCCGCAGCAAGAACAATGGCGTTGACGGACAGCAAAAACTGTGTAGTTGATTGACAGCAAAAACCATGGAATTGATCAACAGCAAAAACCATGTATTTGACGACAACAAAAACCATGTAGTTGACGACAACAAAAACCATGTAGTTGACGACAGCAAAAACGATGTAGTTGACCGACAGAAAACCATGTAGTAGACGATAGCAAAAACCATGTAGTTGACGACAGCAAAAACCATGTAGTTTACCCGCAGCAAGAACAATGGCGTTGACGGACAGCAAAAACTATGTAGTTGACCGACAGCAAAAACCATGGAGTTGATCGACAGCAAAAATCATGTAGTTGACGACAGCAAAAACCATGTAGCTGACGACAGCAAAAATCATGTAGTTGACGACAACAAAAACCATGTAGTTGACGAAAGCAAAAACCATGTAGTTGACGACAACAAAAACCATGTAGTTGACGACAGCAAAAACCATGTAGTTGACGACAGCAAAAACCATGTAGTTGACCGACAGCAAAAACCATGTAGTTGACCGACAGTAAAAAACCATGTAGTTGACGACAGCAAAAACCATGTAGTTGACCGACAGCAAAAACCATGTAGTTGACCGACAGCAAAAACCATGTAGTTGACCGACAGCAAAAACCATGTAGTTGACGACAGCAAAAACCATGTATTTGACGACAGCAAAAAACATGTAGTTGACCGACAGCAAAAACCATGTAGTTGACCGACAGTAAAAACCATGTAGTTGACGACAGCAAAAACCATGTAGTTGACGACAGCAAAAACCATGTAGTTGACTGACAGCAAAAACCATGTAGTTGACGACAGCAAAAACCATGTAGTTGACGACAGCAAAAACGATGTAGTTGACCGACAGAAAACTATGTAGTTGACGACAGCAAAATCCATGTAGTTGACGACAGCAAAAACCATGTAGTTTACCCGCAGCAAGAACAATGGCGTTGACGGACAGCAAAAACTATGTAGTTGACCGACAGCAAAAACCATGGTGTTGATCGACAGCAAAAATCATGTAGTTGACGACAGAAAAACCATGTAGTTGACGACAACAAAACCATGTAGTTGACGACAACAAAAACCATGTAGTTGACGACGGCAAAAATCATGTAGTTGACGACAACAAAAACCATGTAGTTGACGACAACAAAAACCATGTAGTTGACGACAGCAAAAACCATGTAGTTGACGACAACAAAAACCATGTAGTTGACGACAACAAAAATCATGTAGTTGACGACAACAAAAACATGTTGTTGACCGACGCAGCAAAAACCATGTAGTTGACCAACAGCAAAAACCATGTAGTTGACAACAGCAAAAACCATGTAGTTGACCGACAGCAAAAACCATGTAGTTGACGACAGCAAAACCATGGAGTTGACGACAGCAAAAATCATGTAGTTGACGACAGCAAAAACCATGTAGTTGACCGACAGCAAAAACCATGTAGCTGACGACAGCAAAAATCATGTAGTTGACGACAACAAAAACCATGTAGTTGACGAAAGCAAAAACCATGTAGTTGACGACAACAAAAACCATGTAGTTGACGACAGCAAAAACCATGTAGTTGACCGACAGTAAAAACCATGTAGTTGACGACAGCAAAACCATGTAGTTGACGACAGCAAAAATCATGTAGTTGACCGACAGCAAAACCATGTAGTTGACCGACAGCAAAAACCATGTAGTTGACCGACAGCAAAAAACATGTAGTTGACCGACAACAAAAACATGTAGTTGACGACAGCAAAAACCATGTAGTTGACGACAGCAAAAACCATGTAGTTGACCGACAGCAAAAACCATGTAGTTGACCGACAGTAAAACCATGTAGTTGACGACAACAAAAACCATGTAGTTGACCGACAGCAAAAACCATGTAGTTGACCGACAGCAAAAACCATGTAGTTGACGACAGCAAAAACCATGTAGTTGACGACAGCAAAAACCATGTATTTGACGACAGCAAAAAACATGTAGTTGACCGACAGCAAAAACCATGTAGTTGGCCGACAGTAAAAACCATGTAGTTGACGACAGCAAAAAGCATGTAGTTGACGACAGCAAAAACCATGTAGTTGACTGACAGCAAAAACCATGTAGCTGACGACAGCAAAAACCATGTAGTTGACGACAGCAAAAACGATGTAGTTGACCGACAGAAAACCATGTAGTTGACGACAGCAAAATCCATGTAGTTGACGACAGCAAAAACCATGTAGTTTACCCGCAGCAAGAACAATGGCGTTGACGGACAGCAAAAACTATGTAGTTGACCGACAGAAAACCATGTAGTTGACGACAACAAAAACCATGTAGTTGACGACAACAAAAACCATGTAGTTGACGACGGCAAAATCATGTAGTTGACGACAACAAAACCATGTAGTTGAACGACAGCAAAAACCATGTAGTTGACGACAACAAAAACCATGTAGTTGACGACAGCAAAAACCATGTAGTTGACGACAACAAAAACCATGTAGTTGACGACAACAAAAATCATGTAGTTGACGACAACAAAAACCATGTTGTTGACCGCAGCAAAAACCATGGAGTTGACCACAGCAAAAGCCATGTAGTTGACAACAGAAAAAACCATGTAGTTGACCGACAGCAAAAACCATGTAGTTGACGACAGAAAAAACCATGTAGTTGACCCGCAGCAAAACCATGGAGTTGACCAACAGCAAAAGCCATGTAGTTGACGACAGCAAAAACCATGTAGTTGACCGACAGCAAAAACCATGTAGTTGACGACAGCAAAAACCATGTAGTTGACGACAGTAAAACCATGTAGTTGACCGACAGCAAAAATCATGTAGTTGACGACAGCAAAAACGATGTAGTTGACCGACAGCAAAAACCATGTATTTGACCGACAGCAAAACAATGTATTTGACGACAGCAAAAACCATGTAGTTGACGACAGCAAAAACCATGTAGTTGACCGACAGCAAAAACCATGTAGTTGACGACAGCAAAAACCATGTAGTTAACGAAGCAAAAAACATGTAGTTGACCGACAGCAAAAACCATGTAGTTGACCGACAGTAAAAAACCATGTAGTTGACGACAGCAAAAAACCATGTAGTTGACCGACAGCAAAAACCATGTAGTTGCCGACAGCAAAACCATGTAGTTGACGACAGCAAAAACCATGTAGTTGACGACAGCAAAACCATGTAGTTGACCGACAAAAAACCATGTAGTTGACGACAGCAAAAACCATGTAGTTGACGACAGCAAAAACCATGTAGTTTACCCGCAGCAAGAACAATGGCGTTGACGGACAGCAAAAACTATGTAGTTGACCGACAGTAAAAACCATGGAATTGATCAACAGCAAAAACCATGTATTTGACGACAACAAAAACCATGTAGTTGACGACAACAAAAACCATGTAGTTGACACAGCAAAAACGATGTAGTTGACCGACAGAAAACCATGTAGTTGACGACAGCAAAAACCATGTAGTTTACCCGCAGCAAGAACAATGGCGTTGACGACAGCAAAAACTATGTAGTTGACCGACAGCAAAAACCATGGAGTTGATCGACAGCAAAAATCATGTAGTTGACGACAGCAAAAACCATGTAGTTGACCGACAGCAAAAACCATGTAGTTGACGACAGCAAAAATCATGTAGTTGACGACAACAAAAACCATGTAGTTGACGACAGCAAAAATCATGTAGCTGACGACAACAAAAACCATGTAGTTGACGACAGCAAAAACCATGTAGTTGACGACAACAAAAACCATGTAGTTGACGACAGCAAAAACCATGTAGTTGACGACAACAAAAACCATGTAGCTGACGACAACAAAAACCATGTAGTTGACGACAACAAAAACCATGTAGTTGACGAGAGCAAAAACCATGTAGTTGACCGACAGTACAAACCATGTAGTTGACGACAGCAAAAACATGTAGTTGACGACAGCAAAAACCATGTAGTTGACCGACAGCAAAACCATGTAGTTGACCGACAGCAAAAAACATGTAGTTGACGAAAGCAAAAACCATGTAGTTGACCGACAGCAAAAACATGTAGGTGACCGACAGCAAAAACCATGTAGTTGGCCGACAGTAAAAACCATGTAGTTGACGACAGCAAAAGCATGTAGTTGACGACAGCAAAAACCATGTAGTTGACTGACAGCAAAAACCATGTAGCTGACGACAGCAAAAACCATGTAGTTGACGACAGCAAAAACGATGTAGTTGACCGACAGAAAACCATGTAGTTGACGACAGCAAAATCCATGTAGTTGACGACAGCAAAAACCATGTAGTTTACCCGCAGCAAGAACAATGGCGTTGACGGACAGCAAAAACTATGTAGTTGACCGACAGAAAACCATGTAGTTGACGACAACAAAAACCATGTAGTTGACGACAACAAAAACCATGTAGTTGACGACGGCAAAAATCATGTAGTTGACGACAACAAAAACCATGTAGTTGACGACAGCAAAAACCATGTAGTTGACGACAACAAAAACCATGTAGTTGACGACAGCAAAAACATGTAGTTGACGACAACAAAAACATGTAGTTGACGACAACAAAAATCGTGTAGTTGACGACAACAAAAACCATGTTGTTGACCCGCAGCAAAAACCATGTAGTTGACGACAGCAAAAACCATGTAGTTGACGACAGTAAAAACCATGTAGTTGACCGACAGCAAAAATCATGTAGTTGACGACAGCAAAAACGATGTAGTTGACCGACAGCAAAAACCATGTATTTGACCGACAGCAAAAACAATGTATTTGACGACAGCAAAACCATGTAGTTGACGACAGCAAAAACCATGTAGTTGACCGACAGCAAAAACCATGTAGTTGACGACAGCAAAAACCATGTAGTTAACGAAAGCAAAAAACATGTAGTTGACCGACAGCAAAAACCATGTAGTTGACCGACAGTAAAAACCATGTAGTTGACGACAGCAAAAACCATGTAGTTGACGACAGCAAAAACCATGTAGTTGACCGACAGCAAAAACCATGTAGTTGACAACAGCAAAAACCATGTAGTTGACGACAGCAAAAACCATGTAGTTGACCGACAGAAAACCATGTAGTTGACGACAGCAAAAACCATGTAGTTGACGACAGCAAAAACCATGTAGTTTACCCGCAGCAAGAACAATGGCGTTGACGGACAGCAAAAACTATGTAGTTGACCGACAGTAAAAACCATGGAATTGATCACAGCAAAAACCATGTATTTGACGACAACAAAAACCATGTAGTTGACGACAACAAAAACCATGTAGTTGACAACAGCAAAAACGATGTAGTTGACCGACAGAAAACCATGTAGTTGACGACAGCAAAAACCATGTAGTTTACCCGCAGCAAGAACAATGGCGTTGACGGACAGCAAAAACTATGTAGTTGACCGACAGCAAAAACCATGGAGTTGATCGACAGCAAAAATCATGTAGTTGACGACAGCAAAAACCATGTAGTTGACCGACAGCAAAACCATGTAGTTGACGACAGCAAAAATCATGTAGTTGACGACAACAAAAACCATGTAGTTGACGACAGCAAAAATCATGTAGCTGACGACAACAAAAACCATGTAGTTGACGACAGCAAAACCATGTAGTTGACGACAACAAAAACCATGTAGTTGACGACAGCAAAAACCATGTAGTTGACGACAACAAAAACCATGTAGCTGACGACAACAAAAACCATGTAGTTGACGACAACAAAAACCATGTAGTTGACGAGAGCAAAAACCATGTAGTTGACCGACAGTACAAACCATGTAGTTGACGACAGCAAAAACAATGTAGTTGACGACAGCAAAAACCATGTAGTTGACCGACAGCAAAAACCATGTAGTTGACCGACAGCAAAAACCATGTAGTTGACGACAGCAAAAACCATGTAGTTGACCGACAGCAAAAAACATGTAGGTGACCGACAGCAAAAACCATGTAGTTGACGACAGCAAAAACCATGTAGTTGACGACAGCAAAAACCATGTAGTTGACCGACAGCAAAAACCATGTTGTTGACCGACAGCAAAAACCATGTAGTTGACGACAGCAAAAACTATGTAGTTGACGACAGCAAAAACCGTGTAGTTGACCGACAGCAAAAACCATGTAGTTGACCGACAGCAAAAACCATGTAGTTGACGACAGCAAAAACCATGTAGTTAACGAAAGCAAAAAACATGTAGTTGACCGACAGCAAAAACCATGTAGTTGACCGACAGTAAAAACCATGTAGTTGACGACAGCAAAACCATGTAGTTGACGACAGCAAAACCATGTAGTTGACCGACAGCAAAAACCATGTAGTTGACGACAGCAAAAACCATGTAGTTGACGACAGCAAAAACGATGTAGTTGACCGACAGAAAACCATGTAGTTGACGACAGCAAAAACCATGTAGTTGACGACAGCAAAAACCATGTAGTTTACCCGCAGCAAGAACCATGGCGTTGACGGACAGCAAAAACTGTGTAGTTGACCGACAGCAAAAACCATGGAATTGATCACAGCAAAAACCATGTATTTGACGACAACAAAAACCATGTAGTTGACGACAACAAAACCATGTAGTTGACGACAGCAAAAACGATGTAGTTGACCGACAGAAAACCATGTAGTTGACGATAGCAAAAACCATGTAGTTGACGACAGCAAAAACCATGTAGTTTACCCGCAGCAAGAACAATGGCGTTGACGGACAGCAAAAACTATGTAGTTGACCGACAGCAAAAACCATGGAGTTGATCGACAGCAAAAATCATGTAGTTGACGACAGCAAAAACCATGTAGTTGACCGACAGCAAAAACCATGTAGCTGACGACAGCAAAAATCATGTAGTTGACGACAACAAAAACCATGTAGTTGACGAAAGCAAAAACCATGTAGTTGACGACAACAAAAACCATGTAGTTGACGACAGCAAAAACCATGTAGTTGACCGACAGTAAAAACCATGTAGTTGACGACAGCAAAACCATGTAGTTGACGACAGCAAAAACCATGTAGTTGACCGACAGCAAAAACCATGTAGTTGACGACAGCAAAAACCATGTAGTTGACCGACAGCAAAAAACATGTAGTTGACCGACAGCAAAAACCATGTAGTTGACCGACAGCAAAAACCATGTAGTTGACGACAGCAAAAACCATGTATTTGACGACAGCAAAAAACATGTAGTTGACCGACAGCAAAAACCATGTAGTTGACCGACAGTAAAACCATGTAGTTGACGACAGCAAAACCATGTAGTTGACGACAGCAAAAACCATGTAGTTGACTGACAGCAAAAACCATGTAGTTGACGACAGCAAAAACCATGTAGTTGACGACAGCAAAAACGATGTAGTTGACCGACAGAAAACCATGTAGTTGACGACAGCAAAATCCATGTAGTTGACGACAGCAAAAACCATGTAGTTTACCCGCAGCAAGAACAATGGCGTTGACGGACAGCAAAAACTATGTAGTTGACCGACAGCAAAAACCATGGAGTTGATCGACAGCAAAAATCATGTAGTTGACGACAGAAAATACCATGTAGTTGACGACAACAAAAACCATGTAGTTGACGACAACAAAAACCATGTAGTTGACGACGGCAAAAATCATGTAGTTGACGACAACAAAAACCATGTAGTTGACGACAGCAAAAACCATGTAGTTGACGACAACAAAAACCATGTAGTTGACGACAGCAAAAACCATGTAGTTGACGACAACAAAAACCATGTAGTTGACGACAACAAAAATCATGTAGTTGACGACAACAAAAACCATGTTGTTGACCCGCAGCAAAAACCATGGAGTTGACCACAGCAAAAGCCATGTAGTTGACAACAGCAAAAACCATGTAGTTGACCGACAGCAAAAACCATGTAGTTGACGACAGCAAAAACCGTGTAGTTGACCCGCAGCAAAAACCATGGAGTTGACCAACAGCAAAAGCCATGTAGTTGACGACAGCAAAAACCATGTAGTTGACCGACAGCAAAAACCATGTAGTTGACGACAGCAAAACCATGTAGTTGACGACAGTAAAAACCATGTAGTTGACCGACAGCAAAAATCATGTAGTTGACGACAGCAAAAACGATGTAGTTGACCGACAGCAAAAACCATGTATTTGACCGACAGCAAAAACAATGTATTTGACGACAGCAAAAACCATGTAGTTGACGACAGCAAAAACCATGTAGTTGACCGACAGCAAAAACCATGTAGTTGACGACAGCAAAAACCATGTAAATGACGACAGCAAAAACGTTGTAGTTGACGACAGCAAAAACCATGTAGTTGACCCGTAGCAAAAACCATGAAATTGACCGACAGCAAAACCATGTAGTTGACCGACAGCAGAACCTCTGCGTGACGTCCTGATAAGCTTTAGTTTAGGTTGCAATCCTTGTTTCTTGTTATATATGGACGATCAGCTCAACCACAAATTATGTTTTCTTGATTATATTTAACAGCTAATGACAATGGAGGCGATGGCAGTGACCAAGGCATTCAAATGGTTAGAGTCACAAGACTACACCCACGCATGTATACTGAGTGATTCGATGAGCATGATTAAAAAAGTGGAGGCGGGCTCTGTACGCATGCATTGGGTAGTGTCGTTGCAAAATTCCAAAATACGTAAGGTCACTTTTCTCTATGTCCCTGGGCATGCGGGAGTACGGGGAAATGAAAGGGCGGACAGGTTGGCTAGCTGCGCTATCGTTGAGGACGGGTAACCAATGGATCGGGCGGACATCATCATGCCCTCCGAGATGTGGAAGAGCACAGGACTTTGATAAACACAGATCCACGTCACTTCTTCGGATGATGAAAATGGAGTTAAGATGGGCACAGCCAGAAATGAGAAACTTAGTGGCCGTGTAAGAAGACTTATCAACAACAACATAGAACTGGAGTCGTCAGTCGCTGGACACTGAGGGAATTGCTGAGGAGGGGATCTGAGCACCTATGGACGTGTTCGGAGTGCAATGATGATGACTCGCAAATAACTCAATTTACAGCTAGGACATTCCTCTTCTTTTTTTTTCCACATTTGCCTATCGGTGTCGAGGAGAGATACAGTTTGTGGAATTTTTCTCTTCTGTTGGCTTCACCTGCTGTTATGTTTGTTATGTGTTTCTAATATTCCATCATCAATCCTTTATTCGGTGTAGACTTTTGGTCTGGTGTTCCCGAAATGTTTATTGAAAACTCGTTGTGTTATGTTTTGGATCTTTCTGCATTATCAAGTGATGAAACAATTGTGTCTGTTTTATATATATATATACTCTGGGAATTATTCCTAGCTTTTTTCTTAGTTCTTCATTTCTGATCTTATCTCTCAGGCTGTTTCCTTTCATTCGTCTAACACATTTTTATCTCAGTAATGGTTATTTTTCACACTGTTCTTGAGTCTAGGGTACAGGTCTAGCATTGGTAGCACAACGTCGGGTTGAAGATGGTTTTGCAGACTGTCAGTTTTGGACATTGAACACTCTAATTAAAACATAATGGTTCATTAATTGCACGCAATTGTGTTGGGCAGGAGATTACAAGGACTTATATCTATGTGCCAATGACTGATAATCCAATGGACGCGTTATGTCTAATAAAACTGGGCACACTTCGACTGTTCAGGCACACCAAAATAACGGACACCGATATTCTAATGACACCACGAAACAGGAACAAAGAAACGAGAATACACAAAGCTGTAACCTCATTCTAACCGTCTGTAGTCAACCAATCGATGATGTTTCAGTTGTCAGTGACTACTTCCGCTTTTTATGTGTAATGCTCGAAAGGATTGTGGGAAGCGTTTGTTTTGTTTGTTCAGAAAGGTAGGGGGGGGGGGGGGGGGGGGGGAACTGACAAGGTTTGAAGTCAACTCAACTTCACTGGCTCTGACGTCAACAGTAAGGATGAGGAGTAGATTGCTAAAAATGCTTTTCGGTCTTAATCGTAGAAAACATTACGAGAGCTGGATAATAGATTTGGAAATCGACAAACGTAGTATCCAAGACTGGTGGTAATGAATATAGTTTGTACGTTATATGTAATTATAGAGATTGTATGGAGTCTGGTAGCAGAGTCGTATTAATGATGGGAGTTTTGTTTAAAATCTAGAGGCAACGCTATCGTTGAGCAAAAATTAGTTCAACTCAAACATTAGCTCAACTCAAAGATTAGCTCAACTCAAAGATTAGCTCAACTCAAAGATTAGTTCAACTCAAAGATTAGCTCAACTCAAAGATTAATTCAACTCAAAGATTAGTCCAACTCAAAAATTAGTTCAACTCAAAGATTAGCTCAACTCAAAGATTAATTCAACTCAAAGATTAGTCAAAAACTCAAAAGTTAGTTCAACTCAAACATTAGCTCAACTCAAACATTAGCTCAACTCAAAGATTAGCTCAACTCAAAGATTAGTTCAACTCAAAGATTAGCTCAACTCAAAGATTAATTCAACTCAAAGATTAGTCCAACTCAAAAATTAGTTCAACTCAAAGATTAGCTCAACTCAAAGATTAATTCAACTCAAAGATTAGTCAAAAACTCAAAAGTTAGTTCAACTCAAAGATTAGCGCAACTCATAGATTAGCTCAACTCAAAGATTAGCTGCCTTAATCGAGAATGAAGATAGATGAGAAGCTGCTCTGTTTGGTTGAGCTGAAGCTACAAGGACAATATTGGTTTCAGTCTTTGACAAGGAAAGTGTACAACGGTTGACGTCATCACAAGAAAGGGGTCCAGCAGGCTGAACATGAACAAGGGCTGCAAACGGACAGCTGCTAGCAGCTGATTACTTTTCTCATGATCAATGAATCTGAGCTGATCAGGATTCTCTTCCCACACTAAGAATTGTGTGGCCCTGAAATAGAAATGAATAATGCATCCCTAGATATCAAAGAAGATTGACAAATATTACAACAAATGCCATGCTAAAGTTGGATGCGTTATGTAAAAAGGCTCAGATATCGTAGTTTGCTGTAGACTACAATTGTAAGACCGCTTGATGTCCTTTAAAGAGCGAACAATGAAGAAGGGCAGTCATCAGTTGGAGGAGAAAATGAGTGACTAGGAAAAGCATTAACCGGCCTGTTATTGTCTTGTGGTTGTATTTGCAGCGTATAACTGAATGTTTCTTTAAGATATACAAGTAGAGAATGAACAATATCAGAAGGGATACAGTCAAAGAGGTAATTGCGTATAAGTTAATTGTGACAGCTTTAAGGACATCTGTTTCGACCACAAAGTCTTCATCAGTTGGCAAAGACAAAAACGGGATCATAACGGACTGCATGAACATACACATAACAAGGATTATCATCATCATCATCAAGTACCGGGCCTGCCGGCGTAGATAATCATGTCTCTCCACAACTTTCGATCACGACAGTTATTTATCATTTTTGTTGCTGACCTTCTGACAAGCCATTCTCTTAAGCTGTCTTGTATCTTTTCTCTTTGCTTCCCTGTATCTCTTCGTCCCTCTGTTTTCCAAGTTGTTACAATATATTCCAGCTGTTCTCTTCTCATTACATGGCCAAAACATAATGATTGTTTCTTCCTAATATTGGAAATTAGCTCTCTTTTTTGCTTTGGCCTCTTTCAGAGCGTTTTCATTACTCTTCTTAGCTGTACATGGTATTCTCAACATTCTTCTGTAAAACCACATTTCTACAGACTCCAGTGATTTTCTTGTCTGTTGTCCTATTGTCCATGATTTACATCCATATGTTAAGACTAGCTCTACATAATATTTAAGAACTCTTTTTCTTGTTTCTGTTGTCAAAAATATATTGCAGACGATTATAGGATTATAGACGATATTATAATAATCTAAACTGTATCGATTGGAATCATCAACATCAACCGACGGTACACTAAACAACCAATAACCGTATATTAAAGTGTGATGCGATAACTGGTGAGGCAGCAAAAAACAAACGGAATTGGAGAGTCAGAATCGGTGAGGGTAGAGCTCAGCAACTGGGGACGAGTTTGCATGTTTGTTTTTTAAATCAGCGAGCTACAAAATCAGTATCTGACATACTTGACACAAACTATGTATCTTATTATTAGTATTTGTTTCATTCGGTAATCATTGATTGGTCTTATTTCAATTGAAAAGAAAGCACAAACACAAACAAGAGGATTCTAGAGAGGAAATGATCATTCCAGAAAGGTCAGGCATGAAACAGTTTGGCATAAATGGAAACTGAGAAAGAGAGAGCAAGAGAGAGAGAGAGAGAGAGAGAGAATGACACTGGATCAGAATTAAAAAGAGCGAGCAAAATCAGTAGAAAACGTGTACACCTTATTTATATAATGTTCTTATTGCAGCGCTTCCCAAATTTGTGGGTTCAGTTAAAAAATTGGTTTCTGAGGATAGGGATTTTGGGCGGGAAGTTCTAGAAAAATGCACCATGAAGATTTCCTAAACGCTAATTAATGTGAATATTATCATCATCATTATGTGCCATACCGGTTGGCGTAGACGATCATGACCTTCTACAATCTTCTATCCACCGTGCATCGTATCAATTCTGTTGTTGACCGCATTCTATGCAAATAAAACAAGCTATCTAGTATTTTCTTTCTTTGTCGTCCACGATCTCTCTTTCCCTGTATTTTGCCAGTTGTAACCAAGTATTCCAACTTTCCTCTTCTCATAATGTAACCGAAAAATGTTGATTGTTTCTTTCTTAGGAGATCCAATTTTGTGTTGGCCTCTTTTAAAATTTCCTCATTGTTATTTTCAGCTGTCCATGGAATTTTCAAAATTCTTCTGAGAAATCTCCGTTGCCTCTAATCGTCTTTTTATTTGTCTGACTACTGTCCACGATTCGCTTCCATATGTCAGATTTGGTTCTATAAAGCACCGATGAACTCTCGTTCTCACTTCTATTAACACAGACTTGTTGCACAAGACGTTTTTCGTTTTCTGAAATTCTATTTTGGCCTGAACTATTCTGTTTTTTTATTTCTGTGATGCATCATCCATCTGATGTTATTATTGTGCCCACGTATTTGACGCGTTGCACTTGTTTCAGATTTGTCCTGTTTATTTTTATGCTGCCTGATGGTGGTGATTGTTTCTTCGATAATGACCATTACTTCTGTTTTCTTACTATTCAGACTGAGACCTTTCTTATTGCTTTCTTTTACTATTATGTCTATCATTTCTTGTAGTTCATTTTCTGTCTCTGCTATTAAGACTGTCATCCGCATATCGCAAATTGTTTATAGTGCCCGCTGACTTCAACTCCTTTCATGCCTACTATAGATCTCATAATATTTTCGCTGTAAAGTGAAAACAAATCCGGCGACAGAACACAGCCTTGTCTGACTCCTTATTTTATATATTGAAATTGTCCTGTATGGTTGCTAATTCTTATGGCTGCTGTTTGTTGCTAGTAAATGTTATTTTTATGATTCTTAGATCCTTGCCATCAATGTTTAATTTCTCCAGCATATTGATTATTTCCACATGCTTTACTTTGTCAAATGCCTTTGTGTAGTATATAAAGCACGTTTACAGATCTTTTTCTTGTTAACCTTTATAGCTCTTTCTATCAATATTCTCAGAAAGTATATGTCATTATTGGTGCCCTTTCCTTCTACATATCCACGGGTGAATATTGATAGAACTTTTCTTTGTTCTACTAACGGTTGTTCACTTATCATTTTTCTTGTTTTATAAGTGAAAAGAACCAACACCACAGCGGGACACTAAAACATGACCGGCCAGTTCACAGCGTTCATTCTCTCAAATGTTTCATTGTGAGTTATTGATTATGGCTGCGTAATAATCCCACAGTACAGAAGCCTCTGTGGATGAGTGGTTAGTGTGCTCGCCTCCGTGGCTAAGTGGTTAGTGTGTTTGCCTCAGTGGCTGAGTGGTTAGTGTGCTCGCCTCCGTGGCTGAGTGGTTAGTGTGCTCGCCTCCGTGGCTGATTGGTTAGTGTGCTCGCCTCCGTGGCTGATTGGTTAGTGTGTTTGCCTCCTTGGCTGAGTGGTTAGTGTGCTCGCCTCCGTGGCTGAGTGGTTAGTGTGCTCGCCTCCGTGGCTGAGTGGTTAGTGTGCTCGCCTCAGTGGCTGAGTGGTTAGTGTGCTCGCCTCCGTGGCTGAGTGGTTAGTATGCCCTCCTCCGTAGCTGAGTGGTTAGTGTGCTCGCCTCCGTGGGTGAGAGGTTTGTGTGTTTGCTTTCTGATCAGAAGGATCCGGTTTCAATCTCCAGATGTGGGCAGATTTCTTTTCGGACCGACATTTCTCCGGGGTTTTCAATCTCCCAAGATGGTGGTGTCTTTTCGCCGGTTCGTCAGCATGGAAGTGTTATTTCATTGCTGTGTGTTTCTGAATGAAGAAAATGAAAAGATCACGGTGTATCCACGTGCCGAAGAGCTTTATGACTGAGGTTGGTCAGTCGATAACGTGGAAACGAGTTCTGGAAGGTGCGACCGAGTGAGTGCACGTGAGTCTAGACCATTCACAACCATCGACTTTCAGCGACAAATTCAACAATGACAACAAGAGGTATTCAGAAGAAGCCTAAACGAAAACACCGAAGACGGAAAGCAGAAAAAAGGCAAAAGTGTCGGAATGTGTAAGAAACGGTCAAAGTGCGAGAGATTAGGCCTAAAGTATATGCACGTTACATACTGGAACTGTGCTTCCATAAATCAACGATGGCCCATTCTTTATAAAGCTACTATGCGGAGCCAACATAAAGATTTTCAAGAAACACGTCTTGGTGAAAGGATAGTTAGTGTCCCTGGATTTCAACAATAGACGACACCTTGGACAGGTAATCTTTGTGCGTAACAACATGGTGGCAGCTGAGGTTGTTATGTCTGGGGTTAAGGCAAAAAAATGCAAATGACTGCATAAAAATACGAAGCTACAGTAAAGCTAAATGTGAGGGAGAATTGGACAAAAAAAAATAGAAAAAAATGGTATGGTAAAAGCTTTCCGTAATTGATAGACGACACACATTTGAACGACGTTTCGGCTCAATAGACCTTCAGCAGGAACAAACACAGATATGTAAAAAACACAGAAATGTAAGTAAATAAAATTAATCCTACATAGATAACTAGTAATGAAACATCGAAACGGGTTTAAGAAAAGAAAAATTTCCTCCCTGTGTCGTGGACCGTGGCCAGAATGAAAAAGAGAGCGTCACTGGTGTAGCTGTCATTACCCTGCTGGTAGGAGGGTCAAAACCGTGTAAAGTGCTCTAAAAATATGTGAGTGGGGGAAACGCTGTCTAGGTTACCTCGACTACAAAGACAATGACAAGGTCTATATTGTATCTAAGGGCCTACACATATAGGTATACATATACACACAAATGTGTGTATATATATACATATATATATATATATATATATATATATATATATATATATATACATATATATATATATAAACATACAAGCGCATACTTATATACAAGGCGTTTTTAAAGTTGCAGTCAGTGAAAATTTCTAATATTCAGTAAATGACGTAATCATCATCTACGTACCACAATTTTGTAAACCACATTTATGAACAAACCGCTGCTTCCTTTAAGGTCTTATTTACGTAAAGGACGGGCACTACGCTACTTTCACTGTCTCATTGCTTGAAGGAAATGGTGTTGACGATTGAAAACAGGGTATTTCTGGTTGAGCATGTCTTTCGTAATGGCGGTAAATATACGGATGAGGTCATTAGACAATTCGTGAGGAAATTTCCAGACTCACAAGTCCCTCACCGAAATTCTGTTACAAAATTGATCAAAAAGTTTCGTGAAACCGGTAGTGTGGTAGATGCATACCGATCTGGAAGACCTTCAATTTCACAAGACCAAATTATGGAACTCCAAGACAGAATTACAATGAGTCCAAATGCATCTTTAAACCACTTGTCTCAACAGGTGCAAATATCTAAGAGTTCTGTTCACAAGGTTTTAAGAAGTGAACTACACTATCGTCCATACAAATTAACTGAAGTGTCTCAACTCCAAGAAAGAGATTATGAATCCCGTTTAAACTACTGCATGTGGTTTCAGAATTTTATTTATGAACATGGCGCTGCCATCCTTGACGTCACTTTTTTCACTGATGAGGCCTGGTTTCATTTATCCGGTTATGTGAACAGTCAGAACAATCGGCTGTGGAGCAGTGAAAACCCCATGAATTTCATCAAGTGCCGCTTTACGATCAAAAAGTCGGAGTGTGGTGCGCTATAAGTCGTATGCGGATAATAGGACCTATATTTTTTAATGAAACAATAAATGCAGAACGTTACCGTACTTTAATTCTGGAACCGTTCATAGCACACCTTACAGAACGGGAAATTATGGAATCCTGGTTTCAGCAGGATGGGGCAACAGCACACACAGCCACAACAACACTCAATTATTTAGAAAGCATATTTACAAATCGCATTATTTCACGTGGAATCTGGCCTGCTCGTTCACCAGATCTAACACCCCCAGATTATTATCTGTGGGGGGCATTGAAGGGGAAAGTTTATGAAAATAAACCGCAGACAATTAATGACCTAAAGACTGAAATAGTAGACAAGATTAAACAAATATCACCAGACATTATTCTGAATGTTTTCGCAAATATGGAAAGACGAATCACGACATGTCTTGAGGCCCGTGGTGGACATTTTCAACATATGCTTTAGGCACAACTTTATTGTGTTAATACCAACATTACCCATTATAAGCTCGCCGATAGCAGTCAAGTATATTTGAATAATACCATTTATTTTACAATTTGTGTGACGCATTAGTTAACCGCATTTCTGGTGACGTTTTTCTTCCGAGAGTAGAAATTCACTGCACTGCAACTTTAAAACACCCTGTATATACATGCATATATCTTGTCTACTATTTCAGTCGTTAGGTCATTAATTGTCTGCGGATTATTTTCATAAACTTTCCCCTTCAATGCCCCCACAGATAATAATCTGGGGGTGTTAGATCTGGTGAACGAGCAGGCCAGATTCCACGTGAAATAATGCGATTTGCAAATATGCTTTCTAAATAATTGAGTGTTGTTGTGGCTGTGTGTGCTGTTGCCCCATCCTGCTGAAACCAGGATTCCATAATTTCCCGTTCTGTAAGGTGTGCTATGAACGGTTCCAGAATTAAAGTACGGTAACGTTCTGCATTTATTGTTTCATTAAAAAATATAGGTCCTATTATCCGCATACGACTTATAGCGCACCACACTCCGACTTTTTGATCGTAAAGCGGTACTTGATGAAATTCATGGGGTTTTCACTGCTCCACAGCCGATTGTTCTGACTGTTCACATAACCGGATAAATGAAACCAGGCCTCATCAGTGAAAAAAGTGACGTCAAGGATGGCAGCGCCATGTTCATAAATAAAATTCTGAAACCACATGCAGTAGTTTAAACGGGATTCATAATCTCTTTCTTGGAGTTGAGACACTTCAGTTAATTTGTATGGACGATAGTGTAGTTCACTTCTTAAAACCTTGTGAACAGAACTCTTAGATATTTGCACCTGTTGAGACAAGTGGTTTAAAGATGCATTTGGACTCATTGTAATTCTGTCTTGGAGTTCCATAATTTGGTCTTGTGAAATTGAAGGTCTTCCAGATCGGTATGCATCTACCACACTACCGGTTTCACGAAACTTTTTGATCAATTTTGTAACAGAATTTCGGTGAGGGACTTGTGAGTCTGGAAATTTCCTCACGAATTGTCTAATGACCTCATCCGTATATTTACCGCCATTACGAAAGACATGCTCAACCAGAAATACCCTGTTTTCAATCGTCAACACCATTTCCTTCAAGCAATGAGACAGTGAAAGTAGCGCAGTGCCCGTCCTTTACGTAAATAAAACCTTAAAGGAAGCAGCGGTTTGTTCATAAATGTGGTTTACAAAATTGTGGTACGTAGATGATGATTACGTCATTTACTGAATATTAGAAATATTCACTGCACTGCAACTTTAAAAACACCCTGTATATATATATATATATATATATATATATATATATATATATATATATATATATATATATATATATATATATGTATATATATATATATATATATATATATATATATATATATATATATATATATATATATACCAATACTCATATATGTGAACACATACAATCATATGCACACCCATACAAGGACAATCAAATATGTGTAGAAATGTGCGCATAACGCCCACATAACCAGAAGAGTACACACCGAGTTCAGTGTGCATACAAAGGAGAAAGAATAGAACAGAAGAATAACAGGTACTCGGAAGGCGGAAATAATGAGACAGTGTGGTGCAATACAAAACACAACAAAGGTAAGTAGCACATATAAAAGAGGTATAGGAGTCCACCGAAGTATCATATCGCAGTAGGGTCTAGTGAAGAAGAACTATGAATAGCATGGCATAGTGGATAAACTAAAGTGCCCAAACATGGGCAGCAGAGAAGGCCATGCAATAGGGAAGGAGAAACTAAAGGTAAACTATGTGTACGAGTGAGATACATTCATGCCTCGTGGGGTCAACGAACCAAACTGGACTATATGGCGATTCTTCAAAGCAAACCGGCTGCGGTCGCCAGTGGCAAAGGACAATACCAGTGATACGGATGTCGTCTTTGCCCTTCTGGTCTGAGGAATTGAAATGGGAAGACACTGGAGTGCCAGTATTCTGTTGAACATCTCGAAGATGATCACAAAATCTTTCCGCTAATCGTCTCCTAGACTCGCCAATATAAGTCATGTGGCATCGTTGGCATATGATGGCATAAATGATGTTTCGGGACACACATGTGAAGCCATGCCTAATCTCGAACCGCCCATTAGGGAATAAGACAGAGTCAGTGCGGAGCACATAGGCGCAGGTGATACATTTACGATCACAAGGGGTCGTACCCAAGTGCTGATGGCCGGAACGGGGGAGATGGCTCCTAACCAGAATATCACCCAGATTCCTGTCGCGTTTGAAGGCGATCATAGGGGGATCACTAAAACGTAGACGAGTAGTGGGATTAGAGTGGAGAATGGAACGATAGTGATTGAGTATCTTCACAACAGCCAGGTTGTGAGGATGATAGGTGAAATTGAGTATAGTTCTCTCGGAGGGGAGGGGGCGGTTGGAAGGAGTGAGTGCCTCGGGACGAGAGATGAGGAGGACCCGCTTGAAGGCAGACTGGAGGATCGAATCTGGATAAAGCCGGTGGCTAAAGAAACCTAACATGAGGTGAGCCTGTTCGAAGAAATCTTGGCCATCCTGGCAGATGCGACGAAGACGCAATAACTTTGAGAACTGAATCGAATCACGACAAGAAGGTGAATGTGATGAAGTATGGAGAAGATAAAAGTAAAGGTAAAGTACGAGACTTGAACCGGCGTCTTAGCACGCGAGTTTACACCCATATGTGCTCGGCCGCCTATCCAGAAATGTTCGGATATTTCTGTATAGTGTCGCCTCAAGCATCGAGACTCAGATGCGAAGCGACATTCCTCACCTATCCAGGGTAATACCCTGGTACCCATTTCTGCCAACGACTGGGTCGACCGTGGGGGTATATTTTGTTTCCAACCACGAGTACAACCCACACTGCTCGAGTACAACCCACACTGCTCCCAGCGAGAATCGAACACGGGTTGTCCGAACGTCGGTAGTCCAGTCGGATGGTTTTCCCAACTCGGCTATCGAGGCCCCCAATGGAGAAGATAACAATGGGCGTCTGTGGGTTTATAGAAAACCGAGGTGTGGAGGCCAGAAGTACCCAAAGAAACAATAAGATTTAGGAAGGTAACAGAGGAAGTGGATATACACGATGTGATCTTGATAGCTTTGTGATAACTGCCAATGTAGTCGATACCCCTGGAGACGTCATCCTCAGGTAGATCGGTAGTCCAAAGCAGTCATCAATGTACCGGAGGTATATGATGGGAAGGAGCCCTTGATACGAATTGAGAATTTGGCGTTCAAGGTAACCCATAAATAGGTAATCATAGCTGAGCCCATCTTGGTGTTCATGGCTACTCCACTAACTTGATCATAAAAGTCACTATTTAACTCAAAGGTTTTGAGGTTGAGTACAAGCTCATAAGGCGGAGAAGAGTGGCAGTATCAACAGAGGGGTGTTACCTCTGGTCAAGAAAGAACCGTAGAGCCAGGAGGAGAAGTGAGGATAAAAGTGTTGAGAGAACAAACATCAAGGATGAAAAGTCGGTATGAGCGACCACAGGAGAGAGAGATGGAAGAGAAGATCCCCAAGGCATGGTTTATGTCTGGTTGTTATGTCTGCGTGGTGCAGTGAAGAATTTCAGGTGCATGCGGTTAGGGTGTAGACCCTAGTTATTTCCGTGGTTGTAAATGTGTATGCTTGATTTTCCAACCATGGATAATAAGATCAAGATCTGGAGAGTACGACCATACCTGAAGATAAGAGCAGATAAAGAGCATCCATTGCACCACGAGTTCAACACAGAGAAAGGTGTAGGGCTAAACAATTTAGGAAAATCATGGGTGGGCCGAGCGGAAGATATCAAACAGGTCTGTGAGTTTACCAATATCAACGCTGGCGAGGAATGAATACCGGTGCCTACGTCATTCAGGGGCATATTCTCGTGTATTGTCACACTCGTCAGGAAATGTTGGGAACAGAACTCAGTCATTTTCAATGCGGAAGTCAACGTTCTCATCTGGTATAACACAGATGAGGAAGATACAGTCATCTAGAGGACAGCGGTGCATATGTTATGACCACGAGAGAGTAGCAAGACGATGGAGGTGATGGCAGTAACCAGTGCATTCATCTGGTTAGAGTCACAAAACTACACCCACGCCTGCATAATGAGTGATTCGATGAGCATGATAAGAAAAATTGAGGTGGGCTCTGTACGCATGCAATGGGTAGAGTCATTGCAGAAATCAAAAATAGGCAGCGTCACCTTTGTCTACGTCCCTGGACATACAGGAGTACAGGGAATGAAAGAAAGGACATGGTGTCTAGCTGCGTTGTCGTTGAAGACGGTCAACAAATGGACCAAGCGGACATCATAAATGCCCTCCGAGATGTGGGAACGGACATGGAATTCGACAACCATGAGTCCACGTCACTACATCGGATGAAAAAGATGAGAGTTAAGATGGGCACAGCCAGAAATGAGAAACTTAGTGGGCGTGTAAGAAGACTAATCAACCAACACCGATTTAGAGTCGTCAGTCGCTGGACACTGCGAGACTTGCTAGAAGGGGATCTGAGCACTTTTGGACATATTTGGAGTAAAATGATGATGACCCGCTAATAACTCAATTATGCACCTTCGGCACATATTTGGACCATATAGTAAATGGCCTTTTTCATTGTATTTTTTTGGGGGGCGGGGAGAAGGGGGGGGGGGGGGGTAAGGAATCCTATATCTTTTACAGCTTATGAATCGCATTACACAATTGGTTAATTCTAAGTTAATATAGAATTATACATCTTGGGATCTCAGTGGTATCGCCTCTTGGTAAATAAGGATATCAAAAGCAAGAGGAGCTTTCACTGCACTGGGAACATATGGAAATCCAAAGAAATTAGGTTAAATACAAAATAAAAATTTTCAACTCAAATGTTAAGGCGGTCCTATTATATGGCTGTCAAACATGGAGGACAACAAAATTGACAATCACGAAGATACAGACTTTCATTAATGGATGCTTACGCAGAATAAAAGGATGGAAATGGCAGGACAAAATCACTAACATAGAATTATGGAAATGTACCAGTCAAACACCAGTGGATAAAGAGATACAGCGAAGACGATGGCGCTGGATAGGACACACACTATGGAAGTCAACTGAGAGTATTACACAACAGGCCTTTTTTTGGGATCCCCAGGGGAAAAGGCAAAGAGGAAGACCAAGGAATTCTTGGAGAAGACATATAGAAGCAGAGATGAAGATGACGGGGAAGACATGGAATGATCTTAAAAGAATGGCAAAAAAACCGAACGACTTGGAAAGTGTTTGTTGAAGACCTATACTCCACAGGGAGCTGAAAGTGTTTGTTGAAGACCTATGCTCCACTGGGAGCTGAAAGTGTTTGTTGAAGACCTATACTTCACTGGGAGCTAAAAGTGTTTGTTGAAGACCTATACTCCACAGGGAGCTGAAAGTGTTTGTTGAAGACCTATACTCCACAGGGAGCTGAAAGTGTTTGTTGAAGACCTATGATCCACAGGGAGCTGAAAGTGTTTGTTGAAGACCTATACTCCACAGGGAGCTGAAAGTGTTTGTTGAAGACCTATACTCCACAGGGAGCTGAAAGTGTTTGTTGAAGACCTATGCTCCACAGGGAGCTAAAAGTGTTTGTTGAAGACCTATACTCCACAGGGAGCTGAAAGTGTTTGTTGAAGACCTATACTCCACAGGGAGCTGAAAGTGTTTGTTGAAGACCTATACTCCACAGGGAGCTGAAAGTGTTTGTTGAAGACCTATACTCCACAGGGAGCTGAAAGTGTTTGTTGAAGACCTATGCTCCACAGGGAGCTGAAAGTGTTTGTTGAAGACCTATACTCCACAGGGAGCTGAAAGTGTTTGTTGAAGACCTATACTCCACAGGGAGCTGAAAGTGTTTGTTGAAGACCTATACTCCACAGGGAGCTGAAAGTGTTTGTTGAAGACCTATGCTCCACAGGGAGCTGAAAGTGTTTGTTGAAGACCTATGCTCCACAGGGAGCTGAAAGTGTTTGTTGAAGACCTATACTCCACAGGGAGCTGAAAGTGTTTGTTGAAGACCTATACTCCACAGGGAGCTGAAAGTGTTTGTTGAAGACCTATACTCCACAGGGAGCTGAAAGTGTTTGTTGAAGACCTATACTCCACAGGGAGCTGAAAGTGTTTGTTGAAGACCTATGCTCCACAGGGAGCTGAAAGTGTTTGTTGAAGACCTATACTCCACAGGGAGCTGAAAGTGTTTGTTGAAGACCTATACTCCACAGGGAGCTGAAAGTGTTTGTTGAAGACCTATACTCCACAGGGAGCTGAAAGTGTTTGTTGAAGACCTATACTCCACAGGGAGCTGAAAGTGTTTGTTGAAGACCTATGCTCCACAGGGAGCTGAAAGTGTTTGTTGAAGACCTATACTCCACAGGGAGCTGAAAGTGTTTGTTGAAGACCTATACTCCACAGGGAGCTAAAAGTGTTTGTTGAAGACCTATACTCCACTGGGAGCTAAAAGTGTTTGTTGAAGACCTATACTCCACTGGGAGCTGAAAGTGTTTGTTGAAGACCTATACTCCACTGGGAGCTAAAAGTGTTTGTTGAAGACCTATGCTCCACAGGGAGCTGAAAGTGTTTGTTGAAGACCTATACTCCACAGGGAGCTGAAAGTGTTTGTTGAAGACCTATACTCCACAGGGAGCTAAAAGTGTTTGTTGAAGACCTATACTCCACTGGGAGCTAAAAGTGTTTGTTGAAGACCTATACTCCACTGGGAGCTGAAAGTGTTTGTTGAAGACCTATACTCCACAGGGAGCTGAAAGTGTTTGTTGAAGACCTATACTCCACTGGGAGCTAAAAAGGTAGAGGAAGAAGACCTCTTGGCTTTCTCTGAATCTTCATTTGGAGTGACGGGGATAAAATGAAGCTCTCGGATCAGTGCTATTTAGTGTGCCCCATGTATGGTTCATGAAGATCTCGGATCAGTGCTATTTAGTGTGCCCCATGTATGGTTCATGAAGCTCTCGGATCAGTGCTATTTAGTGTGCCCCATGTATGGTTCATGAAGCTCTCGGACCAGTGCTATTTAGTGTGCCCCATGTATGGTTCATGAAGCTCTCGGATCAGTGCTATTTAGTGTGCCCCATGTATGGTTCATGAAGCTCTCGGATCAGTGCTATTTAGTGTGCCCCATGTATGGTTCATGAAGCTCTCGGATCAGTGCTATTTAGTGTGCCCCATGTATGGTTCATGAAGCTCTCGGATCAGTGCTATTTAGTGTGCCCCATGTATGGTTCATGAAGCTCTCGGATCAGTGCTATTTAGTGTGCCCCATGTATGGTTCATGAAGCTCTCCTCGGATCAGTGCTATTTAGTGTGCCCCATGTATGGTTCATGAAGCTCTCGGATCAGTGCTATTTAGTGTGCCCCATGTATGGTTCATGAAGCTCTCCTCGGATCAGTGCTATATTGTGTGTCTCTTGTATGGTTCATGAAGCTCTCCTCGGATCAGTGCTATATTGTGTGTCTCTTGTATGGTTCATGAAGCTCTCCCAGGATCAGTGCTATATTGTGTGTCTCTTGTATGGTTCATGAAGCTCTCGGATCAGTGCTATATTGTGTGTCTCTTGTATGGTTCATGAAGCTCTCGGATCAGTGCTATATTGTGTGTCTCTTGTATGGTTCATGAAGCTCTCGGACCAGTGCTATATTGTGTGTCTCTTGTATGGTTCATGAAGCTCTCGGACCAGTGCTATATTGTGTGTCTCTTGTATGGTTTATGAAGCTCTCGGACCAGTGCTATATTGTGTGTCTCTTGTATGGTTCATGAAGCTCTCGGATCAGTGCTATATTGTGTGTCTCTTGTATGGTTCATGAAGCTCTCGGATCAGTGCTATATTGTGTGTCTCATGTATGGTTCTCATTGTGATGTCTCATATTTCGATAAATCATTGTCTTCTAGGTCTGCCGTTCCCTTTCTCCATTTAATGGAAGTGTTAATTCTCTATGGTGAATGCTCTGATGTGGTCGTCTGACATGTCCGAGCTATCATTGACTTGTTTTCTTCCATTTTTGGCTCAACTCTAGGTAACCTATTTATAATGTGTTCAATACCCCACTAGAATGCCTTTACATGAACAAAGTAGTGCTATCAAACACAGCGCCCGCGGGTAACATGGCGTCCTTGATTTACATTTCTGACGCCCGCGACATATCTTTGTTAAAACTACACACCAGAATTTTCTCAACTTGCTGCAAACATGTCGTGTCAAACATGTCGTGTCAAACATGTCGTGTCAAACAAACATCACACAAAGTAAGTAAAGACTACTTTTTTTTTCAAGAGTTGAATTGACATCTATTAATTTTGATTAATACAAAACAACAAGGGAGCTCATAAAAGACATCAGAAAGAAACAATCAACATTTTTGGTGCACTTCATGAGAACAGAAAAGTTGGAATACTTGGTTACAACTGGGAAAATACAGGGAAAGAGAGATCGTGTACAACAAAGAAAGAAAATACTAGATAGTTTGGTGTCATGGCATGGAAATCAGTCAACAACATAGTTGATACGATGCACTGTGGATAGAAGATTGAGCACATGATCGTCAAACGGTATGGCACATGATTATGATGAATTTTAATTACCGTTATATTACCAGTATAATGACACTGTGACCTTCCAGGCATGTCGTAAGAGGCGACTAAGGAGGTTGATCAATGGCTTGACAAGCTGTCATTGTAAAATGTATTGTTATGGAAACAGCGTCATATATTTTAGAAGCAGTGATCTCTGCAATATGTGCCACTTTGGCATGCAAGGTTTCTGTTTTTGAGATTGTGGTTCTGCCCTATGTGCCGTCTTCGGCTCGAAAGGACAATAGATAGATAGATATTACCAGTGTTACTTTTATTATTATTATTATTATCATCATCACAATAGTAACTTGGCGCGCGCGTCTCCACGGCCATTAGTAAGATGTGTCTCGATAGTACAAGTTTGGACAGCGCTGTTGTAAATGATCATCAGAAAATGGGGTGGCAACCTGACATATATTGGGAACCTCTGATTTATAGTGACCCCATTTTCGTGACTTGGACATAAAACGGAGGCAATGTTTAGTCTTGTTTTTGCCTAGCGCTGCTACCTGGTGCTGTCGGATAAGGTTTGTGATGTCGGAATAACCTTCAGGCGTTGTAACAGCTTGAGCAACGAGCCGACTCGCTAGGGAGCCACTCCCTCCTGTTACCAAATATCACACAGATCGTCGTCACGAGTTGCATGCTTGTTAGAAGAATAGATTTCATTGTGTCTGTTCACGAAGATACAACTCTGTTTCAGAGGCGTGCAGATAAGGTGGGTAGAGGATGGGACGAAGGACCGCTCTGGGGGACATTTACTTTAATTAACATTTCTCTGCCTCTTTTGCCTTTCAGCGCCGAGAGAGAATGGACTGTTCGTGTCAGTACGGGTCGATCCTGTTTCGGACCATCTATTTTTCTTTGTTTTGTTTTTCTGTTTTTCTGGTTCTATCGTTGCGCCCCCCCCCCCCCCCCCCCCGTCATACACCAGCAATGGTACTATGTGACGTAAAGATAGTTTTGATTATTTGTGATCTTTTTCATAGAGTTGCAAATATACCTCTTCCCCTGAAGTTATTCGCTCTCTTGTATACCTCACACTGTTGCACCTTAATATAAAGAAAGGAGTTACTCCTGGGGTGTAACATAGACTATTATAGAGTAAGGTGACAGCTTTACACAAGAGGTCAATATAAAATATTTGACGTTTGGGCCTGCTTGTGGTCTTCATCTGAAGACAAGGACAACACAGACGGACATCGAAATGAAGATATACTCTACTAAAATATACTGTATGTATATATACATATACATATATATATATATTTATATATTTATTTTTTTCCCGCAAAAATAGTGGGACAAAAGAAACCATATTTAGCATGAGGACATTGATTGAAAAAAATACATAGAAGTAAACAAACCAATATATGCCTGCTTCATAGACTACAACAAAGCTTTCGATAGAACACACCATAATCAACTTATAGACTGCCTAAATCTGGACGATACAGACATACGACTGATATGTAATTTGTATTGGGAGCAAACAGCAATAACAAACATATAACAAAGAGAAAAGAGAACTCTACACCCATTGATATAAAAAGAGGAGTAAGACCAGTGGCCTATTCTCTATGCTACCGCAGCTACCGCCGGTAGCCTGAACATATATATTAACGAAATACAAAAGGAAATAATAATTTATTACATTTTTTTTCATAATTATATTACAAGTTTTCTAATATCCTATTACCCATTTCGTAGGCCAATATGATTTATTTGCTTTGATTTGCATTTATTAAAGCAATGTTTTCCTATGGCCACTATAACGTTTGTGAATGAGACTGAAACTACTATTTAAAAAAATAGTACATGAAACCGCTAATCAGCAGCGGTACTTTCTCTCCTTTTCGACTTTGAATTAATGACCTTGACATTTAAATATTTCCGTCAAAATAATAAGGCTAAGCTACCTCTACACTAATGCGGTTTCATGGGTTATTTTTAGCTCTAGCCAATCAGAATCGTCAAAAAGTAAAAGTGAAACTGTGTCTGATTACCGAAACTTCCTTAGCTATTTATAACTACGTTATGCGCATCAGCATCTGTAGAAAGAACTTTTTCTGCTCTCAAGAGAATCAAATGTTATTGTCGCTCAACTCAGACACAAGAACGCTTATCTGGTTTAACAATAATGTCCATTGAGAAATCATTCCTCCAGAAACTTAGAAACCAACCCAACAGTACTTTCAATGACAAAATCATCAAGACATTTTCGTCCCAAACAAGACGGAGAGAGTTTACATATAAATAAGTAAGTAATTTAAAATGCAGTGATGTCATTAGCAAATATTACATCATGTTAGACTACTGAATATAATGTATGTCTTTATTTATTATGTCAGCAGTAGCCCAGACCCCAAAAACCAGTATACGCCACTCAGTAAGAAAAGGATGCATCCTATCACCAAGCTTATTCAATCTATACACTGAGCAAATCTTTAAAAACATCACAGAGATACCAGGCTTAAACATTAATGGAAAAATAATCAATAACCTAAGATTATGATGATACTGTACTACTAGCAGAAAATCTTAAAGACCTACAACAATTACTTAGTGTAACAAACATGGCAAGCAAAAAATATAGACTAGATATGAATATCAAAAAGACTAAAACTATGATCATAAACAAAGAAAATTCTCAAGACCTACAAATAAATATCAAAGTTGAAGAAATACATATGGAGACCACTCAGAGCTACAACTATCTAGGAAATATTATAACCAGTGATGGAAAATGTACAACTGAAATAATTAAAAGAATAGGTATGGCAAAAGGTAATTTTAAAGCCATGAAAAATATACTAACATCAAAACAAATAACACCAGGACTAAAACTAAAAATAGCAAAATGTTACATCTTCTCAATATTCCTGTATGGTGCAGAAACATGGACATTAGACAAGAAAACAGAACAGAAAATTGAAGCCTTTGAAATGTGGATTTATAGAAGAATAGGTAGATTTTGATAGAAAGAAAAGAAAAAAAACAATGAAGTTTTAAAACAGCTAAAAATGAAAAGAGAACTACTAAACACAATTCAAACAAGACAAATGAAATTTTTGGGATGTTGTAACAGACACGACAGCCTAATAAAAGTAATATTGGAATGGAAAATACAGAGTAAAAGAAGCAGAGGCAGACCAAGACTAACATGGACGAGTAACATCAAAAGATGGACAAGTCAACCTATGAAAATCTGCACCATCAAAGCAAGAGACATAGTGGAATGGCGCTCCATGGTAGCCAACCTTCGATGCGGAGACGGCACTCAATGATGATGATGATATATACACACACACACACCCCACTTGCTGCTACCACAGCTCTGCAATTATGTTCCCTTAATATAATCCATCACTGGGGTAGCTACAAATCTTCTCTTGATGTGGCTTATTTCTGTGCCATCTTGTCACATTCACTATTCTATTAAAGAATTTCACTTTCATCTTCCGGTTCTTCCTTGACGGTTAATTTCCGTGCTTGGTCTTGGCTCTGAGAGTATTAAGTTCTTGAGTTATTTGCGGGTCATCATCATTAAGTTCTTGAGTTATTTGCGGGTCATCATCATTGCACTCCGAACATGTCCATAGGTGCTCAAATCCCCTCCTTAGCAAGTCCCGCAGGGTCCAGCGACTGACGACTCCAGTTCTATGTTGGTTGATAAGTCTTCTTACACGCCCATTAAGTTTCTCATTTCTGGCTGTGCCCATCTTAACTCCCATCTATTTCATCCGAAGGAGTATCTGGGAGGATACTTCGTTTTAAAGGATTTTCTTTGTTACCGATGCATGATTGCTGTTAATGCTCGATTCGTCAAATCGCTCACTTTCCTATGTTACACCTGTTGCCTATTATTATTTGGATTGCCCATTAGATGATATCTACTCTGAGTATTTTAAAATTGTCGCTTAATTTGATTTCTTTGTTCTCGGCAAGAGATTTTTGCTTCATTATCCTCTCTGGCGGTAAACATAACCTTTCCTTTCCTCAAAATAATATCTACTTTGGTCTTCCTCTTTGTCTTCCTGGTTTTTTTTATTTTATTTAGGTGACAACTATTTTAGTTTGTTTGATTGTTTGTATAAATTAACTGCTTGCTCATGTCTATATGAGTTCTTGCAGATTATGTTTATTGCTGCCTGTGTCTCCGGCTTATGTTTGCCATGGAGGCTGATTGTCTGTGTCTATGACTGTAATAACATGACAGAAGTGGATGACAGAAATAAGAAAGGGATTATCAAATGAGATAATGATATTATCTTGAGATAAAGAAGTACGACTCTGCAATAATTTTTATTCTTAATACCTTTTGAACAGAAAAGCTTCCAACTAGCATTGAAACGTATGCTTTTTAGTATGCTTTTTATTTCATGACAACCTCCCCCCCCCCCCCCCCCGCGCCCTCTTCACCTCCTTCCAAAAAAAAAAACTACTAGCAAGGAAAAATACGTATTACGAACATTTTAAACATCAAGTCATTTGGGATTCCTAAGACTGAAACAGCAATACATTAATCCAAATAAACAAATAAAATAAACAAATATGTTGTAAACATCTGGGGAAGTAAAGCGGCACGGGCGTAATACTGACCACATTAACCCAAAAATCATGTGCCGAAGGTCTGTAAAATTTATGGTCACTAACACCATATTCCCTATACGCCATTTGGCGTGAAGGGAGTAATTTATTTTTACATTTATGTTGTAAACAAAGTGTTGCCTAGTGTGTATAGGTATCATTGTGCTAATTTTACAAAAGTCTTAATTTACGATGATCGTAATCAGTGAAGAGTTCCTCTCTAGTAGAAGTCACCACTTTTATCTTGATGACTCAGCTACGGGATGGCAAGAATGGATGCATGTAGCTGTTAAATACGTTCATGATTTAAGAGGATAAACATTCAGAATAGTTCAGACTGTAATTCCCTTCGATGACTCGAACCTTTCTCCTGACAAGTAATCCTGTCGTCGGATATGCAGCAGCAACCGTTGTGCTCTGTCTTAAAAGTGCTCCTTGTTGCAGTTTCCTCATATTCCAAGTCCGGCTTGTTGCCGGAGCTACTGAGTTTAGTGCTCTGTGCACCCCGTGAGCTGTGTTTTTCATCAAAATCGTGGCTAGATATTCCGATTGGTTACGATGAATAGGGAGCCGCGATAGCTCAGTGGTTAGTGAACTGGACTACAAAGAACAAGTGGTAGGGTTCGACCCAATCGACGGCTTCCGGTTCACCCAGCCTTTAATGGGTACCGGATTTTTTTCTGGGAAAGTAAAGCGGCACGGGCGAAATACCGATCACATTACCCCAAAAATCATGTGCCGTAGGTTTGTAAAATTTATGGTCACTAACACCATATTACCTATACGCAACTTGGTGTGACGGGGGTACTTTACTTTACTTACGATGAATGATGACATCGTATGACGAAGAACAGTTCGGTTTCGTTCACTTTCGGTGCAGCAACGCCTTATGTCTTTTGGCATGTGCTGTTGCTGCTATGATGGGGACTGCAGCTGCCTTTCTTTGTTTGGATCCTTCAATGAGATGAAATGTGAATTCGGATGATTCCACTGGCACGGGCGGTTAAGTAATTATGGATTTTAATTCGTTTGCAGTAATACCGGGGCCTTCGGCTAACTACAACTACGATCCTATCATTGGTCGGAATGGCAAGAAATAGCTCTCAATTCTACTTTCATTCACCATTAGTTAGTGTTTGTATTGATTGTCCTCTTCTTGCCTTCCCAATCAGATCTACAGTTATGTTATCTGATGAAGTTCATATTCATTTTCATAGTGCAAAGGCCGACAATTTTGCTCCAAATCTGCATGTGCGGGCCAAGTTCTGTGACTTGAAATCCAGTTCCACGTGGAAATTCATCCGCATGGCTCACTCACTCATTGATAGTATAAGTGTCTACAGTTGTAATACTTGACAAACGATGTAGGCTACTAGGAAAAGCACTGGCCACCTCACATACACATTATGTTCCTTCGACAAATCATGACAGGTGACACTCTTTACCTTAGAAATAATAAGCAAAAACGCTTCACACCAACAGTGGATAAGGTTTTTTTTTAATGAAAAGTCAAACACACAAAAACAAGCTAACACAAGTACATAATAAAAAAGAACCTGCAAAACAGTTGATAGAGAAATCACGAAAAACAGCCAATTTACACACAAAAAGGAAATAATTGAATGTCACAGGTTAAAGTTAAAAGTTCTAACCAATGGACTGTTTGCTTGCGTTCACCCAATGACTAAAGGAATACAATTCGTCATCAGCCTAAAAAATGGTGTTAAAAGCTTTTATGTG
The DNA here is from genome assembly GCA_032433765.1 of Megaustenia siamemsis. Taxonomy (NCBI): domain Eukaryota; kingdom Metazoa; phylum Mollusca; class Gastropoda; order Stylommatophora; family Ariophantidae; genus Megaustenia; species Megaustenia siamemsis. The sequence goes on from JAVIAB010000092.1 coordinate 179,581,287, forward strand.
TGCGTGTATATGTTGTATTGTGTTGTGGTTTACAGTAGAACTTTGCTATTTGCGCATTTTTAGGCCAGTATATCCGACTTCAGAAAGGCATTTTTGAGTACAGGATTACTTTCCCTATTCGATGCCTACTCACTTGGCCATACTAGACAGCTTAGCCTGTTCCTAGTGGCACCGCAAAGAGGTGGAGTAAGTCTGGATGGTCTTTGTTCACCGATCCTGACGCAATTCATCAGCTATGAGTCGCTGCAGCTTCCACATCTGTTGCTGTCAGGCGCCTTGCCTCTTAACCAATGAAATAAAAGCTGCAATGTTAAGATTATATATCTTAAATTAAAAACTGGAGAATTAAGGGAATAACAATCTGGGAACAGTTTGCAGAGAACTCGATCTCATGGATAGATTTATTTTAGAGCTTGGCATTCGAGAATTGCAATTTGTTTCTTCTTCTTTTTTATTGCATGTCTATCGTAGTTTATATGAGCAAGGTTTTAAAAAAAAAAGGTTAAACTTTGTTTCGTTATTTTATTTTCATTAGATCTGGTATTAGTTTTAAACTATCTTAACTCTAAATCTATATAACAAAAAAAAAAAATAACTCTGGAAGCTTACATATTTTTAACAGTTACGAGAGTATACTGGTTTAGTCCAGTAACATTTCACATGTTACCAGAAAGCTCTCCCGGGTATAATACATCTATATGAAGATTTCCATGTCCGTTAAAGCAGAATAAAAACCGTTCTTTAAAAATCAGTTTTTAGGCTGCCTTTTTTCTGTTCATTGAGGCAGCCATATTGGCATTTCTTAGGCTAAGGATTTCCGTGCAAGCTACGTTGTTTTTATTTACAATTTGGTCTTAACTTTAGTACGGGGAGCCGCTTGACCACATTTTGTGTTCACAATAAAACACATTCTTGAACATTGTGTGTTTCTGTAATCTTTGACCCTCCATATGTTTTTGTTACGGGTGTTTTTTATCAGTTGATCTATGTTTATATCTATATTTTCTTCTGTTCTTTTCTTGCATCGCTCTCTCTATTTATGTTGTACAATATTTTTCAATATGTGTTTCTTATCATGAGAAGACCAAATGAATGATATTATTGTCATAATGCACTTCTTAAGTTCTCCATGTGCACTTATTTTGTTTCAGGCTTCTTCATTAATCATAATCATCGTCATGTGCCATACCGGTTGGCGATCATGACCTTCCATAATCTTCTATCCACCGTGAATCGCAATAATTATGTTGTCGACTGTTTTCTATACCATGGCACCAGGCTATCTAGTATTTTTCTCTTTGTTGTCCGCGATCTCTCTTTCCCTGTATTTTGTCAGTTTTACCAAGTAATCCTACTTTCCTCTTCTCATTATGTGCTCGAAAAATGTTGATTGTTTCTTTATGATGAGTTTTATGAACTCCCTTTTTGGATTGGCCTCTTCGAGAATTTCCTCATTGTTCATTTTAGCTGTCCAGGGAACTTTCAACATTCTTCTGAGAAATCCCATCTCTGTGGCCTCTAATCGTCTTTTAATTTGTTTGTTTACTGTCCATGATTCGCTTCCATAGGTCATAATTGGCTCTATATAGCACCGATGAACTCTCTTTCTCACTTTTGTAGATCCCATAGCTACCGATTACAATCATACTATTCTTCCAAAGAACCCACATCAAACAGCTGCGATGATTTTCTCGCTCATTAAATATTTGTCCTTGTCTGACTGACTTCTGCATGAGAAGAACCATTGAAATACTTGTACCCGTTTTCAATTTTCTCGTTGCCGTGTTTGTCTTCTTGAATGCCGCTGCATCTGTGATGTGTTCTCACTCATTGATTGACCTTACTGGCAATCTCAACAGAGCTCTTGCTACTTGGCACAACAACACTATTGTGGAAGACTGATCAAAGTCCCATACATTCAAAACTCAATCATCTTATTATGTAACTATACAGTGGAGATCGAGGACTACCGGTCAATCTGGCGGATAAGCTACAGAAACCGTTGAGGCTCTGTTTGAAAAGTGTACTTTGTTGCAGTTTCCTCATTTTCTAAGTCTGGCTTGCTGCAGGATCTTACTGTGTTAAGTGAATTGTGCTCTCCGTGAGCTGTGCGTTTCATCCCGTTTGATCGTGTTTCGATATTACGATGAATGATGATATCGTGTGACGAAGAACAGTTCAGCTGCGTTCACTTTCAGTGCCACTTGGCCATATATTTTTTGGCTCATGCTGTAGCTGCTATGATGGGGACTGCAGCTGCCTTTCTTTGTTTGGATCCTTCAAGGAGATGAGATATTAATTCGGATGATTCCACTGACAAGGGCGGTTGAGCAATTATAGATTTTAATTCGTTTGCAGTGATATCAGGGCCTTCGACTAACTATAACTAACTACTACAAATACAGTGAAGATCTAATGGCAATGCATCGTATCATGACATAACATCTCGCACTATATAAATCTGTTAATAACTGTTCAGTTTTCAGTAGATTTGGTCGCTAAAGTATGTCGGCGAATACTATATAGTAATAAGTTTATTGTTATCGATCAGTTTATGGTAACCGCCTCATTGATCTTTATAGTTTATAGGTTCCGCTAATCTCTGAGTAGAACTGATTATGTGTTTCACAACAACTAGCTGCGATCTATGTAGCTGTCTCATTAGCTAACTCTGATTAAACTAACTATGATCTATGTAGCTGTCTCTCTAGCTAACTCTGTTGGTACTAACTGTGATCTATGTAGCTGTCTCTCTAGCTAACTCTGCTGGTACTAACTGTGATCTATGTAGCTGTCTCTCTAGCTAACTCTGTTGGTACTAACTGTGATCTATGTAGCTGTCTCTCTAGCTAACTCTGCTGGTACTAACTGTGATCTATGTAGCTGTCTCACTAGCTAACTCTGCTGGTACTAACTGTGATCTATGTAGCTGTCTCTCTAGCTAACTCTGTTGGTACTAACTGTGATCTATGTAGCTGTCTCTCTAGCTAACTCTGTTGGTACTAACTGTGATCTATGTAGCTGTCTCTCTAGCTAACTCTGATTAAACTAACTATGATCTATGTAGCTGTCTCTCTAGCTAACTCTGCTGGTACTAACTGTGATCTATGTAGCTGTCTCTCTAGCTAACTCTGTTGGTACTAACAGTGATCTATGTAGCTGTCTCTCTAGCTAACTCTGTTGGTACTAGCTGTGATATATGTAGCTGTCTCTCTAGCTAACTCTGCTGGTACTAATTGTGATCTATGTAGCTGTCTCTCTAGCTAACTCTGTTGTACTAACTGTGATCTATGTAGCTGTCTCTCTAGTTAACTCTGTTGGTACTAACTGTGATCTATGTAGCTGTCTCTCTAGCTAACTCTGCTGGTACTAACTGTGATCTATGTAGCTGTCTCTCTAGCTAACTCTGTTGGTACTAGCTATGATATATGTAGCTGTCCCTCTAGCTAACTCTGCTGGTACTAACTGTGATCTATGTTGCTGTCTCTCTAGCTAACTCTGTTGCTACTAGCTATGATATATGTAGCTGTCCCTCTAGCTAACTCTGTTGGTACTAGCTGTGATCTATGTAGCTAGCTCACTAGCTAACTCTGCTGGTACTAACTGTGATCTATGTAGTTGTCTCTCTAGCTAACTCTGTTGGTACTAGCTGTGATCTATGTAGCTGGCTCTCTAGCTAACTCTGTTGGTACTAGCTCTGATATATGTAGCTGTCTCTCTAGCTAACTCTGTTAGTACTAAATGTGATCTATGTAGTTGTCTCTCTAGCTAACTCTGTTGGTACTAAATGTGATCTATGTAGATGTCTCTCTAGCTAACACTGTTGGTACTAACTGTGATATATGTAGCTGTCTCTATAGTTAACTCTGTTAGTACTAAATGTGATCCATAAAGCTGTCTCTCTAGCTAACTCTGTTGGTACTAACTGTAATCTATGTAGCTGTCTCTCTAGCTAACTCTGTTGGTACTAACTGCGATCTTTGTAGTTGTCTCTCTAGCTAACTCTGTTGGTAATAACTGTGATCTATGTAGCTATCTCTCTAGCTAACTCTGTTGGTACTAACTGTGATCTATGCAGCTGTCTCTCTAGCTAACTCTGCTGGTACTAACTGTGATCTATGCAGCTGTCTCTCTAGCTAACTCTGTTGGTACTAACTGTAATCTATGCAGCTGTCTCTCTAGCTAACTCTTTTGGTACTAACTGTAATCTATGCAGCTGTCTCTTTAGCTAACTCCGATGGTGCTAACTGTAAGGATATCTCTGGATTCACTGCTCAACTTCTCTTAACTCTGAGACTATCAAGGCTAATTTTCAGCTGCTGTCCTCTTAACTGGTCTAATTATCTAGCGCTATCTTTCTAACGGTTCAGAAATTTTAGTTCCCTAAGAAATGTACCCTATCATTTTAACCGACCAAAAACCTGAATTCTGGCTACATTGTCCCCATATTGTGACCGAACTTCAGAAGAACACTGATCGTGTGCTCTAGCGTTCGTTTCTTGTGTAAAGGCGCTGTGTCGAGGATTACAGGTTCAATCCCGCTTCGGTATATCAATTGTTTTCTCTGTTGTTAATTATTTGTAATTTTTTGTTTCTGAGTTTTGTAAACATAGCTCTTTCCCTGAATTGATTCCCTGCCAACGAGGATACGGTCTTGACACAGCGACAATTTGAAATGTAGCGTGGAACAAGTAGGAACGACGTTCTGCAGGGATGAACTGGGTGGTTTTCAAAATTAACGAGCTGCATGAACCACTACAGTGGGTACACTTCGTCATCTTAAAGGTTACTTGGTACCTATGAGTTCACCGGTGATGTTGCAATATCAACTCTAAAAAAAGTGAGTGACCGTTTCATTATGGTGAATGGTGTCTTGGTACCTATGGGTTCACCGGTGATGTTGGAATATCAACTCTAACAAAAGTGAGTGACAGTTTTATTATGTTGAATGGTGTCTTCGTCTAGAACATCCTGAGTGATCCAGATGCCCCCTCCACCCTCACCAAAGTGTTAAGAAGCTAAAGTGCTGAAACACTTGCTCAACGGGAAGTCTTCTTCTGATGATCAGATTGCTTCCCACTGCGAAGCTTTATATAAGGAGAGTTTACTATTGCTATATATATATACACACACACGACATCGTTACACGTGTTATTATAGAGAGCGGTAGAGAGATTGAGAGAGATAGAACGTGAGAGAGAGAGAGAGGCTGTATAATGAATTTATTTGAATGGCATGAACACACACAATTTTTGAAAATATGTATAGTTTCCCTGTAGAAACATAATTCACGTTGAGACAACAAAACCGTTCGTTTTATGCAAACGTGAGCAAACGAGTAACCATAGAAACCCAAATGAAAGATACATAAACCAGAGCAGAGCAACCGGAAGTTTAATGCTTGGCTCGACTTATTAAACCGAAGTAAAAGAGAGAGGGAGTATCAGAAACGCCTGTCTCATCAACGTTGCCAGGATAATGTTCGCTAGAATTTGTTCCCTAGACTTTCTCTTCTGCCACAAACCAGGTTTCTATTTTAACACACTCGGTCGTGTCGGTAACACCTGCTGAATGCTTGAAGATTAGGCCAAATTGAATTAAATGTTAGACCGACAAGTTTTTTTCCTGCCCCAAATGAAAAGTGAATATTCACAGTATAACTTTTGTTGATATTGATAGACTAAGTAAAGAAGCCAAATGTAAATTATTCAATAAAAAGATGAATTTAACTGACAAGGTTTGAAGTCAACTCAACTTCACTGGCTCTGACGTCAACAGTAAGGATGAGGAGTAGATTGCTAAAAATGCTTTTCGGTCTTAATCGTAGAAAAACATTACGAGAGCTGGGATAATAGATTTGGAAATCGACAAACGTAGTATCCAAGACTGGTGGTAATGAATATAGTTTGTACGTTATATGTAATTATAGAGATTGTATGGAGTCTGGTAGCAGAGTCGTATTAATGATGGGAGTTTTGTTTAAAATCTAGAGGCAACGCTATCGTTGAGCAAAAATTAGTTCAACTCAAACATTAGCTCAACTCAAAGATTAGCTCAACTCAAAGATTAGCTCAACTCAAAGATTAGTTCAACTCAAAGATTAGCTCAACTCAAAGATTAATTCAACTCAAAGATTAGTCCAACTCAAAAATTAGTTCAACTCAAAGATTAGCTCAACTCAAAGATTAATTCAACTCAAAGATTAGTCAAAAACTCAAAAGTTAGTTCAACTCAAACATTAGCTCAACTCAAACATTAGCTCAACTCAAAGATTAGCTCAACTCAAAGATTAGTTCAACTCAAAGATTAGCTCAACTCAAAGATTAATTCAACTCAAAGATTAGTCCAACTCAAAAATTAGTTCAACTCAAAGATTAGCTCAACTCAAAGATTAATTCAACTCAAAGATTAGTCAAAAACTCAAAAGTTAGTTCAACTCAAAGATTAGCGCAACTCATAGATTAGCTCAACTCAAAGATTAGCTGCCTTAATCGAGAATGAAGATAGATGAGAAGCTGCTCTGTTTGGTTGAGCTGAAGCTACAAGGACAATATTGGTTTCAGTCTTTGACAAGGAAAGTGTACAACGGTTGACGTCATCACAAGAAAGGGGTCCAGCAGGCTGAACATGAACAAGGGCTGCAAACGGACAGCTGCTAGCAGCTGATTACTTTTCTCATGATCAATGAATCTGAGCTGATCAGGATTCTCTTCCCACACTAAGAATTGTGTGGCCCTGAAATAGAAATGAATAATGCATCCCTAGATATCAAAGAAGATTGACAAATATTACAACAAATGCCATGCTAAAGTTGGATGCGTTATGTAAAAAGGCTCAGATATCGTAGTTTGCTGTAGACTACAATTGTAAGACCGCTTGATGTCCTTTAAAGAGCGAACAATGAAGAAGGGCAGTCATCAGTTGGAGGAGAAAATGAGTGACTAGGAAAAGCATTAACCGGCCTGTTATTGTCTTGTGGTTGTATTTGCAGCGTATAACTGAATGTTTCTTTAAGATATACAAGTAGAGAATGAACAATATCAGAAGGGATACAGTCAAAGAGGTAATTGCGTATAAGTTAATTGTGACAGCTTTAAGGACATCTGTTTCGACCACAAAGTCTTCATCAGTTGGCAAAGACAAAAACGGGATCATAACGGACTGCATGAACATACACATAACAAGGATTATCATCATCATCATCAAGTACCGGGCCTGCCGGCGTAGATAATCATGTCTCTCCACAACTTTCGATCACGACAGTTATTTATCATTTTTGTTGCTGACCTTCTGACAAGCCATTCTCTTAAGCTGTCTTGTATCTTTTCTCTTTGCTTCCCTGTATCTCTTCGTCCCTCTGTTTTCCAAGTTGTTACAATATATTCCAGCTGTTCTCTTCTCATTACATGGCCAAAACATAATGATTGTTTCTTCCTAATATTGGAAATTAGCTCTCTTTTTTGCTTTGGCCTCTTTCAGAGCGTTTTCATTACTCTTCTTAGCTGTACATGGTATTCTCAACATTCTTCTGTAAAACCACATTTCTACAGACTCCAGTGATTTTCTTGTCTGTTGTCCTATTGTCCATGATTTACATCCATATGTTAAGACTAGCTCTACATAATATTTAAGAACTCTTTTTCTTGTTTCTGTTGTCAAAAATATATTGCAGACGATTATAGGATTATAGACGATATTATAATAATCTAAACTGTATCGATTGGAATCATCAACATCAACCGACGGTACACTAAACAACCAATAACCGTATATTAAAGTGTGATGCGATAACTGGTGAGGCAGCAAAAAACAAACGGAATTGGAGAGTCAGAATCGGTGAGGGTAGAGCTCAGCAACTGGGGGACGAGTTTGCATGTTTGTTTTTTAAATCAGCGAGCTACAAAATCAGTATCTGACATACTTGACACAAACTATGTATCTTATTATTAGTATTTGTTTCATTCGGTAATCATTGATTGGTCTTATTTCAATTGAAAAGAAAGCACAAACACAAACAAGAGGATTCTAGAGAGGAAATGATCATTCCAGAAAGGTCAGGCATGAAACAGTTTGGCATAAATGGAAACTGAGAAAGAGAGAGCAAGAGAGAGAGAGAGAGAGAGGGAGAATGACACTGGATCAGAATTAAAAAGAGCGAGCAAAATCAGTAGAAAACGTGTACACCTTATTTATATAATGTTCTTATTGCAGCGCTTCCCAAATTTGTGGGTTCAGTTAAAAAATTGGTTTCTGAGGATAGGGATTTTGGGCGGGAAGTTCTAGAAAAATGCACCATGAAGATTTCCTAAACGCTAATTAATGTGAATATTATCATCATCATTATGTGCCATACCGGTTGGCGTAGACGATCATGACCTTCTACAATCTTCTATCCACCGTGCATCGTATCAATTCTGTTGTTGACCGCATTCTATGCAAATAAAACCAAGCTATCTAGTATTTTCTTTCTTTGTCGTCCACGATCTCTCTTTCCCTGTATTTTGCCAGTTGTAACCAAGTATTCCAACTTTCCTCTTCTCATAATGTAACCGAAAAATGTTGATTGTTTCTTTCTTAGGAGATCCAATTTTGTGTTGGCCTCTTTTAAAATTTCCTCATTGTTATTTTCAGCTGTCCATGGAATTTTCAAAATTCTTCTGAGAAATCTCCGTTGCCTCTAATCGTCTTTTTATTTGTCTGACTACTGTCCACGATTCGCTTCCATATGTCAGATTTGGTTCTATAAAGCACCGATGAACTCTCGTTCTCACTTCTATTAACACAGACTTGTTGCACAAGACGTTTTTCGTTTTCTGAAATTCTATTTTGGCCTGAACTATTCTGTTTTTTTATTTCTGTGATGCATCATCCATCTGATGTTATTATTGTGCCCACGTATTTGACGCGTTGCACTTGTTTCAGATTTGTCCTGTTTATTTTTATGCTGCCTGATGGTGGTGATTGTTTCTTCGATAATGACCATTACTTCTGTTTTCTTACTATTCAGACTGAGACCTTTCTTATTGCTTTCTTTTACTATTATGTCTATCATTTCTTGTAGTTCATTTTCTGTCTCTGCTATTAAGACTGTCATCCGCATATCGCAAATTGTTTATAGTGCCCGCTGACTTCAACTCCTTTCATGCCTACTATAGATCTCATAATATTTTCGCTGTAAAGTGAAAACAAATCCGGCGACAGAACACAGCCTTGTCTGACTCCTTATTTTATATATTGAAATTGTCCTGTATGGTTGCTAATTCTTATGGCTGCTGTTTGTTGCTAGTAAATGTTATTTTTATGATTCTTAGATCCTTGCCATCAATGTTTAATTTCTCCAGCATATTGATTATTTCCACATGCTTTACTTTGTCAAATGCCTTTGTGTAGTATATAAAGCACGTTTACAGATCTTTTTCTTGTTAACCTTTATAGCTCTTTCTATCAATATTCTCAGAAAGTATATGTCATTATTGGTGCCCTTTCCTTCTACATATCCACGGGTGAATATTGATAGAACTTTTCTTTGTTCTACTAACGGTTGTTCACTTATCATTTTTCTTGTTTTATAAGTGAAAAGAACCAACACCACAGCGGGACACTAAAACATGACCGGCCAGTTCACAGCGTTCATTCTCTCAAATGTTTCATTGTGAGTTATTGATTATGGCTGCGTAATAATCCCACAGTACAGAAGCCTCTGTGGATGAGTGGTTAGTGTGCTCGCCTCCGTGGCTAAGTGGTTAGTGTGTTTGCCTCAGTGGCTGAGTGGTTAGTGTGCTCGCCTCCGTGGCTGAGTGGTTAGTGTGCTCGCCTCCGTGGCTGATTGGTTAGTGTGCTCGCCTCCGTGGCTGATTGGTTAGTGTGTTTGCCTCCTTGGCTGAGTGGTTAGTGTGCTCGCCTCCGTGGCTGAGTGGTTAGTGTGCTCGCCTCCGTGGCTGAGTGGTTAGTGTGCTCGCCTCAGTGGCTGAGTGGTTAGTGTGCTCGCCTCCGTGGCTGAGTGGTTAGTATGCCCTCCTCCGTAGCTGAGTGGTTAGTGTGCTCGCCTCCGTGGGTGAGAGGTTTGTGTGTTTGCTTTCTGATCAGAAGGATCCGGTTTCAATCTCCAGATGTGGGCAGATTTCTTTTCGGACCGACATTTCTCCGGGGTTTTCAATCTCCCAAGATGGTGGTGTCTTTTCGCCGGTTCGTCAGCATGGAAGTGTTATTTCATTGCTGTGTGTTTCTGAATGAAGAAAATGAAAAGATCACGGTGTATCCACGTGCCGAAGAGCTTTATGACTGAGGTTGGTCAGTCGATAACGTGGAAACGAGTTCTGGAAGGTGCGACCGAGTGAGTGCACGTGAGTCTAGACCATTCACAACCATCGACTTTCAGCGACAAATTCAACAATGACAACAAGAGGTATTCAGAAGAAGCCTAAACGAAAACACCGAAGACGGAAAGCAGAAAAAAGGCAAAAGTGTCGGAATGTGTAAGAAACGGTCAAAGTGCGAGAGATTAGGCCTAAAGTATATGCACGTTACATACTGGAACTGTGCTTCCATAAATCAACGATGGCCCATTCTTTATAAAGCTACTATGCGGAGCCAACATAAAGATTTTCAAGAAACACGTCTTGGTGAAAGGATAGTTAGTGTCCCTGGATTTCAACAATAGACGACACCTTGGACAGGTAATCTTTGTGCGTAACAACATGGTGGCAGCTGAGGTTGTTATGTCTGGGGTTAAGGCAAAAAAATGCAAATGACTGCATAAAAATACGAAGCTACAGTAAAGCTAAATGTGAGGGAGAATTGGACAAAAAAAAATAGAAAAAAATGGTATGGTAAAAGCTTTCCGTAATTGATAGACGACACACATTTGAACGACGTTTCGGCTCAATAGACCTTCAGCAGGAACAAACACAGATATGTAAAAAACACAGAAATGTAAGTAAATAAAATTAATCCTACATAGATAACTAGTAATGAAACATCGAAACGGGTTTAAGAAAAGAAAAATTTCCTCCCTGTGTCGTGGACCGTGGCCAGAATGAAAAAGAGAGCGTCACTGGTGTAGCTGTCATTACCCTGCTGGTAGGAGGGTCAAAACCGTGTAAAGTGCTCTAAAAATATGTGAGTGGGGGAAACGCTGTCTAGGTTACCTCGACTACAAAGACAATGACAAGGTCTATATTGTATCTAAGGGCCTACACATATAGGTATACATATACACACAAATGTGTGTATATATATATACATATATATATATATATATATATATATATATATATATATACATATATATATATATATAAACATACAAGCGCATACTTATATACAAGGCGTTTTTAAAGTTGCAGTCAGTGAAAATTTCTAATATTCAGTAAATGACGTAATCATCATCTACGTACCACAATTTTGTAAACCACATTTATGAACAAACCGCTGCTTCCTTTAAGGTCTTATTTACGTAAAGGACGGGCACTACGCTACTTTCACTGTCTCATTGCTTGAAGGAAATGGTGTTGACGATTGAAAACAGGGTATTTCTGGTTGAGCATGTCTTTCGTAATGGCGGTAAATATACGGATGAGGTCATTAGACAATTCGTGAGGAAATTTCCAGACTCACAAGTCCCTCACCGAAATTCTGTTACAAAATTGATCAAAAAGTTTCGTGAAACCGGTAGTGTGGTAGATGCATACCGATCTGGAAGACCTTCAATTTCACAAGACCAAATATGGAACTCCAAGACAGAATTACAATGAGTCCAAATGCATCTTTAAACCACTTGTCTCAACAGGTGCAAATATCTAAGAGTTCTGTTCACAAGGTTTTAAGAAGTGAACTACACTATCGTCCATACAAATTAACTGAAGTGTCTCAACTCCAAGAAAGAGATTATGAATCCCGTTTAAACTACTGCATGTGGTTTCAGAATTTTATTTATGAACATGGCGCTGCCATCCTTGACGTCACTTTTTTCACTGATGAGGCCTGGTTTCATTTATCCGGTTATGTGAACAGTCAGAACAATCGGCTGTGGAGCAGTGAAAACCCCCATGAATTTCATCAAGTGCCGCTTTACGATCAAAAAGTCGGAGTGTGGTGCGCTATAAGTCGTATGCGGATAATAGGACCTATATTTTTTAATGAAACAATAAATGCAGAACGTTACCGTACTTTAATTCTGGAACCGTTCATAGCACACCTTACAGAACGGGAAATTATGGAATCCTGGTTTCAGCAGGATGGGGCAACAGCACACACAGCCACAACAACACTCAATTATTTAGAAAGCATATTTACAAATCGCATTATTTCACGTGGAATCTGGCCTGCTCGTTCACCAGATCTAACACCCCCAGATTATTATCTGTGGGGGGCATTGAAGGGGAAAGTTTATGAAAATAAACCGCAGACAATTAATGACCTAAAGACTGAAATAGTAGACAAGATTAAACAAATATCACCAGACATTATTCTGAATGTTTTCGCAAATATGGAAAGACGAATCACGACATGTCTTGAGGCCCGTGGTGGACATTTTCAACATATGCTTTAGGCACAACTTTATTGTGTTAATACCAACATTACCCATTATAAGCTCGCCGATAGCAGTCAAGTATATTTGAATAATACCATTTATTTTACAATTTGTGTGACGCATTAGTTAACCGCATTTCTGGTGACGTTTTTCTTCCGAGAGTAGAAATTCACTGCACTGCAACTTTAAAACACCCTGTATATACATGCATATATCTTGTCTACTATTTCAGTCGTTAGGTCATTAATTGTCTGCGGATTATTTTCATAAACTTTCCCCTTCAATGCCCCCACAGATAATAATCTGGGGGTGTTAGATCTGGTGAACGAGCAGGCCAGATTCCACGTGAAATAATGCGATTTGCAAATATGCTTTCTAAATAATTGAGTGTTGTTGTGGCTGTGTGTGCTGTTGCCCCATCCTGCTGAAACCAGGATTCCATAATTTCCCGTTCTGTAAGGTGTGCTATGAACGGTTCCAGAATTAAAGTACGGTAACGTTCTGCATTTATTGTTTCATTAAAAAATATAGGTCCTATTATCCGCATACGACTTATAGCGCACCACACTCCGACTTTTGATCGTAAAGCGGTACTTGATGAAATTCATGGGGGTTTTCACTGCTCCACAGCCGATTGTTCTGACTGTTCACATAACCGGATAAATGAAACCAGGCCTCATCAGTGAAAAAAGTGACGTCAAGGATGGCAGCGCCATGTTCATAAATAAAATTCTGAAACCACATGCAGTAGTTTAAACGGGATTCATAATCTCTTTCTTGGAGTTGAGACACTTCAGTTAATTTGTATGGACGATAGTGTAGTTCACTTCTTAAAACCTTGTGAACAGAACTCTTAGATATTTGCACCTGTTGAGACAAGTGGTTTAAAGATGCATTTGGACTCATTGTAATTCTGTCTTGGAGTTCCATAATTTGGTCTTGTGAAATTGAAGGTCTTCCAGATCGGTATGCATCTACCACACTACCGGTTTCACGAAACTTTTTGATCAATTTTGTAACAGAATTTCGGTGAGGGACTTGTGAGTCTGGAAATTTCCTCACGAATTGTCTAATGACCTCATCCGTATATTTACCGCCATTACGAAAGACATGCTCAACCAGAAATACCCTGTTTTCAATCGTCAACACCATTTCCTTCAAGCAATGAGACAGTGAAAGTAGCGCAGTGCCCGTCCTTTACGTAAATAAAACCTTAAAGGAAGCAGCGGTTTGTTCATAAATGTGGTTTACAAAATTGTGGTACGTAGATGATGATTACGTCATTTACTGAATATTAGAAATATTCACTGCACTGCAACTTTAAAAACACCCTGTATATATATATATATATATATATATATATATATATATATATATATATATATATGTATATATATATACATATATATATATATGTATATATATATATATATATATATATATATATATATATATATATACCAATACTCATATATGTGAACACATACAATCATATGCACACCCATACAAGGACAATCAAATATGTGTAGAAATGTGCGCATAACGCCCACATAACCAGAAGAGTACACACCGAGTTCAGTGTGCATACAAAGGAGAAAGAATAGAACAGAAGAATAACAGGTACTCGGAAGGCGGAAATAATGAGACAGTGTGGTGCAATACAAAACACAACAAAGGTAAGTAGCACATATAAAAGAGGTATAGGAGTCCACCGAAGTATCATATCGCAGTAGGGTCTAGTGAAGAAGAACTATGAATAGCATGGCATAGTGGATAAACTAAAGTGCCCAAACATGGGCAGCAGAGAAGGCCATGCAATAGGGAAGGAGAAACTAAAGGTAAACTATGTGTACGAGTGAGATACATTCATGCCTCGTGGGGTCAACGAACCAAACTGGACTATATGGCGATTCTTCAAAGCAAACCGGCTGCGGTCGCCAGTGGCAAAGGACAATACCAGTGATACGGATGTCGTCTTTGCCCTTCTGGTCTGAGGAATTGAAATGGGAAGACACTGGAGTGCCAGTATTCTGTTGAACATCTCGAAGATGATCACAAAATCTTTCCGCTAATCGTCTCCTAGACTCGCCAATATAAGTCATGTGGCATCGTTGGCATATGATGGCATAAATGATGTTTCGGGACACACATGTGAAGCCATGCCTAATCTCGAACCGCCCATTAGGGAATAAGACAGAGTCAGTGCGGAGCACATAGGCGCAGGTGATACATTTACGATCACAAGGGGTCGTACCCAAGTGCTGATGGCCGGAACGGGGGAGATGGCTCCTAACCAGAATATCACCCAGATTCCTGTCGCGTTTGAAGGCGATCATAGGGGGATCACTAAAACGTAGACGAGTAGTGGGATTAGAGTGGAGAATGGAACGATAGTGATTGAGTATCTTCACAACAGCCAGGTTGTGAGGATGATAGGTGAAATTGAGTATAGTTCTCTCGGAGGGGAGGGGGCGGTTGGAAGGAGTGAGTGCCTCGGGACGAGAGATGAGGAGGACCCGCTTGAAGGCAGACTGGAGGATCGAATCTGGATAAAGCCGGTGGCTAAAGAAACCTAACATGAGGTGAGCCTGTTCGAAGAAATCTTGGCCATCCTGGCAGATGCGACGAAGACGCAATAACTTTGAGAACTGAATCGAATCACGACAAGAAGGTGAATGTGATGAAGTATGGAGAAGATAAAAGTAAAGGTAAAGTACGAGACTTGAACCGGCGTCTTAGCACGCGAGTTTACACCCATATGTGCTCGGCCGCCTATCCAGAAATGTTCGGATATTTCTGTATAGTGTCGCCTCAAGCATCGAGACTCAGATGCGAAGCGACATTCCTCACCTATCCAGGGTAATACCCTGGTACCCATTTCTGCCAACGACTGGGTCGACCGTGGGGGTATATTTTGTTTCCAACCACGAGTACAACCCACACTGCTCGAGTACAACCCACACTGCTCCCAGCGAGAATCGAACACGGGTTGTCCGAACGTCGGTAGTCCAGTCGGATGGTTTTCCCAACTCGGCTATCGAGGCCCCCAATGGAGAAGATAACAATGGGCGTCTGTGGGTTTATAGAAAACCGAGGTGTGGAGGCCAGAAGTACCCAAAGAAACAATAAGATTTAGGAAGGTAACAGAGGAAGTGGATATACACGATGTGATCTTGATAGCTTTGTGATAACTGCCAATGTAGTCGATACCCCTGGAGACGTCATCCTCAGGTAGATCGGTAGTCCAAAGCAGTCATCAATGTACCGGAGGTATATGATGGGAAGGAGCCCTTGATACGAATTGAGAATTTGGCGTTCAAGGTAACCCATAAATAGGTAATCATAGCTGAGCCCATCTTGGTGTTCATGGCTACTCCACTAACTTGATCATAAAAGTCACTATTTAACTCAAAGGTTTTGAGGTTGAGTACAAGCTCATAAGGCGGAGAAGAGTGGCAGTATCAACAGAGGGGTGTTACCTCTGGTCAAGAAAGAACCGTAGAGCCAGGAGGAGAAGTGAGGATAAAAGTGTTGAGAGAACAAACATCAAGGATGAAAAGTCGGTATGAGCGACCACAGGAGAGAGAGATGGAAGAGAAGATCCCCAAGGCATGGTTTATGTCTGGTTGTTATGTCTGCGTGGTGCAGTGAAGAATTTCAGGTGCATGCGGTTAGGGTGTAGACCCTAGTTATTTCCGTGGTTGTAAATGTGTATGCTTGATTTTCCAACCATGGATAATAAGATCAAGATCTGGAGAGTACGACCATACCTGAAGATAAGAGCAGATAAAGAGCATCCATTGCACCACGAGTTCAACACAGAGAAAGGTGTAGGGCTAAACAATTTAGGAAAATCATGGGTGGGCCGAGCGGAAGATATCAAACAGGTCTGTGAGTTTACCAATATCAACGCTGGCGAGGAATGAATACCGGTGCCTACGTCATTCAGGGGCATATTCTCGTGTATTGTCACACTCGTCAGGAAATGTTGGGAACAGAACTCAGTCATTTTCAATGCGGAAGTCAACGTTCTCATCTGGTATAACACAGATGAGGAAGATACAGTCATCTAGAGGACAGCGGTGCATATGTTATGACCACGAGAGAGTAGCAAGACGATGGAGGTGATGGCAGTAACCAGTGCATTCATCTGGTTAGAGTCACAAAACTACACCCACGCCTGCATAATGAGTGATTCGATGAGCATGATAAGAAAAGTTGAGGTGGGCTCTGTACGCATGCAATGGGTAGAGTCATTGCAGAAATCAAAAATAGGCAGCGTCACCTTTGTCTACGTCCCTGGACATACAGGAGTACAGGGAATGAAAGAAAGGACATGGTGTCTAGCTGCGTTGTCGTTGAAGACGGTCAACAAATGGACCAAGCGGACATCATAAATGCCCTCCGAGATGTGGGAACGGACATGGAATTCGACAACCATGAGTCCACGTCACTACATCGGATGAAAAAGATGAGAGTTAAGATGGGCACAGCCAGAAATGAGAAACTTAGTGGGCGTGTAAGAAGACTAATCAACCAACACCGATTTAGAGTCGTCAGTCGCTGGACACTGCGAGACTTGCTAGAAGGGGATCTGAGCACTTTTGGACATATTTGGAGTAAAATGATGATGACCCGCTAATAACTCAATTATGCACCTTCGGCACATATTTGGACCATATAGTAAATGGCCTTTTTCATTGTATTTTTTTGGGGGGCGGGGAGAAGGGGGGGGGGGGGGGGTAAGGAATCCTATATCTTTTACAGCTTATGAATCGCATTACACAATTGGTTAATTCTAAGTTAATATAGAATTATACATCTTGGGATCTCAGTGGTATCGCCTCTTGGTAAATAAGGATATCAAAAGCAAGAGGAGCTTTCACTGCACTGGGAAACATATGGAAATCCAAAGAAATTAGGTTAAATACAAAATAAAAATTTTCAACTCAAATGTTAAGGCGGTCCTATTATATGGCTGTCAAACATGGAGGACAACAAAATTGACAATCACGAAGATACAGACTTTCATTAATGGATGCTTACGCAGAATAAAAGGATGGAAATGGCAGGACAAAATCACTAACATAGAATTATGGAAATGTACCAGTCAAACACCAGTGGATAAAGAGATACAGCGAAGACGATGGCGCTGGATAGGACACACACTATGGAAGTCAACTGAGAGTATTACACAACAGGCCTTTTTTTGGGATCCCCAGGGGAAAAGGCAAAGAGGAAGACCAAGGAATTCTTGGAGAAGACATATAGAAGCAGAGATGAAGATGACGGGGAAGACATGGAATGATCTTAAAAGAATGGCAAAAAAACCGAACGACTTGGAAAGTGTTTGTTGAAGACCTATACTCCACAGGGAGCTGAAAGTGTTTGTTGAAGACCTATGCTCCACTGGGAGCTGAAAGTGTTTGTTGAAGACCTATACTTCACTGGGAGCTAAAAGTGTTTGTTGAAGACCTATACTCCACAGGGAGCTGAAAGTGTTTGTTGAAGACCTATACTCCACAGGGAGCTGAAAGTGTTTGTTGAAGACCTATGATCCACAGGGAGCTGAAAGTGTTTGTTGAAGACCTATACTCCACAGGGAGCTGAAAGTGTTTGTTGAAGACCTATACTCCACAGGGAGCTGAAAGTGTTTGTTGAAGACCTATGCTCCACAGGGAGCTAAAAGTGTTTGTTGAAGACCTATACTCCACAGGGAGCTGAAAGTGTTTGTTGAAGACCTATACTCCACAGGGAGCTGAAAGTGTTTGTTGAAGACCTATACTCCACAGGGAGCTGAAAGTGTTTGTTGAAGACCTATACTCCACAGGGAGCTGAAAGTGTTTGTTGAAGACCTATGCTCCACAGGGAGCTGAAAGTGTTTGTTGAAGACCTATACTCCACAGGGAGCTGAAAGTGTTTGTTGAAGACCTATACTCCACAGGGAGCTGAAAGTGTTTGTTGAAGACCTATACTCCACAGGGAGCTGAAAGTGTTTGTTGAAGACCTATGCTCCACAGGGAGCTGAAAGTGTTTGTTGAAGACCTATGCTCCACAGGGAGCTGAAAGTGTTTGTTGAAGACCTATACTCCACAGGGAGCTGAAAGTGTTTGTTGAAGACCTATACTCCACAGGGAGCTGAAAGTGTTTGTTGAAGACCTATACTCCACAGGGAGCTGAAAGTGTTTGTTGAAGACCTATACTCCACAGGGAGCTGAAAGTGTTTGTTGAAGACCTATGCTCCACAGGGAGCTGAAAGTGTTTGTTGAAGACCTATACTCCACAGGGAGCTGAAAGTGTTTGTTGAAGACCTATACTCCACAGGGAGCTGAAAGTGTTTGTTGAAGACCTATACTCCACAGGGAGCTGAAAGTGTTTGTTGAAGACCTATACTCCACAGGGAGCTGAAAGTGTTTGTTGAAGACCTATGCTCCACAGGGAGCTGAAAGTGTTTGTTGAAGACCTATACTCCACAGGGAGCTGAAAGTGTTTGTTGAAGACCTATACTCCACAGGGAGCTAAAAGTGTTTGTTGAAGACCTATACTCCACTGGGAGCTAAAAGTGTTTGTTGAAGACCTATACTCCACTGGGAGCTGAAAGTGTTTGTTGAAGACCTATACTCCACTGGGAGCTAAAAGTGTTTGTTGAAGACCTATGCTCCACAGGGAGCTGAAAGTGTTTGTTGAAGACCTATACTCCACAGGGAGCTGAAAGTGTTTGTTGAAGACCTATACTCCACAGGGAGCTAAAAGTGTTTGTTGAAGACCTATACTCCACTGGGAGCTAAAAGTGTTTGTTGAAGACCTATACTCCACTGGGAGCTGAAAGTGTTTGTTGAAGACCTATACTCCACAGGGAGCTGAAAGTGTTTGTTGAAGACCTATACTCCACTGGGAGCTAAAAAGGTAGAGGAAGAAGACCTCTTGGCTTTCTCTGAATCTTCATTTGGAGTGACGGGGATAAAATGAAGCTCTCGGATCAGTGCTATTTAGTGTGCCCCATGTATGGTTCATGAAGATCTCGGATCAGTGCTATTTAGTGTGCCCCATGTATGGTTCATGAAGCTCTCGGATCAGTGCTATTTAGTGTGCCCCATGTATGGTTCATGAAGCTCTCGGACCAGTGCTATTTAGTGTGCCCCATGTATGGTTCATGAAGCTCTCGGATCAGTGCTATTTAGTGTGCCCCATGTATGGTTCATGAAGCTCTCGGATCAGTGCTATTTAGTGTGCCCCATGTATGGTTCATGAAGCTCTCGGATCAGTGCTATTTAGTGTGCCCCATGTATGGTTCATGAAGCTCTCGGATCAGTGCTATTTAGTGTGCCCCATGTATGGTTCATGAAGCTCTCGGATCAGTGCTATTTAGTGTGCCCCATGTATGGTTCATGAAGCTCTCCTCGGATCAGTGCTATTTAGTGTGCCCCATGTATGGTTCATGAAGCTCTCGGATCAGTGCTATTTAGTGTGCCCCATGTATGGTTCATGAAGCTCTCCTCGGATCAGTGCTATATTGTGTGTCTCTTGTATGGTTCATGAAGCTCTCCTCGGATCAGTGCTATATTGTGTGTCTCTTGTATGGTTCATGAAGCTCTCCCAGGATCAGTGCTATATTGTGTGTCTCTTGTATGGTTCATGAAGCTCTCGGATCAGTGCTATATTGTGTGTCTCTTGTATGGTTCATGAAGCTCTCGGATCAGTGCTATATTGTGTGTCTCTTGTATGGTTCATGAAGCTCTCGGACCAGTGCTATATTGTGTGTCTCTTGTATGGTTCATGAAGCTCTCGGACCAGTGCTATATTGTGTGTCTCTTGTATGGTTTATGAAGCTCTCGGACCAGTGCTATATTGTGTGTCTCTTGTATGGTTCATGAAGCTCTCGGATCAGTGCTATATTGTGTGTCTCTTGTATGGTTCATGAAGCTCTCGGATCAGTGCTATATTGTGTGTCTCATGTATGGTTCTCATTGTGATGTCTCATATTTCGATAAATCATTGTCTTCTAGGTCTGCCGTTCCCCTTTCTCCATTTAATGGAAGTGTTAATTCTCTATGGTGAATGCTCTGATGTGGTCGTCTGACATGTCCGAGCTATCATTGACTTGTTTTCTTCCATTTTTGGCTCAACTCTAGGTAACCTATTTATAATGTGTTCAATACCCCACTAGAATGCCTTTACATGAACAAAGTAGTGCTATCAAACACAGCGCCCGCGGGTAACATGGCGTCCTTGATTTACATTTCTGACGCCCGCGACATATCTTTGTTAAAACTACACACCAGAATTTTCTCAACTTGCTGCAAACATGTCGTGTCAAACATGTCGTGTCAAACATGTCGTGTCAAACAAACATCACACAAAGTAAGTAAAGACTACTTTTTTTTTCAAGAGTTGAATTGACATCTATTAATTTTGATTAATACAAAACAACAAAGGGAGCTCATAAAAGACATCAGAAAGAAACAATCAACATTTTTGGTGCACTTCATGAGAACAGAAAAGTTGGAATACTTGGTTACAACTGGGAAAATACAGGGAAGAGAGATCGTGTACAACAAAGAAAGAAAATACTAGATAGTTTGGTGTCATGGCATGGAAATCAGTCAACAACATAGTTGATACGATGCACTGTGGATAGAAGATTGAGCACATGATCGTCAAACGGTATGGCACATGATTATGATGAATTTTAATTACCGTTATATTACCAGTATAATGACACTGTGACCTTCCAGGCATGTCGTAAGAGGCGACTAAGGAGGTTGATCAATGGCTTGACAAGCTGTCATTGTAAAATGTATTGTTATGGAAACAGCGTCATATATTTTAGAAGCAGTGATCTCTGCAATATGTGCCACTTTGGCATGCAAGGTTTCTGTTTTTGAGATTGTGGTTCTGCCCTATGTGCCGTCTTCGGCTCGAAAGGACAATAGATAGATAGATATTACCAGTGTTACTTTTATTATTATTATTATTATCATCATCACAATAGTAACTTGGCGCGCGCGTCTCCACGGCCATTAGTAAGATGTGTCTCGATAGTACAAGTTTGGACAGCGCTGTTGTAAATGATCATCAGAAAATGGGGTGGCAACCTGACATATATTGGGAACCTCTGATTTATAGTGACCCCATTTTCGTGACTTGGACATAAAACGGAGGCAATGTTTAGTCTTGTTTTTGCCTAGCGCTGCTACCTGGTGCTGTCGGATAAGGTTTGTGATGTCGGAATAACCTTCAGGCGTTGTAACAGCTTGAGCAACGAGCCGACTCGCTAGGGAGCCACTCCCTCCTGTTACCAAATATCACACAGATCGTCGTCACGAGTTGCATGCTTGTTAGAAGAATAGATTTCATTGTGTCTGTTCACGAAGATACAACTCTGTTTCAGAGGCGTGCAGATAAGGTGGGTAGAGGATGGGACGAAGGACCGCTCTGGGGGACATTTACTTTAATTAACATTTCTCTGCCTCTTTTGCCTTTCAGCGCCGAGAGAGAATGGACTGTTCGTGTCAGTACGGGTCGATCCTGTTTCGGACCATCTATTTTTCTTTGTTTTGTTTTTCTGTTTTTCTGGTTCTATCGTTGCGCCCCCCCCCCCCCCCCCCCCGTCATACACCAGCAATGGTACTATGTGACGTAAAGATAGTTTTGATTATTTGTGATCTTTTTCATAGAGTTGCAAATATACCTCTTCCCCTGAAGTTATTCGCTCTCTTGTATACCTCACACTGTTGCACCTTAATATAAAGAAAGGAGTTACTCCTGGGGTGTAACATAGACTATTATAGAGTAAGGTGACAGCTTTACACAAGAGGTCAATATAAAATATTTGACGTTTGGGCCTGCTTGTGGTCTTCATCTGAAGACAAGGACAACACAGACGGACATCGAAATGAAGATATACTCTACTAAAATATACTGTATGTATATATACATATACATATATATATATATTTA
The DNA here is from genome assembly GCA_032433765.1 of Megaustenia siamemsis. Classification (NCBI taxonomy): domain Eukaryota; kingdom Metazoa; phylum Mollusca; class Gastropoda; order Stylommatophora; family Ariophantidae; genus Megaustenia; species Megaustenia siamemsis. Next base: position 179,603,779 of record JAVIAB010000092.1, read on the forward strand.
TATATTTATTTTTTTCCCGCAAAAATAGTGGGACAAAAGAAACCATATTTAGCATGAGGACATTGATTGAAAAAAATACATAGAAGTAAACAAACCAATATATGCCTGCTTCATAGACTACAACAAAGCTTTCGATAGAACACACCATAATCAACTTATAGACTGCCTAAATCTGGACGATACAGACATACGACTGATATGTAATTTGTATTGGGAGCAAACAGCAATAACAAACATATAACAAAGAGAAAAGAGAACTCTACACCCATTGATATAAAAAGAGGAGTAAGACCAGTGGCCTATTCTCTATGCTACCGCAGCTACCGCCGGTAGCCTGAACATATATATTAACGAAATACAAAAGGAAATAATAATTTATTACATTTTTTTTCATAATTATATTACAAGTTTTCTAATATCCTATTACCCATTTCGTAGGCCAATATGATTTATTTGCTTTGATTTGCATTTATTAAAGCAATGTTTTCCTATGGCCACTATAACGTTTGTGAATGAGACTGAAACTACTATTTAAAAAAATAGTACATGAAACCGCTAATCAGCAGCGGTACTTTTCTCTCCTTTTCGACTTTGAATTAATGACCTTGACATTTAAATATTTCCGTCAAAATAATAAGGCTAAGCTACCTCTACACTAATGCGGTTTCATGGGTTATTTTTAGCTCTAGCCAATCAGAATCGTCAAAAAGTAAAAGTGAAACTGTGTCTGATTACCGAAACTTCCTTAGCTATTTATAACTACGTTATGCGCATCAGCATCTGTAGAAAGAACTTTTTCTGCTCTCAAGAGAATCAAATGTTATTGTCGCTCAACTCAGACACAAGAACGCTTATCTGGTTTAACAATAATGTCCATTGAGAAATCATTCCTCCAGAAACTTAGAAACCAACCCAACAGTACTTTCAATGACAAAATCATCAAGACATTTTCGTCCCAAACAAGACGGAGAGAGTTTACATATAAATAAGTAAGTAATTTAAAATGCAGTGATGTCATTAGCAAATATTACATCATGTTAGACTACTGAATATAATGTATGTCTTTATTTATTATGTCAGCAGTAGCCCAGACCCCAAAAACCAGTATACGCCACTCAGTAAGAAAAGGATGCATCCTATCACCAAGCTTATTCAATCTATACACTGAGCAAATCTTTAAAAACATCACAGAGATACCAGGCTTAAACATTAATGGAAAAATAATCAATAACCTAAGATTATGATGATACTGTACTACTAGCAGAAAATCTTAAAGACCTACAACAATTACTTAGTGTAACAAACATGGCAAGCAAAAAATATAGACTAGATATGAATATCAAAAAGACTAAAACTATGATCATAAACAAAGAAAATTCTCAAGACCTACAAATAAATATCAAAGTTGAAGAAATACATATGGAGACCACTCAGAGCTACAACTATCTAGGAAATATTATAACCAGTGATGGAAAATGTACAACTGAAATAATTAAAAGAATAGGTATGGCAAAAGGTAATTTTAAAGCCATGAAAAATATACTAACATCAAAACAAATAACACCAGGACTAAAACTAAAAATAGCAAAATGTTACATCTTCTCAATATTCCTGTACGGTGCAGAAACATGGACATTAGACAAGAAAACAGAACAGAAAATTGAAGCCTTTGAAATGTGGATTTATAGAAGAATAGGTAGATTTTGATAGAAAGAAAAGAAAAAAAACAATGAAGTTTTAAAACAGCTAAAAATGAAAAGAGAACTACTAAACACAATTCAAACAAGACAAATGAAATTTTTGGGATGTTGTAACAGACACGACAGCCTAATAAAAGTAATATTGGAATGGAAAATACAGAGTAAAAGAAGCAGAGGCAGACCAAGACTAACATGGACGAGTAACATCAAAAGATGGACAAGTCAACCTATGAAAATCTGCACCATCAAAGCAAGAGACATAGTGGAATGGCGCTCCATGGTAGCCAACCTTCGATGCGGAGACGGCACTCAATGATGATGATGATATATACACACACACACACCCCACTTGCTGCTACCACAGCTCTGCAATTATGTTCCCTTAATATAATCCATCACTGGGGTAGCTACAAATCTTCTCTTGATGTGGCTTATTTCTGTGCCATCTTGTCACATTCACTATTCTATTAAAGAATTTCACTTTCATCTTCCGGTTCTTCCTTGACGGTTAATTTCCGTGCTTGGTCTTGGCTCTGAGAGTATTAAGTTCTTGAGTTATTTGCGGGTCATCATCATTAAGTTCTTGAGTTATTTGCGGGTCATCATCATTGCACTCCGAACATGTCCATAGGTGCTCAAATCCCCTCCTTAGCAAGTCCCGCAGGGTCCAGCGACTGACGACTCCAGTTCTATGTTGGTTGATAAGTCTTCTTACACGCCCATTAAGTTTCTCATTTCTGGCTGTGCCCATCTTAACTCCCATCTATTTCATCCGAAGGAGTATCTGGGAGGATACTTCGTTTTAAAGGATTTTCTTTGTTACCGATGCATGATTGCTGTTAATGCTCGATTCGTCAAATCGCTCACTTTCCTATGTTACACCTGTTGCCTATTATTATTTGGATTGCCCATTAGATGATATCTACTCTGAGTATTTTAAAATTGTCGCTTAATTTGATTTCTTTGTTCTCGGCAAGAGATTTTTGCTTCATTATCCTCTCTGGCGGTAAACATAACCTTTCCTTTCCTCAAAATAATATCTACTTTTGGTCTTCCTCTTTGTCTTCCTGGTTTTTTTTATTTTATTTAGGTGACAACTATTTTAGTTTGTTTGATTGTTTGTATAAATTAACTGCTTGCTCATGTCTATATGAGTTCTTGCAGATTATGTTTATTGCTGCCTGTGTCTCCGGCTTATGTTTGCCATGGAGGCTGATTGTCTGTGTCTATGACTGTAATAACATGACAGAAGTGGATGACAGAAATAAGAAAGGGATTATCAAATGAGATAATGATATTATCTTGAGATAAAGAAGTACGACTCTGCAATAATTTTTTATTCTTAATACCTTTTGAACAGAAAAGCTTCCAACTAGCATTGAAACGTATGCTTTTTAGTATGCTTTTTATTTCATGACAACCTCCCCCCCCCCCCCCCCCCCGCGCCCTCTTCACCTCCTTCCAAAAAAAAAAACTACTAGCAAGGAAAAATACGTATTACGAACATTTTAAACATCAAGTCATTTGGGATTCCTAAGACTGAAACAGCAATACATTAATCCAAATAAACAAATAAAATAAACAAATATGTTGTAAACATCTGGGGAAGTAAAGCGGCACGGGCGTAATACTGACCACATTAACCCAAAAATCATGTGCCGAAGGTCTGTAAAATTTATGGTCACTAACACCATATTCCCTATACGCCATTTGGCGTGAAGGGAGTAATTTATTTTTACATTTATGTTGTAAACAAAGTGTTGCCTAGTGTGTATAGGTATCATTGTGCTAATTTTACAAAAGTCTTAATTTACGATGATCGTAATCAGTGAAGAGTTCCTCTCTAGTAGAAGTCACCACTTTTATCTTGATGACTCAGCTACGGGATGGCAAGAATGGATGCATGTAGCTGTTAAATACGTTCATGATTTAAGAGGATAAACATTCAGAATAGTTCAGACTGTAATTCCCTTCGATGACTCGAACCTTTCTCCTGACAAGTAATCCTGTCGTCGGATATGCAGCAGCAACCGTTGTGCTCTGTCTTAAAAGTGCTCCTTGTTGCAGTTTCCTCATATTCCAAGTCCGGCTTGTTGCCGGAGCTACTGAGTTTAGTGCTCTGTGCACCCCGTGAGCTGTGTTTTTCATCAAAATCGTGGCTAGATATTCCGATTGGTTACGATGAATAGGGAGCCGCGATAGCTCAGTGGTTAGTGAACTGGACTACAAAGAACAAGTGGTAGGGTTCGACCCAATCGACGGCTTCCGGTTCACCCAGCCTTTAATGGGTACCGGATTTTTTTCTGGGAAAGTAAAGCGGCACGGGCGAAATACCGATCACATTACCCCAAAAATCATGTGCCGTAGGTTTGTAAAATTTATGGTCACTAACACCATATTACCTATACGCAACTTGGTGTGACGGGGGTACTTTACTTTACTTACGATGAATGATGACATCGTATGACGAAGAACAGTTCGGTTTCGTTCACTTTCGGTGCAGCAACGCCTTATGTCTTTTGGCATGTGCTGTTGCTGCTATGATGGGGACTGCAGCTGCCTTTCTTTGTTTGGATCCTTCAATGAGATGAAATGTGAATTCGGATGATTCCACTGGCACGGGCGGTTAAGTAATTATGGATTTTAATTCGTTTGCAGTAATACCGGGGCCTTCGGCTAACTACAACTACGATCCTATCATTGGTCGGAATGGCAAGAAATAGCTCTCAATTCTACTTTCATTCACCATTAGTTAGTGTTTGTATTGATTGTCCTCTTCTTGCCTTCCCAATCAGATCTACAGTTATGTTATCTGATGAAGTTCATATTCATTTTCATAGTGCAAAGGCCGACAATTTTGCTCCAAATCTGCATGTGCGGGCCAAGTTCTGTGACTTGAAATCCAGTTCCACGTGGAAATTCATCCGCATGGCTCACTCACTCATTGATAGTATAAGTGTCTACAGTTGTAATACTTGACAAACGATGTAGGCTACTAGGAAAAGCACTGGCCACCTCACATACACATTATGTTCCTTCGACAAATCATGACAGGTGACACTCTTTACCTTAGAAATAATAAGCAAAAACGCTTCACACCAACAGTGGATAAGGTTTTTTTTTAATGAAAAGTCAAACACACAAAAACAAGCTAACACAAGTACATAATAAAAAAGAACCTGCAAAACAGTTGATAGAGAAATCACGAAAAACAGCCAATTTACACACAAAAAGGAAATAATTGAATGTCACAGGTTAAAGTTAAAAGTTCTAACCAATGGACTGTTTGCTTGCGTTCACCCAATGACTAAAGGAATACAATTCGTCATCAGCCTAAAAAATGGTGTTAAAAGCTTTTATGTGTGCGTGTATATGTTGTATTGTGTTGTGGTTTACAGTAGAACTTTGCTATTTGCGCATTTTTAGGCCAGTATATCCGACTTCAGAAAGGCATTTTTGAGTACAGGATTACTTTCCCTATTCGATGCCTACTCACTTGGCCATACTAGACAGCTTAGCCTGTTCCTAGTGGCACCGCAAAGAGGTGGAGTAAGTCTGGATGGTCTTTGTTCACCGATCCTGACGCAATTCATCAGCTATGAGTCGCTGCAGCTTCCACATCTGTTGCTGTCAGGCGCCTTGCCTCTTAACCAATGAAATAAAAGCTGCAATGTTAAGATTATATATCTTAAATTAAAAACTGGAGAATTAAGGGAATAACAATCTGGGAACAGTTTGCAGAGAACTCGATCTCATGGATAGATTTATTTTAGAGCTTGGCATTCGAGAATTGCAATTTGTTTCTTCTTCTTTTTTATTGCATGTCTATCGTAGTTTATATGAGCAAGGTTTTAAAAAAAAAGGTTAAACTTTGTTTCGTTATTTTATTTTCATTAGATCTGGTATTAGTTTTAAACTATCTTAACTCTAAATCTATATAACAAAAAAAAAAAAATAACTCTGGAAGCTTACATATTTTTAACAGTTACGAGAGTATACTGGTTTAGTCCAGTAACATTTCACATGTTACCAGAAAGCTCTCCCGGGTATAATACATCTATATGAAGATTTCCATGTCCGTTAAAGCAGAATAAAAACCGTTCTTTAAAAATCAGTTTTTAGGCTGCCTTTTTTCTGTTCATTGAGGCAGCCATATTGGCATTTCTTAGGCTAAGGATTTCCGTGCAAGCTACGTTGTTTTTATTTACAATTTGGTCTTAACTTTAGTACGGGGAGCCGCTTGACCACATTTTGTGTTCACAATAAAACACATTCTTGAACATTGTGTGTTTCTGTAATCTTTGACCCTCCATATGTTTTTGTTACGGGTGTTTTTTATCAGTTGATCTATGTTTATATCTATATTTTCTTCTGTTCTTTTCTTGCATCGCTCTCTCTATTTATGTTGTACAATATTTTTCAATATGTGTTTCTTATCATGAGAAGACCAAATGAATGATATTATTGTCATAATGCACTTCTTAAGTTCTCCATGTGCACTTATTTTGTTTCAGGCTTCTTCATTAATCATAATCATCGTCATGTGCCATACCGGTTGGCGATCATGACCTTCCATAATCTTCTATCCACCGTGAATCGCAATAATTATGTTGTCGACTGTTTTCTATACCATGGCACCAGGCTATCTAGTATTTTTTCTCTTTGTTGTCCGCGATCTCTCTTTCCCTGTATTTTGTCAGTTTTACCAAGTAATCCTACTTTCCTCTTCTCATTATGTGCTCGAAAAATGTTGATTGTTTCTTTATGATGAGTTTTATGAACTCCCTTTTTGGATTGGCCTCTTCGAGAATTTCCTCATTGTTCATTTTAGCTGTCCAGGGAACTTTCAACATTCTTCTGAGAAATCCCATCTCTGTGGCCTCTAATCGTCTTTTAATTTGTTTGTTTACTGTCCATGATTCGCTTCCATAGGTCATAATTGGCTCTATATAGCACCGATGAACTCTCTTTCTCACTTTTGTAGATCCCATAGCTACCGATTACAATCATACTATTCTTCCAAAGAACCCACATCAAACAGCTGCGATGATTTTCTCGCTCATTAAATATTTGTCCTTGTCTGACTGACTTCTGCATGAGAAGAACCATTGAAATACTTGTACCCGTTTTCAATTTTCTCGTTGCCGTGTTTGTCTTCTTGAATGCCGCTGCATCTGTGATGTGTTCTCACTCATTGATTGACCTTACTGGCAATCTCAACAGAGCTCTTGCTACTTGGCACAACAACACTATTGTGGAAGACTGATCAAAGTCCCATACATTCAAAACTCAATCATCTTTATTATGTAACTATACAGTGGAGATCGAGGACTACCGGTCAATCTGGCGGATAAGCTACAGAAACCGTTGAGGCTCTGTTTGAAAAGTGTACTTTGTTGCAGTTTCCTCATTTTCTAAGTCTGGCTTGCTGCAGGATCTTACTGTGTTAAGTGAATTGTGCTCTCCGTGAGCTGTGCGTTTCATCCCGTTTGATCGTGTTTCGATATTACGATGAATGATGATATCGTGTGACGAAGAACAGTTCAGCTGCGTTCACTTTCAGTGCCACTTGGCCATATATTTTTTGGCTCATGCTGTAGCTGCTATGATGGGGACTGCAGCTGCCTTTCTTTGTTTGGATCCTTCAAGGAGATGAGATATTAATTCGGATGATTCCACTGACAAGGGCGGTTGAGCAATTATAGATTTTAATTCGTTTGCAGTGATATCAGGGCCTTCGACTAACTATAACTAACTACTACAAATACAGTGAAGATCTAATGGCAATGCATCGTATCATGACATAACATCTCGCACTATATAAATCTGTTAATAACTGTTCAGTTTTCAGTAGATTTGGTCGCTAAAGTATGTCGGCGAATACTATATAGTAATAAGTTTATTGTTATCGATCAGTTTATGGTAACCGCCTCATTGATCTTTATAGTTTATAGGTTCCGCTAATCTCTGAGTAGAACTGATTATGTGTTTCACAACAACTAGCTGCGATCTATGTAGCTGTCTCATTAGCTAACTCTGATTAAACTAACTATGATCTATGTAGCTGTCTCTCTAGCTAACTCTGTTGGTACTAACTGTGATCTATGTAGCTGTCTCTCTAGCTAACTCTGCTGGTACTAACTGTGATCTATGTAGCTGTCTCTCTAGCTAACTCTGTTGGTACTAACTGTGATCTATGTAGCTGTCTCTCTAGCTAACTCTGCTGGTACTAACTGTGATCTATGTAGCTGTCTCACTAGCTAACTCTGCTGGTACTAACTGTGATCTATGTAGCTGTCTCTCTAGCTAACTCTGTTGGTACTAACTGTGATCTATGTAGCTGTCTCTCTAGCTAACTCTGTTGGTACTAACTGTGATCTATGTAGCTGTCTCTCTAGCTAACTCTGATTAAACTAACTATGATCTATGTAGCTGTCTCTCTAGCTAACTCTGCTGGTACTAACTGTGATCTATGTAGCTGTCTCTCTAGCTAACTCTGTTGGTACTAACAGTGATCTATGTAGCTGTCTCTCTAGCTAACTCTGTTGGTACTAGCTGTGATATATGTAGCTGTCTCTCTAGCTAACTCTGCTGGTACTAATTGTGATCTATGTAGCTGTCTCTCTAGCTAACTCTGTTGGTACTAACTGTGATCTATGTAGCTGTCTCTCTAGTTAACTCTGTTGGTACTAACTGTGATCTATGTAGCTGTCTCTCTAGCTAACTCTGCTGGTACTAACTGTGATCTATGTAGCTGTCTCTCTAGCTAACTCTGTTGGTACTAGCTATGATATATGTAGCTGTCCCTCTAGCTAACTCTGCTGGTACTAACTGTGATCTATGTTGCTGTCTCTCTAGCTAACTCTGTTGCTACTAGCTATGATATATGTAGCTGTCCCTCTAGCTAACTCTGTTGGTACTAGCTGTGATCTATGTAGCTAGCTCACTAGCTAACTCTGCTGGTACTAACTGTGATCTATGTAGTTGTCTCTCTAGCTAACTCTGTTGGTACTAGCTGTGATCTATGTAGCTGGCTCTCTAGCTAACTCTGTTGGTACTAGCTCTGATATATGTAGCTGTCTCTCTAGCTAACTCTGTTAGTACTAAATGTGATCTATGTAGTTGTCTCTCTAGCTAACTCTGTTGGTACTAAATGTGATCTATGTAGATGTCTCTCTAGCTAACACTGTTGGTACTAACTGTGATATATGTAGCTGTCTCTATAGTTAACTCTGTTAGTACTAAATGTGATCCATAAAGCTGTCTCTCTAGCTAACTCTGTTGGTACTAACTGTAATCTATGTAGCTGTCTCTCTAGCTAACTCTGTTGGTACTAACTGCGATCTTTGTAGTTGTCTCTCTAGCTAACTCTGTTGGTAATAACTGTGATCTATGTAGCTATCTCTCTAGCTAACTCTGTTGGTACTAACTGTGATCTATGCAGCTGTCTCTCTAGCTAACTCTGCTGGTACTAACTGTGATCTATGCAGCTGTCTCTCTAGCTAACTCTGTTGGTACTAACTGTAATCTATGCAGCTGTCTCTCTAGCTAACTCTTTTGGTACTAACTGTAATCTATGCAGCTGTCTCTTTAGCTAACTCCGATGGTGCTAACTGTAAGGATATCTCTGGATTCACTGCTCAACTTCTCTTAACTCTGAGACTATCAAGGCTAATTTTCAGCTGCTGTCCTCTTAACTGGTCTAATTATCTAGCGCTATCTTTCTAACGGTTCAGAAATTTTAGTTCCCTAAGAAATGTACCCTATCATTTTAACCGACCAAAAACCTGAATTCTGGCTACATTGTCCCCATATTGTGACCGAACTTCAGAAGAACACTGATCGTGTGCTCTAGCGTTCGTTTCTTGTGTAAAGGCGCTGTGTCGAGGATTACAGGTTCAATCCCGCTTCGGTATATCAATTGTTTTCTCTGTTGTTAATTATTTGTAATTTTTTGTTTCTGAGTTTTGTAAACATAGCTCTTTCCCTGAATTGATTCCCTGCCAACGAGGATACGGTCTTGACACAGCGACAATTTGAAATGTAGCGTGGAACAAGTAGGAACGACGTTCTGCAGGGATGAACTGGGTGGTGTTCAAAATTAACGAGCTGCATGAACCACTACAGTGGGTACACTTCGTCATCTTAAAGGTTACTTGGTACCTATGAGTTCACCGGTGATGTTGCAATATCAACTCTAAAAAAAGTGAGTGACCGTTTCATTATGGTGAATGGTGTCTTGGTACCTATGGGTTCACCGGTGATGTTGGAATATCAACTCTAACAAAAGTGAGTGACAGTTTTATTATGTTGAATGGTGTCTTCGTCTAGAACATCCTGAGTGATCCAGATGCCCCCTCCACCCTCACCAAAGTGTTAAGAAGCTAAAGTGCTGAAACACTTGCTCAACGGGAAGTCTTCTTCTGATGATCAGATTGCTTCCCACTGCGAAGCTTTATATAAGGAGAGTTTACTATTGCTATATATATATACACACACACGACATCGTTACACGTGTTATTATAGAGAGCGGTAGAGAGATTGAGAGAGATAGAACGTGAGAGAGAGAGAGAGGCTGTATAATGAATTTATTTGAATGGCATGAACACACACAATTTTTGAAAATATGTATAGTTTCCCTGTAGAAACATAATTCACGTTGAGACAACAAAACCGTTCGTTTTATGCAAACGTGAGCAAACGAGTAACCATAGAAACCCAAATGAAAGATACATAAACCAGAGCAGAGCAACCGGAAGTTTAATGCTTGGCTCGACTTATTAAACCGAAGTAAAAGAGAGAGGGAGTATCAGAAACGCCTGTCTCATCAACGTTGCCAGGATAATGTTCGCTAGAATTTGTTCCCTAGACTTTCTCTTCTGCCACAAACCAGGTTTCTATTTTAACACACTCGGTCGTGTCGGTAACACCTGCTGAATGCTTGAAGATTAGGCCAAATTGAATTAAATGTTAGACCGACAAGTTTTTTTCCTGCCCAAATGAAAAGTGAATATTCACAGTATAACTTTTGTTGATATTGATAGACTAAGTAAAGAAGCCAAATGTAAATTATTCAATAAAAAGATGAATTTACATTTTTTTTTTTAAAGATTATGATGGAAAGGTAAAGTAATAATTTTAAGACAGGAATTGGACACAGTTAAAAGCAATGTAGTGTGACTGAAAGATGAACATTATGTAAGACTATTAAACTTATTAAAATGTTGTATTGTAAGTAAAAAGTTACGCTGCAGGGCTAAAGTTTTTTTTTAAAATGACGTTACAAAATGTAATAATTAAACAAAGGTACGTTCTTCTACCTTTTTAGCTCCCTGTGGAGCATAGGTCTTCAACAATCACTTTCCAAGTCGTTCTGTTTTTTTCTGGCATTCTTTTAAGATCATTCCATGTCTTCCCCATCATCTTCATCTCTGCTTCTATATGTCTTCTTCAATAATTCTTTGGTCTTCCACTGTATCTTTCCCCCTGTGGATTCCATAAAAGGGTCTGTTGTGTAATACTCTCAGTTGGCTTCCACAGTGTGTGTCCTATCCAGCTTCATCGTCTTCGCTGTATCTCTTTATCCACTGGTATTTGACCGGTACATTTCCATAATTCTATGTTAGTGATTTTGTCCTGCCATTTCCATACTTTTATCCTGCGTAAGCATCCATTAATGAAAGTCGGTATCTTCATGATTATCAATTTTGTTCTTCTCCATATTTGTTTCACAGCCATATAATATGATCGACTAAAGGTACGTTACATAAAATTAAAATACTCGGCCAGGACGTCGAAACAGCACCTGCCATCTTTATCGATAACTATAAACTTGATGACGTGCAGCAGTATAGCTACCTGGGTCCATCATCAACAATAAACTATCTTTAGATACAGAAATTGACACCCGTATTGCTGCTACCAACTTCGCCCGTCATTTTAGGCAAAAGACAGCAAACTGACAATTAAAACAAAGTTTACAGCTCCTGCGTCATCAGTCTCCTTTTATATGTAGCTAATCATGGACAACTTATGCAAAGCAAAAAAAGAAGGCTAAATGCATTCTATATGCGTGCCAGCGCCGTATTCTTTTTATCACCTTGAAGGATATAGTGACGAACGTGGAGGTCCTCACTTCACAGGCTCCCAGAACATCTACACGCTGCTCATGAAACTTAGGTTACTCTCGCTTGGCGACTTACTCCAAATTAAAAATAATCAATCCCAAAAGATATACTTTATGTACAACTACGGAGGCTAAAATAATCAACTATGATTGACGGAGGTTACTATAGTCAAGTATGACTGACGGAGGGTACTATAGTCAAGAATGACTGATGGAGGCTACTACGTTGCGTACTGCTATTAAAAATAAAAGCAACGTTATATTCATTCATGCAGAGCCGTCTCCATGAAATAGGTTGGCTACCATGAGTACCATCTTGCACTGTCTCCTACATTCATAATGTAGTAATGCATTTTCATAAATTTTGATCTTTCATCGATTGTCTATTTGTTTGTGCTTTTAATCCATTATAGTCATGAGCTACCTCTGCCTCATCTACACTGAACTTACCACTCCAAGCAGACTTTTAGTAGAGCATTGTGAATCTTTACATGTCCCATACGTTTCATTTGTCTTATTCGAAATTGCATTAAGAAGTTAAATAGTACAATAGTAAAAATATGGTTGACGTCATGGGACGCACCAAAATGGCAGCTTATTTATATTCGAGCCATGGACTAAGCAATGTTTACTTTGAACACCACGATATCTGTTATTGCAGCGAGTTGGCAGATTTTTGAAAACGTATTCAAGGGTTTGAACATAAATGTTTGTTCACAGTTCGTTAACCTTCGCTGTAGATACAGTCTTTAATTTGATGGCTTCGTATGTGACCTTGGCAGCTAAGGACCTAACTTGTGCAAACGGATGGCATTGGCAAGGATAATTTTGAATCTTTGAAGTGGGCTCATTTTGTGTTTAACTCAAAAGCATATGTGCTTTTTAACCAAAGACCTTTTTTTGGGGGGACTCAAGGAAGATATCCCCGATGGAAGAATAAATTGTATTATTAGTCCCATAAATGATTCGCTTCCAGAGGTTTATGATGTAAACAAAGCAGTTTTGTCATTACAAGTGATTAATGTCCACACCTATAATTGGTCAGGATTGTGTAGCAGCAGCAGCTTTATAGCGAACACAGAAAACATCATAGGATTGTGCTGTTCTGAAACAGCTATGCCATGCTACCCTAGAATTGCCTTTAATTGGATTACTGTGACCACAAACCACTCTCCATGTATGTGCCACATATTTACACCCCAGAAAGAAATACTGAATATAACAACATCAGATGCCGTCTGTGATATTAATGACCACAAACCACGAGCCTCCTGTATGATTGATACAACTGTTGCACCAAGCACTTCATCAGCAGAGCCAGATCTATGGAATGTTAATCTGACGTTGTTCTTGAATGATGTCCAAGTTAATGAGACATTAGAATCGTGTGGCAGCAGCTATAAGAAGGGAGCAGAGAACATCAAGTTCTGCTGCTATAAAGGAGACTTGCCTTGCTATCACAGAATTGCCTTAAATGGGATCACTGTAGTTGAAAACTTCTCCTGTTGTGTAAACTACACATTCACATCCAAGAGTGAATCAGTGAAGGTCACAAAATCATATTCTCTCTGTGGTTTTACTAACAACAGGTCAGGTGGCTTCTGTTGGATTGGAAATGATAACTTACCACCACTGTGTGTCTATGTGTTTGGAATTTGAGTCATCAGCGATGGCCTAACATCATCGAGTGCTACGACGATCATCATTTTCGGGAGGACGCGAACTTCCATGGTATATGGTGGATAGGCGGCGGGAACCATTGAAGGCTATGTCTGAAAAGTGTTCCTTCTTGCAGTTTCCTCATATTCCAAGTCCGGCTTGTTGCAGGAGCTACTGAGTTGAGTGCTCTGTGCACACCGTGAGCTGTGTGTCTCATCCGTTTTGATCCTGTTTCGATATCCCGCTTGTTTACGATAAATGATGATATCGTATGACAGGGAACAGTTGGCTGTGTTCACTTTCTGCGCGGTTTCGCCTTATGTCTTTTGGCGTGTGCTGAGACTGCTACGATGGGGACTACAGTTACCTTTCTTTGTTTGGGAGATGTGTTAGTAATTCGGATGATTCCACTGGCACGGGCAGTTGAGCAATTATGGATTTTAATTCGTTTGCAGTGATACCGATGCCTTCCATAACCAATAACCAATAGTAAAAAAGGTTATGTTATAAAAAACCAACAAGTAATGTCCAATGACATTTTAGTGTTGTAGGAAGTTTTTAAAAAAGGTTTACTACTAGGACACAGCGTTGGGGTTGGTATATCCATTGCTCTTCCTAATGTCATTGCTTCTCCAAAATCATGGAAGCCAGGTACCGATTTCCCTTATTAAGTAAAAAAAAAAAAAAAGGTAAAGAGCCTCCGTCACGCCAAGTGGCGTATAGGGAATATGGTGTTAGTGACCATAAATTTAATAGACCTTCAGCACACGATTTTTGGCGCAATGTGGTCGATATTACGCCCGTGCCGCTTTACTTTCACAGAAAAAATTCCGGTACCCATTTAAGGTTGGGTGAACCCGGAAGCCGTCGGTTGGGATCGAACCCTACCTCTTGTCCTTTGCAGTCCAGTTCACTAACCACTGAGCTATCGCGGCTCCCACATCCCCATGTAGTCCTTAGTTATACAAGAACACTGCATTTTTACAAATTGGAGTTTGAATCCTTATGCGAGGTGTTTTTTTAAGCGTAAACAAACAATGTTAGACTGAAAGTCGTTTAAAGATCATTATTAGATTCTGGTCGCAAAAAGTCACGTTGTTAGACTGAAAGTCGCAAAGAGCAAACACTCTAGACTGAAATGGAAGTGGTAAAGTTTAACAACTTTGCAAGACCTCACGGTTGACTATTCTCTTTGCAACTTCTGGGTCAATGCCTTTAGATTTTCTTTCCATCAGGGTTCTCGTTTTCGCCACGTTTTACCTCTGACGAAGTCCCTAGAGGCTAGAAACTGAAATTGTGCGTGTTAATCCGTTTGTCCCTGGCAGCCGTGTGGACAGGTTGTCCCTCGCCGCACAGCAGAAGGGAGTCCGTCTTCGGAGGTACTCATATTTTTTCCGTATATGAGTAATTGACGTTTCAAGCCGGGCCTCGCTACTGATACCAGGGGTGGTTGCCGCCGCAGAAAGAATTCATAAATAAAAATCCCAACTGGTGCAGCCTGGACTTGTACCCACACCTCTCTATCTCGAGACCAACCAGTCCCCTTATCCGGGTTCTAGAACGAGAGGAATGATTGGTACATTGTGCCTCTTCTTTTCTTGTTCTTCTTCTTTCCTTTTACTTTTGCCTTTCAAACTCTTTTTTTTTTTTTTATCTCTCCTGTTGTTGCAAATCATCGCATATTCCACTAAATCATCGTTTTCGTGGTCGCCCCTGGGATTTGGTGATCTCGCAGGCTTCAGTGAAGATAGACTGTGTCATATTTTGGCCTGAAAAGGTAAAGTACAAGACTTGAATCGGCGTCTTAGGACGAGAGTTATCACCCAGATGTGCTCGGCCTCCTATCCAGAATTGTTCAGAGACTTCGAAAACTAAGAATAGCCAAATGTTATATCTCCTCAACATTCCTGTATGGTACATAAATATGTATGAAACAAGAAAACAGAACAGAAAATTAAAGCCGCTGAAATGTGGATTTATAGAATAGGAAGAATTGAATGGCAAGAAAAGAAAACAGACGATGAAGTCTTAAAACAACTAAAAATGAAAATAAAACTACTAAACACAGTTCAAACAACACAAATGGGATTTTGGGGGCATATTAAAAAATACAGCTGCCTACTAAAAGTAAACTTAGAAGGGAAAATACATGGTAAAAAAGGAAGAGGCAGACCAAGACTAATATGGACGAGTAACATCAAAAGGTGAACAAATCAGCCTATGACAACCTAAACTACTTAAACTAACATTAGATATGACATTCTATATATCTATTGTCCTTTCGAGCCGAAGACGACACATAGGGCAGAACCACAATCTCAAAAACAGAAACCTTGCGTGCCAAAGTGGCACATATTGCAGAGATCACTGCTTCTAAAATATATGGTCTGTTTCCATAACAATGAGATATGACATTACGATTATACAAATCATATATATATATACACTTGTGCACAGGCGAGAGCACGCGCGCGCGCACACACACACACACACACACCACAAGCACAGAGCTTTCTTCCAGAATAAAATGAATGCCGGAACTCTAATGATTCCATCCCGTCTTCATCATCATGTGCCATATCGGTTGGCATAGACACTCATGCCCTTCCACAATCTTCTATCCACAGTGCATCGTATCAATCCTGTTGTGGACTGTTTTCCATGGCATGACACAGGGCTATCTAGTATTTTCTCTCTTTCTCTTCAGCAATCTCTGCTTCCTTGTATTTTGCCGATTGTAACCAAGTATTCCAACTTTCCTCTTCTCACAATGTGCCCGTAAAATGATGATTGATTTCTTCCCATAACGCGAGAAAATGTTGATATAACAGTTCTATGGGACTGGCGTGTGCCTACATTTGTCGAGTGGGTATTTATCAAGTTATATTATATTGCTATATTTATCAAATTATATTATATTGCTATATTTATCAACTTATATTATGTTGCTATATTTATCAACTTATATTATATTGCTATATTTATCAACTTATATTATATTGCTATATTTATCAAATGGAAATTAAGAACAAATAGTACATGGGTTACGATATTAGGTGATTTAACAAAAAATAAAACTTTAAAGCACATTTTTTAAAAATACTAGCTAATACCTGTTACAATAATTTACAAACTATGCTCGTCTCATTGGTCAGGTCATTTGCTCTAGTTTGATTACAACACTTCCATTCGATTGACAGATGCCTGCATTTCAGGAGGCAGGAACTGACTTATGATAATGGTTGCGAGACATGTAGAAGATAACTAAACATTTAATGACAAAGGTTGAGAGATATGTAGAAGATAACTAAACATTTAATGACAATGGTTGAGAGACATGTGTAAGAGAACCAAATATTTTATGATAATGGTTGAGAGACATGTAGAAGAGAACCAAACATTATGTGATAATGGTTGAGAGACATGTAGAAGAGAACCAAATATTTTATGATAATGGTTGAGAGACATATAGAAGAGAACCAAATATTTTATGATAAAGGTTGAGAGACATGTAGAAGAGAACCAAACATTATGTGATAATGGTTGAGAGACATGTAGAAGAGAACCAAATATTTTATGATAATGGTTGAGAGACATGTAGAAGGGAACCAAACATTATGTGATAATGGTTGAGAGACATGTAGAAGAGAACCAAACATTTTATGATAATGGTTGAGAGACAAGTAGAAGAGAACCAAACATTTTATGATATTAGTTGAGAGACATGTAAAAGAGAACCAAACATATAATGATAATGGTTGAGAGACAAGTAGAAGAGAACCAAATATTTTATGATAATGATTGAGAGACATGTAGAAGAGAACCAAACATCTTATGATAATGGTTGAGAGACATGCAGAAGAGAACCAAATGTTTTATGATATTGGTTGAGAGACATGTAGAAGAGAACAAACATATAATGATAATGGTTGAGCGACATGAATAAGAGAAACAAACATTTTATGATAATGGTTGGTTGAGAGACATGTAGAAGAGAACCAAACATTTTATGATCATGGTTGAGAGAAACAACTTATGATTATGGTTGAGCGACATGTAGAAGAGAACCAAACATTTTATGATAATGGTTGGTTGAGAGACATGTAGAAGAGAACCAAACATTTTATGATCATGGTTGAGAGAAACAACTTATGATTATGGTTGAGCGACATGTAGAAGAGAACCAAACATTTTATGATAATGGTTGAGAGACATGTAGAAGAGAATTAAACATCTTATGATAATAGTTGAGAGACATGTAGAAGAGAATTAAACATCTTATGATAATGGTTGAGGAACATGTTGAAGAGAAACAAACATTTTATGATAATGATTGAGAGACATGTAGAAGAGAACCAAACATTTTACGATAATCGTTTAGAGACAAGGAGAAGAGAGCCAAACATTTTGTGATAATGGTTGAGAGACATGTAGAAGAGAACAAAATATTTTACGATAATCGTTGAGAGACAAGGAGAAGAGAGCCAAACATTTTGTGATAATGGTTGAGAGACATGTTGAAGAGAACCAAACATTTTATGATAATGGTTGAGAAACATGTTGAAGAGAAACAAACATTTTATGATAATGGTTGAGAAACATGTTGAAGAGAACCAAACATTTTATGATAATAGTTGAGAAACTTGTTGAAGAGAAACAAACATTTTATGATTATGATTGAGAGACATGTAGAAGAGAACCAAATATTTTATGATAATGGTTGAGAGATATGTAGAAGAGAACCAAACATCTTATGATAATGGTTGAGAGATATGTAGAAGAGAACCAAACATTTTATGATAATCGTTGAGAGACAATTAGAAGAGAACCAAATATTTTATGATATTAGTTGAGAGATATGTAGTAGAGAACCAAACATCTTATGATAATGGTTGAGAGATATGTAGAAGAGAACCAAACATTTTACGATAATCGTTAAGAGACAAGGAGAAGAGAGCCAAACATATAATGATAATGGTTGAGCGACATGAAGAAGAGAAACAAACATTTTATGATAATGCTTGAGAGACAAGCAGAAGAGAACCAAACATTTTATGATAATGGTTGAGAGACATGTAGAAGAGAACCAAATATTTTATGATAATAGTTGAAAGACATGTAGAAGAGAAACACACATCTTATGATAATGGCTGAGAGATATGTAGAAGAGAACCAAACATTTTATGATAACGGTTGAGAGACATGTAGAAGAGAACCAAACATTTTATGATATTAGTTGAGAGACATGTAGAAGAGAACCAAACATCTTATGATAATGGTTGAGCGACATGAAGAAGAGAAACAAACATTTTATGATAATGGTTGAGAGACAAGTAGAAGAGAACCAAATATTTTATGATAATGATTGAGAGACATGTAGAAGAGTACCAAACATCTTATGATAATGGTTGAGAGACATGTAGAAGAGAACCAAATATTTTATGATATTGGTTGAGAGACATGTAGAAGAGAACCAAACATATAATGATAATGGTTGAGCGACATGAAGAAGAGAAACAAACATTTTATGATAATGGTTCGTTGAGAGACATGTAGAAGAGAACCAAACATTTTATGATAATGGTTGAGAGACATGTAGAAGAGAACCAAACATCTTATGATAATGGTTGAGCGACATGTAGAACAGAACCAAACATTTTATGATAATCGTTGAGAGACAAGGAGAAAAGAGCCACACTTTTTGTGATAATGGTTGAGAGACATGTTGAAGAGAACCAAACATTTTATGATAATGGTTGAGAAACATGTAGAAGAGAACCAAATATTTTATGATAATGGTTGAGAAACATGTTGAAGAGAAACAAACATTTTATGATAATGATTGAGAGACATGTAGAATAGAACCAAACATTTTATGATAATGGTTGAGAGACATGTTGAAGAGAACCAAATATTTTGTGATAATGGTTGAGAAACATGTAGAAGAGAATTATACATTTTACGATGATGGTTGAGAGACATGTAGAAGAGAATTAAACATTTTATGATAATGGTTGAGAGATATGTAGAAGAGAACCAAACATCTTATGATAATGGTTGAGAGATATGTAGAAGAGAACCAAACATTTTATGATAATGGTTGAGAGACATGTAGAAGAGAACCAAACATCTTATTATAATCGTTGAGAGACAAGGAGAAGAGAGCCAAACATTTTGTGATAATGGTTGAGAGACATGTTGAAGAGAACCAAACATTTTATGATAATGGTTGAGAAACATGTTGAAGAGAAACAAACATTTTATGATAATGGTTGAGAAACATGTTGAAGAGAACCAAACATTTTATGATAATAGTTGAGAAACATGTTGAAGAGAAACAAACATTTTATGATTATGATTGAGAGACATGTAGAAGAGAACCAAATATTTTATGATAATGGTTGAGAGATATGTAGAAGAGAACCAAACTTCTTATGATAATGGTTGAGAGATATGTAGAAGAGAACCAAACATTTTATGATAATCGTTGAGAGACAATTAGAAGAGAACCAAATATTTTATGATAATGGTTGAGAGATATGTAGAAGAGAACCAAACATCTTATGATAATGGTTGAGAGATATGTAGAAGAGAACCAAACATTTTACGATAATCGTTAAGAGACAAGGAGAAGAGAGCCAAACATATAATGATAATGGTTTAGCGACATGAAGAAGAGAAACAAACATTTTATGATAATGCTTGAGAGACAAGTAGAAGAGAACCAAACATTTTATGATAATGGTTGAGAGACCTGTAGAAGAGAACCAAATATTTTATGATAATAGTTGAAAGACATGTAGAAGAGAACCACACATCTTATGATAATGGCTGAGAGATATGTAGAAGAGAACCAAACATTTTATGATAACGGTTGAGAGACATGTAGAAGAGAACCAAACATTTTATGATATTAGTTGAGAGACATGTAGAAGAGAACCAAACATATAATGATAATGGTTGAGCGACATGAAGAAGAGAAACAAACATTTTATGATAATGGTTGAGAGACAAGTAGAAGAGAACCAAATATTTTATTATAATGATTGAGAGACATGTAGAAGAGAACCAAGCATCTTATGATAATGGTTGAGAGACATGTAGAAGAGAACCAAATATTTTATGATATTGGTTGAGAGACATGTAGAAGAGAACCAAACATATAATGATAATGGTTGAGCGACATGAAGAAGAGAAACAAACATTTTATGATAATGGTTCGTTGAGAGACATGTAGAAGAGAACCAAACATTTTATGATAATGGTTGAGAGACATGTAGAAGAGAACCAAACATCTTATGATAATGGTTGAGCGACATGTAGAAGAGAACCAAACATTTTATGATAATCGTTGAGAGACAAGGAGAAAAGAGCCACACTTTTTGTGATAATGGTTGAGAGACATGTTGAAGAGAACCAAACATTTTATGATAATGGTTGAGAAACATGTAGAAGAGAACCAAATATTTTATGATAATGGTTGAGAAACATGTTGAAGAGAAACAAACATTTTATGATAATGATAGAGAGACATGTAGAAGAGAACCAAACATTTTATGATAATGGTTGAGAGACATGTTGAAGAGAACCAAATATTTTGTGATAATGGTTGAGAAACATGTAGAAGAGAATTAAACATTTTACGATGATGGTTGAGAGACATGTAGAAGAGAATTAAACATTTTATGATAATGGTTGAGAGATATGTAGAAGAGAACCAAACATCTTATGATAATGGTTGAGAGATATGTAGAAGAGAACCAAACATTTTATGATAATGGTTGAGAGACATGTAGAAGAGAACCAAACATCTTATGATAATGGTTGAGCGACATGTAGAAGAGAACCAAATATTTCATGATAATGGTTGAGAGACATGTAGAAGAGAACCAAACATTTTATGATAATGGTTGAGAAACATGTTGAAGAGAAATAAACATTTTATGATAATGGTTGAGAAACATGTTGAAGAGAACCAAACATTTTATGATAATAGTTGAGAAACATGTTGAAGAGAAACAAACATTTATGATTATGATTGAGAGACATGTAGAAGAGAACCAAATATTTTATGATAATGGTTGAGAGATATGTAGAAGAGAACCAAACTTCTTATGATAATGGTTGAGAGATATGTAGAAGAGAACCAAACATTTTATGATAATCGTTGAGAGACAATTAGAAGAGAACCAAACATTTTATGACATTAGTTGAGAGATATGTAGAAGAGAACCAAACATCTTATGATAATGGTTGAGAGATATGTAGAAGAGAACCAAACATTTTACGATAATCGTTAAGAGACAAGGAGAAGAGAGCCAAACATATAATGATAATGGTTGAGCGACATGAAGAAGAGAAACAAACATTTTATGATAATGCTTGAGAGACAAGTAGAAGAGAACCAAACATTTTATGATAATGGTTGAGAGACATGTAGAAGAGAACCAAATATTTTATGATAATAGTTGAAAGACATGTAGAAGAGAACCACACATCTTATGATAATGGCTGAGAGATATGTAGAAGAGAACCAAACATTTTATGATAACGGTTGAGAGACATGTAGAAGAGAACCAAACATTTTATGATATTAGTTGAGAGACATGTAGAAGAGAACCAAACATATAATGATAATGGTTGAGCGACATGAAGAAGAGAAACAAACATTTTATGATAATGGTTGAGAGACAAGTAGAAGAGAACCAAATATTTTATGATAATGATTGAGAGACATGTAGAAGAGAACCAAGCATCTTATGATAATGATTGAGAGACATGTAGAAGAGAACCAAATATTTTATGATATTGGTTGAGAGACATGTAGAAGAGAACCAAACATATAATGATAATGGTTGAGCGACATGAAGAAGAGAAACAAACATTTTATGATAATGGTTCGTTGAGAGACATGTAGAAGAGAACCAAACATTTTATGATAATGGTTGAGAGACATGTAGAAGAGAACCAAACATCTTATGATAATGGTTGAGCGACATGTAGAAGAGAACCAAACATTTTATGATAATCGTTGAGAGACAAGGAGAAAAGAGCCACACTTTTTGTGATAATGGTTGAGAGACATGTTGAAGAGAACCAAACATTTTATGATAATGGTTGAGAAACATGTAGAAGAGAACCAAATATTTTATGATAATGGTTGAGAAACATGTTGAAGAGAAACAAACATTTTATGATAATGATTGAGAGACATGTAGAAGAGAACCAAACATTTTATGATAATGGTTGAGAGACATGTTGAAGAGAACCAAATATTTTGTGATAATGGTTGAGAAACATGTAGAAGAGAATTAAACATTTTACGATGATGGTTGAGAGACATGTAGAAGAGAATTAAACATTTTATGATAATGGTTGAGAGATATGTAGAAGAGAACCAAACATCTTATGATAATGGTTGAGAGATATGTAGAAGAGAACCAAACATTTTATGATAATGGTTGAGAGACATGTAGAAGAGAACCAAACATCTTATGATAATGGTTGAGCGACATGTAGAAGAGAACCAAATATTTCATGATAATGGTTGAGAGACATGTAGAAGAGAACCAAACATCTTATGATAATGGTTGATAGACAAGTAGTAGAGAACCAAACATTTTATTATAATGGTTGAGAGACATGTAGAAGAGAACCAAACATTTTATTATAATGGTTCACAGAGATGTAGAAGAGAACCAAACATTTTATGATATTGGTTGAGGGACATGTAGAAGAGAACCAAACATATAATGATAATGGTTGAGCGACATGAAGAAGAGAACCAAACATTTTATGATAATGGTTGAGGGACATGTAGAAGAGAACCAAATATTTTATGATAATGGTTGAGGGACATGTAGAAGAGAACCAAATATTTTATGATAATGGTTGAGGGACATGTAGAAGAGAACCACACATCTTATGATAATCAGTGTATTCAATGTCTTTATTTTTGAAGAAGTTTTCATTTTTGTGAGAAAAAAAGACTCATTTCAGACTCACCTGAGAAAAGCCACGCTCACATTTTACAGTACACGGAGGGACACAGTCGACAATGTTCATTAGCAGAAGTATTTCAACAGATATTTTATTTTCCGTCAGGAATTCACTAAACATCCATTATGCCAATCTTTCTGGGATTCTCTTATATGCACCCACAACGTCATCCTAACTGAAAGTAATATTCTCCTCAACATTGTCAATCCTGCACTCTAAATATTGCACTTTCCTCTACTCTTGCTCGTGTGTATCTCTCATTCATTCTTCTAATAGTAAACGGTTTTCAATTCTTCGTTTTAATCTATTTAAAACATTGAAGGTCCCAGTGAGCTGTTCACATTTGTATTGCCTACATTCTTCTTCTCACTTCTTTAGAGTTCAAATCCTTACTGTTCATGTACTTCACTATAAAAATGGCTCACTAACAATTTTTTCGTCTTCAAATAGCCGTATTTTTTTTTTTTTTTTTTATTTATTTATTTATATATTTTTTTGTGTGGAACACATGTACGTGATACGCTCAGAATACGAGCATGGATATCGTTGATGCTGAGGAACTGAGGCGACACAGTTCTTTTCTGGTTTCAAAAAGTCGAGATCAAAAGGATGATATAACTTTATTTTTAGTATGGACATATTGGTAAGGAGAAAGAAGGTGGACAGTAGGTGCTTTTAAAAAAAACACGGCCAGGATAAAGACATTGCCAAACACACAGCATCTCTTATCTATCTTCATTACAAAGTTGACCTCAGTAAAATTTACAATTATAATGGCTGAATATCATAAAATACGAATTTTAAGGAACACACGTTTTCAATCTTATTTCAAACATGTATCTCTGAACCTTTCAAATCATTAACGTTTACTGCGATTCGTTCCAGACCAATCTGGCCAAAAGTCACTGTATCCATATATATATACATATACAATATGACAATTTGTTTTCTAGCCGTTGTAATGATCGTATGTTTGGGTAACAGCAGCAGCTGAGATGACATTGTTTCTGGCATTTTGTTTTCATCTCACCGTAATGTCTTCCTGGGAGCCGCGATAGCTCAGTGGTTAGTGAGCTGGACTACAAAGGGGTTCGATCCTGATCGACGGCTTCCGGGTTCACCCAGCCTTGAATTGGTACCGGATTTTTTTCTGGGAAAGTCAAGCGGCACGGACGTAATGCCGATCACATTACCACAAAAAACATGCGCCGAAGTTCTATAAGAATTATGGTCATTAGCACCTTATTCCCTTTCCGCCACTTGTCGTGACGGGGCGCTTTACTTTTATAATGTTCTCCCCTCTTCTCAGATTGCTATTTCGCTAATATTTGAGTCAGAACAGACTTTTTACACCACCAATAAACGTCCAGTAATACTATGTTCTTTCTCTCTCTCACTCTCTCTATATATATTTTTTCACCGCCTCTCTCTCTCTTCTCTAAAGGGATATCATCATCATCATCATCATCATCATCATCATCAAGTACCGGGCCTGCTGGCATAGGTGATCATGTCCCTCCACAACTTTCGATCTCGGCAGCTATTTATCATTTCTGTTGTTGACTTTCTGCCAAGCCATTCTTTTAAGCTGTCTGTTATTTTTTCTCTTTGTTTCCCTCTATCTCTTCGTCCCTCAATTTTTCCAGTTGTTACAATATATTCCAGTAGTTCTCTTCTCATTACATGGCCCAAATATGATGATTGTTTCTTCATAATATTGGAAATTAGCTCTCTTTTTGCTTTGACCTCGCTCAGAACATCTTTATTACTCTTCTTAGCTGTCCATGGTACTCTCAACATTCTTCTGTAAAACCACATTTCTACAGACTCCAGTGATTTTCTTATCTGTTGTCCTATTGTCCATGATTCGCATCCATATATTAATACTGGCTCTACGTAACATTTAAGAGCTCTTTTTCTTGTTTCTATTGACAAAAATGGATTGCATAGTATTCATTTACTTATTTAAAATTCATTTACCTGTTTTAATATTGTTCCACTTGTCTTTATTTTGCACCGAGGTGATGTCTTTTTCTTTGTTGTTACCATTACCTCTGTCTTTTTTCTATTAAGGCTGAGTCCTTTATTTTTGCTTTCTTTCACTATAATGTCCAACAATTCTTGTAACTCATTTTCACTCTTAGCGATTAAGACTGTATCATCAGCATGTCTTAGATTATTTATATTATGACCTCCAATTGTTATTCCAGGCATGCCCCTTATGGATCTTAAAATAATCTCACTATAAATATTAAACAAATCTAGTGACAGCACACAGCCTTGTCTAATACCCTGTTTTATTTGTTGAAATATTCCCAATTGGTTTCCAGTTCTTATGGCCGCTGTTTGTTGCCAGTACATATTCTTATTTATTCTTAGATCTTTGCTGTCTACGTTTATGCTTTCTAAAATTTTGAATATTTCTTGGTGCTTTACTTTGTCAAATGCCTTGGTGTAATCTATGAAACATAGGTATAGAAAAGGGATATAATCAAGCAAATTCACAATCTAAAATTCTGTTCTTAGCTTATCTCCGTGTAGATATTTATGATCCCCACTGTATAATAGTAGTATCGTAATAAAGTATAAAATTCCATGAAATGTAAAGAATAAATACATAACGATTTATATTTCTGTATTACTTCTTGTCAGTTTATTAGTTGGATATAATATTTAATTTGTTAGTGAATTATTTAGTTGATTGGTTGGTTAGCTAATTCATGCTGTTTTCGTTTTCTTATCAAATTTGCTATTTCGTTGATTAACTACTTAACTATATATGGACAATATATGCAAATTAGCATGCCCAATCAAAGGAAGTATACCAACAAGGATGATAACAAGAGATAACACAAAAGAGAACGAAATATACGTACCAGAAAACAGCAGAATGTTGCAGGGTTTCTTTCAAACTTCTTTCTGACCTTACTACTTGTACTTTCATTTGACACACATATATAACTCATCAATCTTTTTAGTACAAGTATAAACAAGGTCTTTATTGGTGTTACTTGACATAGCCTATCGGCGATGATGAATTGTCAAATAACGTTTGTGTGTGGCCGTTTCGTATTCATAAAGTTCTATCTGTGGTTATCTATCTATCTTGTTGACCGTTTACTCCGTATAGTATTCTTAAGTACATCTGCCTGTCTCTTTCTGATAGTGCTGAGGAACTAGTATCTGAATGTGCTCAGTCTGGCCGAGTGTGGCCGAATTGTCTCGAGTCTGGCTGAGTGTAGCTGAGTCTGCCCGAGTGTAGCTAAATGTCTCTCTAGCTACTGCTCCTCGCCCCAAAAGCATTCTGGCCTCCCCTCTCCTGATCTCCCTAGTTCCCAGGGTCTCGGGGTTTAAGTCCCAGGTGACCACACCCCCCCGACCACTGATACGGCCTAACCTACGTCTCTTGACCGTCACTATCTCTCTAGCTCCGCCTTTTTTAATTATCTCTAAAGTCTTATTACTTTAGGAGTCCTGTCGAACCTGTCCATCTTCCTAAGTCCGTCCCCTAACAACTAAAACTCCAGGCGATTTCCAATTCAGAGACTCAAAGAGTAATCACTGCTGAACGTAAAGATAACCTGGTCTTTTGATTACGCGGGGCAGTTTAGTTGTCCGCTTTCATCTCAGGTCTTCACTGGACTTCAAGGCGTCTGCCGATATAAGAGTTTCCTAGGAACCAGCGGCCGTGTCGTTGCGTTACGCAACTTTGTCGACCAGAGCAAACATCTGTCTGGCTTTAGGCTGACCACCTGTACGCATTTCACTGGTAATCTTCAAGTTGATTACGACTCAGCGACTGAGTTGGGTAGACTTAACGTCTCCTTCCTAATCCTCTGAAGAGTGTCTTTTCTACGCCGCCTAAAACTATCCTACTTCACATCGTCATCGCCTCATTCTTTTATTCTTCTGTCTATCGTCATATTCTTCTATTCTTCCATTATCGCCCATGACTGAGTCACACTATAACATATATCTCCGTCAACATTTCAGTTGAATTGATATATTCATAGATCAATTTAACTCAAAATAAAACATAGTGTGACTGCTCTCTTTCTACTTCCTTAATGGGCTAACTAATTTCCTTTTTCTCATTGTACATCAATTATTACAACAATTAGAAATACAAATTCAACATCTATAAACTGGAATCTCAAAAGAAAAATCCATCATGTATACAATCATCTTACAACATCGCTCTGCCATGCCACTTTGTTTTGCTTTGAAGCCTCTGACTAACGTGACGTCACTCTGGACCTAGCCTGAATGTAGGCCAGCTAAATTGAGGTCATCGTCTGTTTTGTCTATGTCTAACCCACATTTCTTTCCGTCTATTAATTTAAACTGGTAGGTTCTGTAATTGGTGTTTACATATACAACATTCATAATTCTACAACAATATCATGACATTCAATAAACATCTTTGCGACACAACATGTGTCTCATGTATACAAAACATTTTGTGGAAACATCAATTCTGAAATATTTAAGGCTCGATCAACCTTCGCACTGTACTCTCTTAATTGCCTAATAAGACGTGTTTAGTCTTTCTTCGGCATCATATCTGTGCCAGTTCTGAAAAAGAAACAAGACCCGTCTACTCTGTTCTCTTATTCTCCCTGAACACGTGCTCTTCTGGCACTGCTAATAAAGTTGTCTGCATAGCAATACGCTTTCTTACAGAATCTCTTAGCCACAGGCTTAATTTACTGGTCAACTCATGTCGGGTCGACAGTCTTCTTATCTGTTCCTTCTCCCCGCATATTCCTAAATTTTAGGCAATTCTCCCCGTCAACTATAATTACATTTTCATAAAATTGTCTTTATAAAAATGTGCATTTCACAACATGTTTCTCCTCAAATCATACACACCACCGTCTTGGACAAACCGAACATTGAAGCATGGAGTAATCACAAACACATAGCAATCAAAACTATGACTTAAATTTGATACAGAATCTAGTCTGTCTAGACTTCCATTAAACTATCCACAACACACTTCATACACACATGTGTACATCTCACAATGCTGTTCCACACTTGGAATTCCTATATAACTCATAGAGTCTCTCCATCTCGGGTCACTGACTCTCTCGTCTCTTCTTAGTCTCCTAAGACTCTCTCCATGCATACTCTATTTCCTGTAAATTCTGAGTTCTCTTAACTTGACTCAAACTTTTTTTTAACCGAATGTAAACATGGTTACAACCATTTTGTTTGTTTACTTCAGGTGACTCACTAACATCTTCATACATATAGTTCTGTCTCCTCATTAAGGCAACAGTACATTTACAGACTCCTACTCATCATTCAGTGCACATCGACATTATACATATTAAATTCGTCTAAAAGTTAGTAGACTCTTACACATTATTAGTTACAACATCCACCAGTAAAATAATTACAATTCTTAATATGGATGTTTCTCGCGATTTCTTTTCTTGGCATGTTCCAGATAATCATTCATCCTTCCCATTCTTTGGGCATAAAAAGGATCTGTTTTCACTCGTTCATCACACCGCCTTCTTCCTTCTTGAATTATCTTGTCTCGCTCTGGGGTTCCAAGTGGCCAGAACACCACTCCTGAACCTGAAGAACTATCAACATTAGCTTCTTGTCTCTCATAGACATCAACTGTAGCTACTTGCTTCTTTATCCTTCCTTTTGTTGCGCTACTCTTTTCTACATCTGGTCTTCGATTGACCGCTTTCTTAATCTCAGATTTCTTTCGCCTTAGAGACGCTACCTCTTCCTCTAAGTCAGACTTCTCACGTATTAGGTTCCTTACCTGGTCATCTGCTTCTGATTTCTCCTTTCTTAAACTTACAACTAAATCCTTGGACTCTTTGACTTCACCTAAAAGTTGGCTATTCTGTGCTTTCATCTCATCAACTTCTCGACTCATACATACACTGTGTCTGTCAGTCTCAGCCTTTTGTTCTTCAAGTACTTCCAGCTCTTTAATTCTTGTTTTTAGACACTTGTTTTTGCACTCTAGCCTATCTACTGTGTCTTTCAGCTCTAATAGCATCAACTCATCTCTTTCACTTCTCTTTTCCATAATTCTTATCTCGGCATCTTTTCTTGATATCACATCTTCTAAGATGTTTGTAGCCACACAGGCGTCTCTAAATTGTTTCTTCACCTCCCTCGTTTGTGTTATTTTATCGTTATGTTTAGTTTGTCCTCTAACCTCTACAGTCTGTGTTTGTGCGCAGCTAACCTGTGTCACCAATACTTCTCTATCAGTACCTTCTGTTTGTGTAGCACTGTCGATCATTCTGTTCTCAGTCTCTTTAATTCTCACTAACATACATTCATTTTTATTGCTGATCGCATGACTCGACTTATCTTCTAAATTATGTTCCATTCCCTCTAATTCCTTCTCCTTTCTGATTAATTTGTTTTGTTTCAGGCTAGACAGTCTGTTTGTCTTGATGTTTGGGCCGTTTGATTTGGACCACTTGGTCGTTTTCGCATCCACGTGCTTGGTTGCGCGTTTCTCTTTGACTCCAGAGGGATCTTGCCAACCACGCCTGGGTGTTTGATTAACATGATGTGTCCAAAAGTTTGATTTACCATTCACTTTATTCATTTCAATCCTGTCTACACTATTTATTTCATAGCTCTTACGTCCAGCAGTTTGTCTTTTGTCATTCCATCTCCACCTAGATTCCTGGGGTGCTAATCTTCTTCCGTGAACATGCCTTGTTTCCCTTCTCACTGCATATACTTCTTTACTCAATTCACTTAGTCGTCCCTTATTTCTCCATCTAATACTCGCTTGATTAACTTCCCTAGGCTTTTCTGCTATTTTTCTTTTATTAAACCATTCACTGATGGTTGGGCTTTCTTCAGGTAGGTTTAAATTCAATTTCTTCATGAACCCGATTTCTTTAATAGAGATATTAATCGCTTCATCTAGCGTCTCAGGGTTCAGCCTCGCTAAGTGTAGTTTTAGATCTGTGGATATTAGTCCATCTATAAAAGTCTCTATTAATTGTCTACCAAAACTGTCAGTATCTAAACCAGATTCCTCTGCTAGCTCTAAAAGTCTATTACTGTATGCAGTTATTGTCTCTCCTCTTTCTTGTTTAAACTTCCTCAAAAGTATGAAAGCAGTGTAGGCATCTCCTACAGCAGCATACCTAGTTTTTAATTCTATCTTGAGGGACTTCCATGTGCTTGAAGGTTCATTCTTTAGCCTTCTCTGGATGAAGTCAGATACTTCGCCTCTACTTGTTTTAAAAGCTATTAATTTCTTGTCTTCCTCATTTATAGGAAAAATGAGAGCATACTTTTCAATTTCTGCCATCCATTGTCTGAACATGGATGGGTCGCCAGAGTAATTTGAGATACTGGCACTCATTTCTTGCTGTCTAAAACTATTTTCTAAACCGGTGATGACTCTACTAATTTCTTGCAGGGTCTGCAAAGTGGGAGTCATGCCTCTCTTCATCTTGATAATTAATTAATTAACAATGAACTTATTCGCTAGCAACTCACACACGCACACACGTTTAGATCAGTCAAAGAATTTCTACTTTCTTCCACTAACACTCAAGAAAAAAAACTTATTTACTTCACACTAACATTGTTCAACTTATCAAATGAATCTCTAAAATATATAAGAAAAATCCAACTTACATGCTTCTGAAGTCCTGGAATACCTAACACACTTATGTAACATCCTAACAACTACACAATAATATACTAATTTAAAACAATAATTAACTACTTAGTCTTTTTCAGGTTCTCAATGTGGACATAATTTTCACATTTTGTTCTCTCTGTCTATTTCACTTTTACTTCTTTCCTTACAGGAAGTTCTACTTTATGAATATGAATGTTCACTTCTACTTTGATATAGCTCGGGGAAAGATCACTGCGGGTTGGCACTTCTAGTCGCTTCTTCGGGATTTTAAGATAAACAGGGTGTAGTCTCACAAACAGGCAGCCATTCTTACGCTGGACTTCGATGTACTATTTTGGACACAGATGGCTAGGCTTGATTAACTTCTGTAGACAAGGTTCGCTGGTGTGTTGTACACAAACACATTACTAGGCTCAACTTCATGGGTACTTGCAAATTATGAGGACTGCACTCGTTGCTGGAAGTACTTCTTGGTTATACTGGAAGTACGTAGGTGGACGTCTTGGTTAATTAAGAGAAAATTCTTACTCTTTTTTTTTTCTCTCCAGGTCCTTTCTAAAGAATAGAATCCTGCGTCACGGCAACAGAAAGTAATGTTATGTTGCAGGGTTTCTTTCAAACTTCTTTCTGACCTTACTACTTGTACTTTCATTTGACACACATATATAACTCATCAATCTTTTTAGTACAAGTATAAACAAGGTCTTTATTGGTGTTACTTGACATAGCCTATCGGCGATGATGAATTGTCAAATAACGTTTGTGTGTGGCCGTTTCGTATTCATAAAGTTCTATCTGTGGTTATCTATCTATCTTGTTGACCGTTTACTCCGTATAGTATTCTTAAGTACATCTGCCTGTCTCTTTCTGATAGTGCTGAGGAACTAGTATCTGAATGTGCTCAGTCTGGCCGAGTGTGGCCGAATTGTCTCGAGTCTGGCTGAGTGTAGCTGAGTCTGCCCGAGTGTAGCTAAATGTCTCTCTAGCTACTGCTCCTCGCCCCAAAAGCATTCTGGCCTCCCCTCTCCTGATCTCCCTAGTTCCCAGGGTCTCGGGGTTTAAGTCCCAGGTGACCACACCCCCCCGACCACTGATACGGCCTAACCTACGTCTCTTGACCGTCACTATCTCTCTAGCTCCGCCTTTTTAATTATCTCTAAAGTCTTATTACTTTAGGAGTCCTGTCGAACCTGTCCATCTTCCTAAGTCCGTCCCCTAACAACTAAAACTCCAGGCGATTTCCAATTCAGAGACTCAAAGAGTAATCACTGCTGAACGTAAAGATAACCTGGTCTTTTGATTACGCGGGGCAGTTTAGTTGTCCGCTTTCATCTCAGGTCTTCACTGGACTTCAAGGCGTCTGCCGATATAAGAGTTTCCTAGGAACCAGCGGCCGTGTCGTTGCGTTACGCAACTTTGTCGACCAGAGCAAACATCTGTCTGGCTTTAGGCTGACCACCTGTACGCATTTCACTGGTAATCTTCAAGTTGATTACGACTCAGCGACTGAGTTGGGTAGACTTAACGTCTCCTTCCTAATCCTCTGAAGAGTGTCTTTTCTACGCCGCCTAAAACTATCCTACTTCACATCGTCATCGCCTCATTCTTTTATTCTTCTGTCTATCGTCATATTCTTCTATTCTTCCATTATCGCCCATGACTGAGTCACACTATAACAAGAAGAGAGGAAGAAATAAATGAAATACTATTTGCAGATTGATCGAGAAGGGGATACGAGCAAAGAAATTAGAATCAGACTGGCTAAAGCAGCAATGTCTTTCAGAAGCCTTGAAAAGTTGTGGAAATCAAAACTCATTAGCACAAACACAAAACTTAGGCTATTCAAATCAAATGTACTATCAACCCTTACGTATGCGTGTGAAAGCTGGAAAACAACAAGAGATATAGAAACAAAGTTGAACGCATTCGAAAATAAATGTCTAAGGAAAATACTTGGTATAGAATGGAACGAATTCAAAACAAACGAGGAAATTAGAGAAATCGCCAATCAACCACTAATATCTTCAGTAATAAAGAAAAGACGATGGTCATACGTTGGACATGTGATGAGAAGAGATAATAATCGAATAGCAAAGCAAGCCCTCATATGGGAAACAACAGTAAAAGAAAAAGAGGAAGACCCAGGGAGACACTGAGAAGAACATTGATGAGAGAGGCAAGAGCAGCAGGAATCGGCTCCCTCAATGAGATAGAACTGCTTGCACAGAACAGAGACAGATGGCGAGATTTAATAAAATATCTTTAAAGAAAACTGCTAGAACAAAAATTCATATAGGAGAAGGTGTATCTTGGTCTACGCCCTATGGGCCGGTTACGGCTCGAAAGGTCAATAGATAGATTTGCAGACGACCAAGTTCTGATACATGAAACAACTGAGGACGTGCAAGAACATATCAACAGGCTAAACAACACTTGTAAACAATACAACATGAAGATCAATATAAACAAAACCGAAGTAATGGCAATAGCGAGAAAGAAAGAAAAACTAAACATCATAATAGATAATACAACTCTCAAGCAAGTAGACAATTTTAAATATCTGGGTAGCACTTTAACACAAGACAATAACCAAGAGACAGAGATAGATGAAAGGTGTAACAAAGCATGCAAGTTATAGGCCAAGTATCAACACTATTGAAAAACAAAGCAATAACTACGGAAGCAAAAAGGGCAATATACAAATCAATTTTTCTACCAACTCTGTGCTATCAGTGCCAGAATTTGACACTGGACTCTAGAACAATAAGAAAGATAACGACCACCGAAATGAAATGTGTCAGAAGAATGACAGGAAACAGCTTGAGGGACAGAGTAAGAAACACTGACCTGAGGAAGAAACTCGAAATTGAACCAGCCATCGAATACATAAAGAAACAACAGATAAATTGGTTCGGCCACATAACAAGACAAAAAGAACTAACAATGACTCAAAAAGCCATAAACAAACGCTACGAAAATGCCAGATTAAGAGGGAGACTGAGAAAGAGATGGATAAAGGGAATACTAGAGTCACTAGGAGGAATAACATCAGAAGATGCCAACAGAAGAGCAAAGAATCGCAGATTGTATCTCCCCTCGACGCCAACGGCAATTGAGGTAGAATAGGGGAAGAGGAAGAACTACTTAACTGATTATTAAATTAACTTGTTCATTATTTATCTAACTGACTTCTTTAGTAATGTAATTATTGATACATTTTTTAAACATTTATTGAACAATTTTCAGAAAAAGCTTGCTAAAGCTAATATTTTTTTTCTTTTTTTTAATTTCTTTTTTTCTTTTTTCACTGTCTCTTGTACCCGTTTGGGTGTCAAAGGAGTTAGAAAGTTCTGGTTCTCACCCTTCTGGAGGCTTCAACTATTGTTAGTTGATGTTGCAGCCTTTCTTTAACGTTGTCTGTCCATCATTTTTCTGGGTTTGCCTCTTTCTCTTCTCCCATCTTCTCTTTAATATATACTTTGTATGCTAATGAATCACATGACACCCTTTCTAGATAGACAAACATTGCATGTTTTGTTTCTGTGTGTAGCTTAGGTTTGGTTCAACGCCCACTCAATCTATTATAATATCATATCTGGTTCTGTCTTCTCTGGCCACACCAAGCGCTTTTCTCAGACATCTCATTTCTCTGGTGACAAGCTTTCTTTTATGTTTAGTCTTAAGTGGCCATGTTTGGTATTGACAGCACAATGTGGAAATTAATATTCCTTATAAGAAGTTTCTTGGCGTTGATAGGTTTTGCTTTGTATTGAAGTATACTAGTGATAGCAGAAAAAATTGAGGACACAAAGAATCTGAGGAAGGCAAGCAGGAAATATACGGAATGAGGTGGCAAATAAAATGAGAAAACTAGAGCAAGATAAGTGCTGCACTGATCACATGACTATCCTGAACTATGGAATTAGTATCACCGCAGTCAAGAATTCCACATATCCGCTCCACTCAAGTCACCGCTCCCGCCAAAGCGCGGTGGAAAATTCTGTTGACCTGGTGGACTACAGTGCAGCCCTAATCTCAGAGCGCAGGCGACGACTTCAAACGACTTCCATCGAAAAGAGAATATAAAATAAAATAATAAACACACACACACAAGGGGACCTCGGTAGCCTAGTTGGGAAAACCACCCGACTAGGCTAACGATGTTCTGACAACCCGTGTTCGATTCCCGCTGGAAGCAGTGTGTGAGTTTTACTCGTGGTTGGAAAAAAAAATACCCCTGCTGTCGATCCAGCCGCTGGCAGAAATGGGTACCAGGGTAGTACTCTGGGAAGGTAAGGAATGCCGCTTTGCATCGTGAGTTTCGATGCTTGAAGAGACACTATCCAGAAATCTCCGAACACTTTTGGATAGGCGGTCG